>CAMXCT020002446.1:969625-1124625 GCA_947184155.2 Cladocopium goreaui | reverse complement strand
CATATCTTTTTGGGGGGATGGTTCAAAATTTCATAGGGGTGAACCAGAACCCATTGAGGAATTCCGAACAGTGGAACGACCATAAACCGTTGGGATATACCATCTATACCAACCATGGCACGAATGTATTCCAGGAAGTATTTCTCAGTGATATCCACGATATAATCCCAGTTATACGAATTATACGGGGTTCGATAGGCTTCTGTTGGTTTAGAACTGGGATTTATGGTAATCCCTTATCAATCATAACCATGACATACCATGAATAACCATTATCATCCATTCTCACCCCATGTGAACTTACTAAAATCTTGGAAATTGAGCGACATCCCAAAAGATCCCATTAAATCCCATTAAATCCCCATTTAACCACCATTTACATTTCACCACCGTTTCACCACCGTTTCACCACCATCCAACTGTGGCCGAAATGGCCGAGTTATGTAATCCAGCTCTCCAAGGCGATCCATTTTGCAAGACACTCGAGCCAATCGGTTTCGAGCACGAAAGGCATCGTTTTTCTGTCGCACGATGATGATGATGATGATGATGATGATGATGATGACGATTGTTATTACAGTATAGTTATTGTAGTATATTCTAGTAATGATTATGAATAGTATAGTAGTTTTAGTAACCCTAAAAACTAAGAGTAGTCATGATTATGAACTACTTTAGTCTTATGTCTTTGTCGTTGTTGTTATTATTATTATTATTGTTATTGTTATCATTACTATTGTTGATATTATTGTTATCATTTTTGTTACTAGTTACATATTAATTATCATCATATTATATATTACTATCATTATTGATGATTAATACTACTGACAACATCAAATAATAGTAAACATGCTGATAACAGAAGCAATGATGATGATGATGACGACGATGACGACGATGACGACGATGACGACGATGATGACGATGATGACGATGATGATGATGACGATGATGACGTAATTTGATATAGCAGCATATAGCAAGAAAAAACAACTTTTGCGAATTTGCTGGGTCCAGATTTCAGAACACCTGACATCTTGGGGGAATATCTAAGATGAAGAGCAACTGACACTTGAAGTCTTGGGTTTTTAACATGGCTGTAGAAGAACTTCCAGTTCACCCAATTTTGGTTGCAACCATTCCCAAGCTACCATGAGAAAAATCATGCTGAAAACTGGGGTCTTCCACATTGCCACGTGGCAAGGTAAGGGGTCTTACCGTCTTACCCGAAAATTTTGTGCAAAAAATTAGGGGAAAATATAGAACACCCTATTCCATCCAACGGTTGATCATTGAAGTCATCATTTTCTCCAAATTTTGTCTTTTTGCAGGTATTGAAACAATATTTTCAGACGCATCCAAAAAAAGACGAACCAAAACATGATGTGAATAACTATGAATAACCATGAATAATTTTTGAGTAACCAACATATATTTCGGACTGGTGACTTAGGACTTAGGCCACCATAGTGACATAGGAATTTGTGCACCAAGTCCTAAGTCACTGGTGTTCTTACCAGGTGATTTGTGTGCACCAAGTCCTAAGTCACTGGGGTTGTGATTGGATTCAAGCACTTTTTAAGTTTTAAAAAAAAAAAATTCTCTGAATAAGTCATCAGAATCTACATACTTACAGAACATTACAGTACAGTACATTACATCACTACAATACAGTAAAGTACAGTACATTACACTACAGTACATTACATTACATTACAGCACATTACAGTACATTATATTACATACATGCACAGGACTTGGTGCACAAAATCGTATGTCACTAGAGGGGCACAAGTCCTAAGTCACCAAAACCTACATACTTACAGAACATTACAGTACAGTACAGTACATTACACTACAGTACATTACATTACCTTACAGTAAAGTACAGTACATTACATCACACTACAGTACATTACATTACAGTAAAGTGCAGTACATTACATTACACTACAGTACATTACATTACATTACAGTACAGTACATTACAGTACATACATGCATAGGGTTTGGTGCACAAAAATCGTATGTCACCAGAGGGGCACAAGTCCTAAGTCATCAGAACCTACATACTTACAGTAAAGTACAATACATTACATTACATTACACTACAGTACATTACATTACATTGCAGTAAAGTGCACTACATTACATTACACTACAGTACATTACATTACAGTACAGTACATTACAGTACATACATGCAAAGGACTTGGAAATCGTCTGTCACCAGAGGGGCACAAGTCCTAAGTCATCAGAACGTACATACTTACAGAACATTACATTGCAATACAATACATTACATCCCAATACATTTTTCATTTTTTTCATTTACCACAATAGGGAAACACAACGGGAAGTGGTCCCCGTTGCGCTACCCCGTTTTTGGGTCGAAGTCCTCGAGCCAATCGTTGAAAAAATGATGACTTAGGACTTGTGCCCATCTTCAAAAAAACATATTTCAAAAAAAATCTGTGATTTTCCATTTTTTCCTTCGATTTATATATAGACAGTATTTTAAAGCAATTAGATAAATTGAAAAAAATGAAAAATGTATTGGGATGTAATGTATTGTATTGCAATGTAATGTAATATATGTATGTACGTTCTGATGACTTAGGACTTGTGCCCCTCTGGTGACAGACGATTTCCAAGTCCTTTGCATGTATGTACTGTAATGTACTGTACTGTAATGTAATGTACTGTAGTGTAATGTAATGTACTGCACTTTACTGCAATGTAATGTAATGTACTGTAGTGTAATGTACTGTACTGTAATGTACTGTAAGTATGTAGGTCCTGATGACTTAGGACTTGTGCCCCTCTAGTGACATACGATTTTGTGCACCAAGTCCTATGCATGTATGTACTGTAATGTACCGTACTGTAATGTAATGTAATGTACTGTAGTGTAATGTAATGTAATGTATTGTACTTTACTGTAAGTATGTAGGTTCTGATGACTTAGGACTTGTGCCCCTCTGGTGACATACGATTTTTGTGCACCAAACCCTATGCATGTATGTACTGTAATGTACTGTACTGTAATGTAATGTAATGTACTGTAGTGTAATGTAATGTACTGCACTTTACTGTAATGTAATGTACTGTAGTGTGATGTAATGTACTGTACTTTACTGTGTAAGGTAATGTAATGTACTGTAGTGTAATGTACTGTACTGTACTGTACTGTAATGTTCTGTAAGTATGTAGGTTTTGGTGACTTAGGACTTGTGCCCCTCTAGTGACATACGATTTTGTGCACCAAGTCCTGTGCATGTATGTAATATAATGTACTGTAATGTGCTGTAATGTAATGTAATGTACTGTAGTGTAATGTAATGTACTGTACTTTACTGTATTGTAGTGATGTAATGTACTGTACTGTAATGTTCTGTAAGTATGTAGATTCTGATGACTTATTCAGAGAAGATTTTTTTTTTTAACTTAAAAAGTGCTGAAGCGCACGAGCGTGATGACTTAGGATCATCTTAATATATTTCTGCTAGTTCATTCCTATGTCATCATGGTTTTACAAGTGGTCCATGCCGCACTAAAAAAAATCAAACATAGTTTCTAATCTCGTCGGACACCTGATGAGTTGGGACTTGTGCCGGGGGGGTCCGACGCATGATGAGATAGGACTTGGCCACACCAGGGTATCTTTCACAAGTCCTAAGTCACTCGCTTGAAATATATCGATATTCTTCGAATTTTCCCACAGTGACAGCCCGGGGATCTCCAGCACGGTACAGGTGAATCTCTTGACAATTGACTGTGACTTTGCGAAAGCTTTCGGTGCGCAGATTGTTTGATTTCTTGGCGTTTCCAAAGCGGTGAACGTTGGATGTTTTTTGCTGTTGAAAAAGTGAGGGACAAACACCACTTAAAAGGTTATTAATGATGATAATATTAATGATATTAATCATCACAGACTACTATTAATATGATATATAACTACTATCAAAATGATGATAATGTAATATATAGTTGTAGGTTTTATGATGATTTTAAAACTACAACTATATTACAGTATCATCATTAATATCCATAAAATCATGGATCATAAAGTCCAGTGAAGGATAAATACACCAATGGTTCGGATGATGTTTTTCCGCCCGAGCCGTCCCTGGTGCTACTCGTGCTACGCTGAAATCAGAGGTCTGGAACGATGGCGTTAAACGGAAACCCACTGGAATGATGGGAATTGGATCGGGGCAACCATCCCAAAAGTAGTCCTTTATATCATATATTCTCTTATATAATATGTATGTATATATTATATATCATATTTCCACTTATTTCAGGTGAGTGAATTGGTATGATCCAGCAGATGCTTTTTTGGGATTTTTTCGCCACGAAAAACAGCCGGACCCACCAGTTGTGATTCGCGGTGCGGTATTGGTGTTGCCTCTCATCGTCCAGGTATTGTTGTTGCCTCTCCTTTTGAGCATTCCTATCAGCGGCTCGGATTTTTTATTGGGATGAACAAGAGATAGGATGAAATCTATGAGACACGGCAAAGAATGGGATTAAAACGGGATAAACATGGATAAACCATCTACCAACTGCTGTAGGATTTTTTCTTCCACCCACTGAAAAATGGAGGACCATTTGTTTACTCGGGTGAGTTAAAACGACAAGTTTTGGTTCATTTGAGCGAAGCAAGACACATCCAAGATACAGCCAGCGGAGACGGTTGTTATGATGTATGATGCCTGACTTTTCAAGGATGTGTTGGAATTCCGTATCCGATGTATCCACATACGTGTTCACTTCATGTTGGCTATTACATCTAGTAATTGATGTGGGATCATAGCTGGTTTTGATCTACCCTGAATCTTTGATGAAAATGCCCCCACAAAACAAGGTAGCCTCCTGTAAACGTTTACATTGATGTGGAAACCCAACCATTTGTAGATGATTTTCGAACAGGAAACCGTGGGTCTTCATCAGAATGGAGATCTATCCAATGGAAATGGATCCCGAGGCTGACACTAAATGGCATCAAGTTCCGCTTGAAGGCGCGGTTGACTGTGAGCCTCCGCTTTGGGTACTCCTGTTGTGCTTCCCTCAAGCTGATCTAATATACTATGATATTATGTTAAATATTATATATTATATTATACTATCTTATTGTATATTATTGTATTATATTCTGCTTATTATTATAGTATAGTATAGTATAGTATAGTATAGTATAGTTATGTTATAGTATAGTTATAGTATAGTATAGTATAGTATAGTAATAGTATAGTATAGTATAGTATGGTATAGTAAAGTATAGTATAGTATAGTATAGTAATAGTATAGTATAGTATAGTATGGTATAGTAAAGTATAGTATAGTATAGTATAGCATAGTATAGCATAGTATAGTATCGTATATTTTATTATATTATAGTATATTCTGTTATATTATTATAGTATAGTATATGATATTATATTTTATTATATTCGGTTATATTATTATAGTATAGTATATTATGTTATATATTTACTTTATTATATTATATTATATTCTGTTGTATTCTGGCATATTATAACATATTATACTAACTATGTTATATTATATTATATTATATTGTAATTTATCCTTTTCCAACAATTTTAGTAATATATATATATGCATACATATGTATGTATGATATAATATGACATGATTGATATGATATAACATGATGTACTGTAATGCAGCATAATATATTTAGCTATAATATAATATGATATAGTATGATTTAATATATATATATATTTAGATAATATATATATATATACATATTTATTTGTTTATTTATTTATCTATCTATCTATCTATTTTACATGTTATATAGTTTATAATAGTATGTAGTATCTATTCCATAGTGTTGTTTTGAATATATATATATATATCTATACACATATTATATAGTAGATAGATGTATATAATATATATCTATTTATAATTTGTATAGTTTATTTATTTTATACTATGTATTAAATATTAGTTGTTATAGATTATGTACTATATGTTTTGATATACATGATATATTATATATGAAGTATTAAACATTATATATTATATATGATATATTAAATATTAAGTATTAAATATAAAATATTACAAATATTATACATTATAGATTATTGTATATATAATATATTATTATATTATTCTATATTATTCTATATTATTCTATATTATTCTATATTATTCTATATTATTCTATATTATTCTATATTATTCTATATTATTCTATATTATTCTATATTATTATATATTACTTTATTTTACTATATTTTATTATATATTATTATATACTATTTTATAGTATTGTATATTATTATATATTGTTATATATTGTTTAATTTATATGATGCCTATAGATTATATATTGTGTGTTATATATTATATTCATTGTATTACATTGTCATAGTGCAGAGTCCTTAGGCCCTAGGCCCAAAGACAGAATTGGGCGCCCGAGGGGCTGTTGTGGTGTTTTGCCCATGGGCTCACCATGGGTTGAGACGCAGCATGCCACGAGCTGCTCGCAGCGAAGCTGGCTGTGAAGCCTCGGCTGTTCTCTACGAAGACTTGCAGCCTTGCAAGCTTGTGAAGAAGGTGGGCAAGGACTAGAACTGACAAGAAGAAGGTGGGCAAGGACTAGAACTGACAAGATGGAGGTGGGCAAGGACTAGAACAGACAAGAAGAAGGTGAGCAAGGACTATTTAGAACTGACAAGAAGGAGGTGAGCAGGGACTAGAGCAGACTAGAAGAAGGTGAGCAGGGACTAGAGCAGACTAGAAGAAGGTGAGCAGGGACTAGAACTGACTAGGAGAAGGTGAGCAAGGACTAGAACTGACAAGATGGAGGTGGGCAAGGACTAGAACAGACAAGAAGAAGGTGAGCAAGGACTATTTAGAACTGACAAGAAGGAGGTGAGCAGGGACTAGAGCAGACTAGAAGAAGGTGAGCAGGGACTAGAGCAGACTAGAAGAAGGTGAGCAGGGACTAGAACTGACTAGGAGAAGGTGAGCAAGGACCCCAGCAGAACGTGCACTTATAGGACGACCAGGACACAAGAATCTTCATGGCATCTTGACCTGCCGCGCCGTGAGGCGAACTTGGTTTCAGAGGCGCGTGAGACACTTTTATTGGAAAAAGGGCGTCGACCATGGGATTTGGGGGGCGCATTGGGTTTAGTCACACAGGGCTTGATTTGCACCAAACTCATGGCAATTTTACTAGGGAGGAACGGTGAAGATATGAAGATTGGAGCGCGGCTTTTTTTGGAACCAAGTCATTTCGTTAGCTCTGGCTTGTGCCGTTTGGGAAACTTTTGGCGGTGAAACTCTTGTTCGGGTTGCAAATTCGAAGAGCATGACAGGTGGAGGAAATTGATTGGTCATGGGAAAATTTGGAGTTTGTGGAGAAGTTGCTGGGCAGCACATTGTCCGCCCCCGCTTGTCAACGGGGAGGGGCCTAGGAGACAAGGACGCATAGCTTTGGTAACTTGATTGTGTGGCTTCATGTCATGTCTTTCGTTTCTCAGCTGCAGCTGCTGAGTCAAACCCTCAGCTGTTCACGCGTCAGCGCTTCAAACTGGAATGCCCAAAAACCATCAGCGACTTCATGACACTGCCCAGGTTTCACCGACGAATTATCGGACCGAAACTCAGCAAATGGGGGGTGTGCCCGGAAATTGGTCCATTTGTAGTTTTTTGGATGCAACAAATTTCCTGTGAAATTTGCCTTTGAATTCTTAAATGCATATAATATAATTACATATATGCATAGACATGCCAAGAAACTCCAGATGTCCAGGTACTACATTGTGTTTGCAGTTGTTTTTGTGCTGGACGTTCATCCGCAAGTCCCAAACTGATGCTTGGATTAAGGAGAAGAACAAGACGAACCTGACCTCATGCTTGTCAAGGTGGAACCGGCGATGTTTTCCCAAGGGTCTTGTGGATTGATTTTACAATATTTCGGTGTTCATGGGGTATTTGTCCATGACACAACCATGTCTACATGGGGGGATTCCGTGGCCTACGACCCAATGTTGGGTCTATGTACCGCTTTTCGGCCACGCTCAACAGGTCCCATACCAGTGGCTGCAAGGGTTGTATTGTATTCTATTCATTTTGGCCACGTTTTATCAATGATTACGTCACTTTCTACTCTGGAAATAGTGAGTGTGGACGAGGTGTAGTTTGAACTGATGGTTTCTGGTAACAAATCTGTAGTATTTCATTTCTCTGCAGGTTTGCCCCTACAACTGCTCTTCTTGACGCATCCACTTCTCCTGTATTTCATGAGAAGAAACACATCCAGTGAACCACCTTTAAACATTCCCAGAATTTGTGCCCAGGAAACACATCTGGAAACCCATCTGGAAACCCGTGTAGTCTTGGGCAACAAAACCATCCCGTTTCACCTACTCATTTCATCATCACTTATGGCAATCATTATGTAGAATTATAGCAATGTAACGTGTTCATCATGGATCAAAACTTTCCTGAGATCTTCAACGTCCCAACGGTGGGGGTTCTCTGACAGGTGAAAAAAGTCTCGCACCTTGACGAAGCAAAGGTCGCCATTGACCTGGAGTCCATGAAGGTGGGAAATATGTCACCGGATGCTCGGGGCTTTCCCCACTTCCATGGGTAATTTCCAATGGGAATTTCGTCATGGGAATTTCTGGAATTTCATGGTGGGTCTATGGTGAATATTGTTGGGGAAAATTATGGAACATCGAAATCATGCGGAGATAATCGGACATCATCGGGAAGAATGGGGATATAATGGGTAATAATGGGAAAACATAGGCATAAAGGGGATTTAATCAGAAATATATAATGGGTAAAAAAGGGGCATAGAATGGGAAAAAATGGGGAATCACTCGTTTTTTTTCCTCACGATGTCCAGGACCCAAGTGTCGCTGATGCGGTGTCGGACATCTCAGACGTTTTTAAGGATGTCTCAGGCTTTATGGCGGCGCCCCATAGCCAAGTTGGTGCAAAGAACTACACTTACCCTCTGGTCAACTAGCAGTTTTCTATGGGAAATCACCATTTTTAACGGGTAAATCCACTATAAATGGCCATTTGCAATAGCTATGTTAAATTACCAGAGGGTACTGTTGAGTTTATGAGGACATATGGGAGTTTCCTAGAATGGGGGATCCCCAAAATCATAGGGTTCAATGCTAAGTCACGGTCGTTTATGACGAGGGCCTGATGCAAGGGCCGTTGGGTACCCCGCTATTTTAGGAAACCTCCATATGCAGTATCATCATATATCTATATAATTATCTATAGTGAGCATATATCATCATATATCTATAATCATATATAGGGTTTAACTTATCATCATATATCCATATATCCATAGATCATCATATAGTGAGATGGGCTTTAAAAATGTTTCTCAACCAACAAGCATCGCTGGGGGACACCACTCACCATTCATAAGTGGACCAACTGGACTAGCGGCGAGAAGTGCATCATGTCATCCAGCTGCCTTGAATTTTTGGATCCTCGTTGGAAATGACGATTTTTGAAGGCGTAACTCGCCAAAAAGAGGATACTCCTTTGCAGGGTCTCTTTTTGGAATATTTGGACTGGCAGAGTTCATCTGCAAAATTCAGAGATTCAAGAAACATTCCAACATTCCAGATTGCTGCAAACATAGGGATACATTCCAGATATCACTTGTTTCACTGAGGAATTTCCCTGTGAGCCGTCACCAAACACCGGGAGAATGTCACAGGGCTTTGATTTTTTCATGGATCCACCAAGATCCCCTGGATGATCCCTCCTGCCATTTTCAACCACACAACGCTAGACGCCAAAACCCCATGTCTAAGGTTCAGAAAAAGATATCGATAGATAATTATTAAACCCATATGAAGGTTTATCATATATATATATATGTAGAGTGATATTTATTACTTCCCCCTTATGAACCTTATTTCTTGTTGGCTCCTTCACGGCTTTACATCACTTTCCCCTTTCGGCACAACTTCCCCGCACAGCGTTGATAACTCGACGGCTGTCACATCGTCTGAGGTCGCCTGCAATGCGACAGCACTTCGTGGTCCTGTTGAAGAAATTGATTCGGTTGGCCTGGTGGGAACTGGTCCCTCGGCGGCGAAGGAACCGGGGCCCTGAACCGGGGCCTTCGGGGCCTTGGGCCCTTCGCGGAGCAGTGACGACTGGAGAGTGTTAAGGGGTAGGCATAGACAGAAACTGCATGTCATTACTAGGGTATGATTGGTATATTCATAGATAGGAATTTTGTTTTGGATATGAAAATCCATGGATAATCATAACTTTCCATGAATATCCATTAATGGATATTCATGGAAAGTTATGGATATTGATGGTTATCATTATTGGCATATGAATCGGAGATATTGTTGGTATATAACCAATCAATAATAATCTAACCAATCAGCAATGGATATGAACGGGATATTGGCTGGAAACGCCGACAACAAATTGGGTTTGGATGATTTTCATCAGGGATTCCTGGCCATAACCCCTGGTATTTGACAGTTTGCCATGGAATATCACCCATGAAAGTGGATGATTTACTAAACATGACTATCTTCCATGGCTATGTTAGATTACCATAAGGTACATAGAGGAGTCATGTGAAATGTTCGGGTGTTGTAACCTTTAACAAGGGCCGAAAATGGGGGGATGATAGCTGGTAAGGTCAGGACATCCAAACGTTTCGTGGGAGTCTTCCCCCATTCTTATCGATTTTCTAACATGCTGGGAGAACTTCGCGTCATCTTTTTAGGATCCCTTGGTCCAAATTTCATTTTTGTTTCAACCCCTCTTCTTGAACGCTCCACCTGGTTGACCCCCTTTAAACCCCAACAATCCTATCAAACCCACAACGAAAACACCGAAGCGAGGTGCGGCTCTGGTGCCCAGCAGTACGGAAGCCAAGGGGTTACCGCCGACACGGGAGTGAGCTTCACTGGCCCGAATCATCCGGTTTCAGGACAAAAACGGTGTTAAATAGTGTAACATAATACCAATCATGTAATATTACCCACAGACACCGTGTGTTGCCCAGACATTAACATTGAGAATGTCGTGCTGTCGAATATATGATAGGAGAGATTGCAGAAAATACTGCGTATACGCAGCGTTTTCCACTTTAGGATTCAAAGTTTTCAGAGCCTAGGTTTTAGGGTTTAGGGTTTTAGGGTTTGGGATTTTAGGGTTTGGGGTTTTAGGGTTTAGGATGGTTTAGGGTTTTAGGGTTCAGGGTTCTTGGTCTGGGAAATCTCAAAACACTGGCCCTGCGCAGGTGTTTGAGCATGTTGAAGGATAATGTCTAAACATGTTTAAACGCCATTTGAACCTTCCGGGCAACACACAGCGCCTGGCTGTATTATTAGTGTTGCAATATGTAATATGATATGTCATAATAATTTGATAATGGATTTTTCACTCTAATGATGGAATCATATGTACCAGGAATAATATTACCCTAGTGTAACAATATGTAATACTAATGGGATACTGATGGATTTTATAGGAAATGATAATACTATCGAATCCAAATGAAGGCAATTTTCACAGCGAACAATTTTTTCAAACTATTAACGATGGTGTTGACACAAAAAAGGTATGATTATATACATTGTTAATCAAATTATTCAGAAACCATATGTATATAATCATAATATACATTGTTAATTACTAACATATTAGTTTCTAAATAGCGAGTTCGAGTTAGTGAATTCGGAATTCGGAAATCCCATGGTTTCCAAATGGATGACTGACTGACTGGAAGATGTTTTTTTGTGGGTGGTTGGAATTGCCATCCACAGAAAATTTACTAGTTTAACATGGTATATCTAACATGGTAAGCATTACCATTTGCCAGTTACTCACCAGCCTCAAACCTTGTTTCTACATCCTTCTTTTTGGTGAAACATCACCATTTCCGATTCTTAAAGCTTATGTTTTTGGTTGATCTGCCATTGTCATCCCATGATGCAACGATTGTGGGATGACCTGAGGTTCATAAACCAACTGGGCCATTTTTTTTCATTCGAAAACTATAAATCCCATTTTTCTGGTTGGTGGTTTGGAACATTTTCTATTTTTCCATCTATTGGGAATGTCATCATCCCAACTAACGAACTCATATTTTTCAGAGGGGTGGCGAAAAACCACCAACCAGTTTTTCTTGATGAAGTAGATTGAAATCATGCGAAATCCCAAGCAAAATGCTGGAAATATCTGGAGATCCGAGGAACCTGCGCCTAGTCCTCTGAAATTGCACATCATCTTCGATGCGCCAAGTGAGAAAGAGGACACCCGGCCAGAACGCCGCTTATAACTGCGGCGTTCTGCGTTTTTTTTTCCTGGAAAACTTGGGTGCAATCTCCTAGGCGGATCTAATTTGAAAATCTAATGGTGGCATCAATTTGTCCTACGGTGAAATTTCTTGACAAAGCATCCTCAGTTCTGTTGGTAATCCCATGAAACGGATCGTTGAATCCCTTTTTTGATCATCACATTTGAAAATCCAGCGATTTTTTTTTGGATATGAAATGTGATCAAAAAATCTATGACATATGGATTATAAATATGACTATGATCAAATATGATAGAATCTATGGTGGATTTATTGATGTGATCCTTTTTGGGGATCATGTGGATTGTGGTTTGTTTTTTTTGGATCTCCCCTACTTTTGGACGCAGCAATTTCAGCTAACTAGAGGTACTGTGCCATAAGCCACAGGAGTTTGGGGGTATAGCATGTACATATAAATTTATTATTATTACTATTATTATTATATTATTATTATAATATTATTATTATTTATTATCATTATTTATTGTTATTTATTATTATTATATTATTTATTATAATTACAATTAAATATATATATATTATATCCCCTTGTAAGGCCTTATAGAGACCTAGTTAATACCATCCTTTCTGGCTTGAGGACTTTCGAGACGACTTCGAATGCCTCAAGATCTGTGGGTCCGGCCCTGAGAAGACGGTGACATGACGGCGACCAGCCATAAAAATGGTGATGCCCGGCCTGGTAGAGCTACAAAAAACGATGGAAAAACATGGGATTTATAGCTGATTTAATGGGATTTATAGCTGATTTAATGGGATTTAAAGCTGATTTAATGGGATTTATAGCTGATTTTGGGATATACCCTCTGGTAAACGTTTACATAGCTGTAGAAAATCACCATTTGTTTAAGTTAGGTAAATCAACTATTTCTAGGTGCCATTTTCAATAGCAAACTGTTAAATTACCAGAGGGTATTAGAGATGGTTTATTATTGGGTTTACCACAGGCACATAAAAAGGACTGCAATATCTCCCATCTACAACTGGCTCATTTTATATGACTAACTGATGAACTGGGACATTTTCTTACATGTCTTGACTTTCAAAGAACTGGGATGCAGATCGTAGGAACAAAACAGCTATTTGCGCAAGACGTGGGGGTGAACCCCCCAGGCGCGAGTGGTTTATTTCAGCTGCGCAAGATGAGGATGAGACATCAATTCTCCGGTTTTCTTGTAATCCCCATGTCAATTGTTCAAGACCCCCATTGGAACATGATCCCTGCTTTTGGGGAGTCAAACATCTTGTATTTCGGTTGGCTCACCCCCTGTGAAGTCCCAATTCTGAAAGCTTCGCTCCTCATGTCTCTTGGTCAACCCCCCAAGTTTTCTGGCTTAAATCCAGTCGAAGACTCCCAATTTTTGGAGGTAAAATATGGTAAAATCCTCAACTATATTTTGTCATGATTGAATCTATTTCCTGATTAACTCCAACCTTTGTCGGTTGAATCATGTTGAATCCCTCTTTTCACCATAAAGTCAGGTAATTCCAACCAGTTTTTTCTGGTCAACTCCAGAATTTTTGTTGGTGAAATCCAAGGGTTTCTCGGTGAAATCCTAATTTTGTTGGTTTCACATTGCTTTCCACCGTTTTTCTTGGTCAAAGCCTAGTAAAATCCTAATTTTCTTGGGGTTTAAGATGGTTTAACCTATGAAAACTCACAATTTCCTAAGCAATTCAGGGATGAAACTCGTTTCGGAGGATCAACGGCCTGCGTTTGGCGGCTGCGGTTGCGGAGTCAGCGTTGGGAGTCCAGCGGGGTTTTTTCGGGGGATGGTCATCTTGATCCATTTTTTTTTCGCTTGGAAATGCCATATTTTTCATGGGAAAAAAAACCATAGATTGGCATTATAATGGGATTATAATGGGATATATATCATAAATATATGGGATTATAATATAGTATATATATATATATGGGATTTTTTGATGGGATAATCATCTTCATAATGGGATTATATATCATAATAGTGATTTTAATACCTGTAATATATGTATATATATATATATATATCTGGTTGGTGGTTTCAGACATGACTTTTGCCATTTTCCCCAAGAGTTGGGATGATGATCCAATCTGACGAAGTCCATCATTTTTCAGAGGGGTTCAAATATATACACATTTTATATCAATCCCATGGGATATTCATGATATTCATGCATCCAATAATGTAGAAAGATCCTCTATTTTCAATGCTTTGATCCGAAATAGAAGTCGAAATCCACTATGGGATGGATGACCACCAAAAAAAACCTGTTTTGACCATGGCACATTTAAGGGGTTTTCAATGTTTGAGTTACTTTTAGGGTATTCCATTGGATTTCCCATTTTCAACATCATCAGAATGGTGGAACAAATGGTGTTTCAAGAATCAAAAACTGGGATTTGGCCAATATATCCAGGAAACGTATTTTCCATGGGATATTTGCTAATTCAGAAGGGCAATTCATGGCGTTCAGAACGCACCGTGCAATATCTGGTTACGGGGCCCATCTTGGGCCCCTGGGGCCAAGATTGGGGGATTTTCCGCTCTGATTCGGGTGTGGAAAACGCAAGCGATTTGTTACGAGTCCAGTAATGAAACATGGCAATGGCATGGACAATTCCCCATTTATAGATAGTTTTTCCAAGAATAACTATAGATAGCCTCTGGTTATGTCAAAATAGCTATGGAAGCCATGGCCATAGAAATAGTTGATTTACCTGATTTACCCAATAAAAATGAGGATTTCCCATTGCCATGTTTTATTACCAGAGGCTATACTGGAAAAATCATCAACACCTCACGTCGCGTTCCGTTACTTCAAAAATTGATGGTACGCGTATCGTGAAGTTCACCCGTTCGAAGCAGCGCGAACTTCTCAGGTTGGTGAACTGATGATTGTTTAAGTGAACGGGTATAATCAGTGAATTGATAACTTTTCTCAATCAGTGAACCATAAATCTTAGCATTGGTATAATCTATACGGTACCATGGATTTTGAAGGTTTTCCACTGAACCTTTCAGATACCAAACCCATGTATCTGGGGATGTTCTGGAGACAATCTGGCTTACCGACTGAAACGATGCCTGATTTTGGGATTAGGCAAAATAAAGGCCGAAACTTATCCCAACTTATCCCAACTTATCCCAACTTATCCCAACTTATCCCAACTTATCCCAACTTATCCCAACTTATCCCAACTTATCCCAACTTATCCCAACTTATCCCAACTTATCCCAACTTATCCCAACTTATCCCAACTTATCCCAACTTATCCCAACCTATCCCAACCTATCCCAACCTATCCCAACCTATCCCAACTTATCCCAACTTATCCCAACTTATCCCAACTTATCCCAACTTATCCCAACTTATCCCAACTTATCCCAACTTATCCCAACTTATCCCAACTTATCCCAACCTATCCCAACCTATCCCAACCTATCCCAACCTATCCCAACTTATCCCAAACCTTATCCCAACTTATCCCAACTTATCCCAACTTATCCCAACTTATCCCAACTTATCCCAACTTATCCCAACTTATCCCAACTTATCCCAACTTATCCCAACTTATCCCAACTTATCCCAACTTATCCCAACTTATCCCAACTTATCCCAACTTATCCCAACTTATCCCAACTTATCCCAACTTATCCCAACTTATCCCAACTTATCCCAACTTATCCCAACTTATCCCAACTTATCCCTTATCCCAACTTATCCCAACTTATCCCAACTTATCCCAACTTATCCCAACTTATCCCAACTTATCCCAACTTATCCCAATTTATCCCAACTTATCCCAACTTATCCCAACTTATCCCATGGTATTTTTCTGGGATATACCACCATTTGAAGCAACAAAAAAAGACGCATCTTTTGATCCTCCAGGATTTTTTGGGGAAACCCGCCCAACATAAATTGGGGCACCAGTCCTCAAGCTAAAACTTTTGATGATTAGCTTCTCGGGTCAAGTCGAGCTGGGATCTATATCAATTTCCAAGAAGTTCATATATTTCCCACATGTTTCATGTCGATTTTCTAGATCTCTCTATCAATGTCCAAGACTTTCATATATTTCCATTGTATTTCCACATATTTCATATGAATTTTCTAGATCTCCCCCAAGAAAAACCATGGACAGAACGCCATGGCAGGGTCGAACGAGAACTGCCCAGCCCGGACCTCTCCTGGGAATATCTGGAGAAAAAGGTCCAGGAGCGAAGAGCGTTGAGGGATGGTGTCATTTTGGGAGCCCAACATGGGGTTCTTTCGGGAATTATATGATTATACGTGTATATATATATATGTATGTAGCATATATATATATATGTATGTAGCATATATATTGTATGTAGCATATATATATATATCTATATCTATATATATGTAGCACATATATATATATATATATATCTATGTAGCATATATATTTAATATATATATATATATATAGAATATATTATTATATATCAAAACGCGCACACACACAGAGATATGTATATTTATATTTATACACACATAGTATATGAGCAAATTACCCAGATTTATTCGGCTTGCCCCCTCAGAGATGTTCGTTAGTCCATAAACCCATTAACTATACTAACTATACTAAGTATACTTATTAAATTTGTAATCTGCATTTACTATAATATACTTATAGTTCCTATAAACTCTAGTTAACCTAGTAATTTGTTTACTGATTTTACTTTAAAGTAAAATCAATAAACCAAGCTGAAGTTATATCCACGGGGAGTAACATATTTCAGAAAACTAATCCTCCGAGGAGCAACATACCAAAAAACACTCGTAATTTCACGAGAGGTGGTAAAACCATCCCCAAATGGTTGACTTAGTATTTGGTCCACCACATTTCTGATCTGTGATACTCATGCCACTCACATAATTATCACCTGCAGCCCAAAAAACATGTCGCCTCCCTCCGTAAACATGTTTGTGGCGCACTATTCAAGGAAACCGCCATTCAATCCCTCTATCTAAGCAATTCTTTTGTTTTTCCCCCATTTTTCTGATTTTCCCCGACATCAAAAAGTACGTTTTGTACGTTATACGGGTTTATATAGAACCAGATTTTTTTCCACCTGGCCATCGTCTGAAGATGGTATCACTGCTGAATCCCGATGGTTTTTTGGGGCTGAAATTCAGTATTGATGGGATACTCATGGAGATAATGTACCAGATATTTGTTTGTAGTATGAGATTAAATTACGATAATATGATTCTTCGAGTATAATCCCATCGAAGCAATGACATCCGCGTGACAATCATTATGATCATTTATGATCCATGATTTGATGATCAGCTATATGGTTGGTTTACATTCCATCTTCGATTTTTGCCATGTGTCAATGGATTGTGGTTTTTAAAGCCGGCAACCGGGATTTTCATGGGATTTTCCCATGAACTATAGGGCTTTCCATGAGTTTCCGGTTCCCAATTTTTCCGCCCATTGGGGACCGAAAAAGTCGTCCACGAGGACAATTATTTGAACAAGGACTTGGCTGCACAGCTTATGGTAGCTGAGCTGAACGGGAATTTGAGACATCACAATTGGAAAATCATTGGGAATCCACTCGAAATGGAGGTTTTTTCGCTGGGAAAATCCACTAGAAATGGGCCACATCATTGGCAAAATGAATCATGGGAAAATCCACGTTTTCCATACATTTTTTGTGATTTCATCGGGAGATCCTATAGCAACCCCCACAGAGAATGGACATTCTGGAAATACCGACTGAAGGACACCGCAAGGGGTTTGCCACTGAACCACGGGCAACGGGTAGCTACCGGGTAGCACATGGATGATACCGATAGATATATCCCATTTGTACTAAACTAATTTGTAAATCCGATTTTTTGATGGGAATTTACTTAGCTAATATATAATCTATGTATACTTCTGTATCCATATATGGATACCAGGTGGGCCCCGCAAGTGATAGCTAAATTGGGAAAGGTTCGCTAGGTGAATCCTATGGTTGATGGTAGCTACAAATATGATTAATTATATAATCTGGGTCATAAACCAACAAACATAACTGGGGGGGCACCTTGCAAGAGGTTTCCTTCAATCATAAAAAACTTTGGTGCCAATGAATACATGAACAAATGAAGCATCATCAAATCAATGCAAACCAATGCCAATCATGTAAATCATCACAAATCATCGCAAATCATCACAAATCATCACAAATCATCACAAATCATCACAAATCAACATAAATCATATCACTAATCATCCTCAACAATCATCAATCATATCCCAAATTCTAAATCCTCCCATAAATCATGCCATAAATCCTTTTTTTTTTTGGCCGCCAGCAACGGTCCGCTTTCCGCTTTTTGCTCTTCTGTGAGGTCAAGTCTGGGTTCCTGCAGATGGGCACGCGGCAGAACATCAGTCTGGGAGCCACATCGGGATGAGAGGTGGGATTTCTATGCGATTTATCACCATTTATCACACATAACATAACATAAAAAACTAGTTGATCTATCAGAATCAACTCCTTTTAAGTTTTTTCTATTCAATGAGATTTATCACCATTAAATTGAGTGGAGTTGATACATTATGGAATTTCATAGGAGTTTTTATTGCGATTTAGTGGTGATCGAATGGTTTTTCGGGGAGGAAGGGATACCCCATGGATTATGGAAAACTAATATTTTCAACGCATAGCATATATTGTGTGGACAAAAAAGTGGGGATATTTTTTGGTTTTAAATTGGTGCCCCCCAAATGTTGTAAATTGGTATATAAACACCATGAATACTAGTTCGATTATATCACCAACAAAAACCAACACGTGAAATTGGAGCATCATGAAGGCTCTGGGATGGGAAAATCATGGAGGAAGCAATGGAGGTTTTTTCCGGAAATATCCAGGGAGTTCATTATAGGACAATGGGTTTAACCATAATATATTTCATTAATAGAACTAAAATGAACTAAATCATAGCATCATGGGTTTAATGGAAATATCATGGACATATCATGGGTTCAATCAATATTTTATTCATATCTTATGGGATATATCATGAGATATCTGGCTACAATGGGCCAACGGAGCCATTGCCGATTATGAAATGTGGGTTCTTTAACATCCGTGGCGATTTTTTTGGAGTATTACAAGCCATGATAGGTTATCAACCACCTTTTTTATCATGGAGTCATGGGGAATTTTCTATGAGGTTGTAACATGTTTTAACCAGTATAGTATTATGGGATACTCATATATGGACATTTCATGGGATAGGACTACCGAAGTTGATATGATAGTTGGGTCTGTCTGAAACTGGGATTTACCGCAAAAAAAACTATGGCCGGCAATTTTTTCATGTCGAACACGACCTTTTTTAGCCATCATTTTTTGTGTATTCCATATTTTCAGACAAACCCGGGTACGGGGTCAAAAGTTGGAATTTTGATTCATGTAATCAACAAAAACCGGGGGTTTAATTATGGTCAAATACTGGTTTAATGGTGTATAAAACCAACCATCACCATTTCTTCAAACATGATATCTGATTTTCGGGTCAAATCTGTAGGACAAAAAAAAACACGTGGTTTTCGTGGTTGGTTTCAAGCAGATGGGGATGGACGGTCCAAGTATTGAAGATGTTGTTATTCGGATATTTCAAAATTGCTGATTCCCATGTTTCAAACAGCGGCAAAAAAACATCTGTTTATTTTGAGATGATCTAAACACTGCTGAGCGTTAGATCGTTAGACAAAGAAAATTTAGATATCCTGACATCTATGCACAGCAATAAAACACAATTTTCCGCAACCTGACCTGGTTTTCATTAACACATTATATCATATTATATCCTCCATTAAAGCCTCCATTTATAGGTGATTTTTTCCTGATATCCCATACCCAGAACAAAACGGTGAAGATCTCCCGGCCATCGGCTGCTCAGAGTTGCAGCGAGGTTGTTGACGACCTCAGACAGGGCATTGGAAATCATCCCGTCCCCAAACAAGACTGGAGCATGTTATTTTAAAGAGGTCATATGCATATCATCATATAGATGATGTTACATGATGTTACTCCATACACATTTAAAAAAAACATGTTATTTTAACATAATATTTTACTGTACACATTCTTCTTTTTGTTTCGTCTATGGGTCCACAATGCTGGTCTCCCAAAGGGGGGAGATACCCCCAGTTCCTGTCACTAGAACTGTGTAAAAGTGGGACAAATTAGCTTTTGTCCATGAAACATGACCATCATTTGACCACACCAATCCACACCTTCAACCGATTTCAACCGGTTGCATCACCCTCTTCCCCGCCCCATGGCCGTTGAACGCGGCGGATGATCCACCCCAAAGTCAGCGACGGCGCCACGCCGCGCACACCGCACAGCGCGCGAGTCACACCGCGCGGGCCGCAGCGGCAGTCGAGCGAAAGCTCCGACGATGAATACTTGGAACGCGGCGGTGCCGTGGCCGTTGGGGGTTGGGGATAGGTCAAAGATGATTTCTATTTGGATAGATGTGAATGGAAATTGAGAATGGACATGTTGGTTTTTTGGGATATAATGATGGATATATTTGGATATTCATGGATAATATTGTAATTATGGTTAATGATTAATGATTATTTTGGGAGACATTGAGATTTTGCTGATGATGATCGACGGTCCCATCCTCCGATCATGCTAAACACATTGAAATTTAGCTGATTTAGGCACGTCAAAAATCGCCATGCTATACCCACCGGTAAACGTTTACATAATTATAGAAAGTCACTATTTTTAATGGGTAAATCAACGATTTTAATGGGCCATTATCAATAGCAAACTGTTTGTTGGATCATCATTGGATTGGAACCTCCGGGGAGATCGACTGGAAACGATTTTGACGTTTTTCCCTTTGGTGAAGCAATTGGTGGTTTCCTCCTTTAATGTCCCAAAAACAAAAAGCAATAAAAACATAGATTCTAAACTGGGGTCCATTTACCGTAACCAATGCATCTCTCCATATGTTGATGAAATCCTCGTGTTCATAACTGGGAGCTCTGCTGGGAGCGCTGGGAAATCTGCCGAACCGTGGAGGATGAGGAGGGTATACCCTCTGGTAATGACTGTTACAGGTTGCGAACTGGAAGCTATGGCCCTTGATGAAATCGTTGATTTACCCATTTTCATAGCATGGTGGATCTTTCCAGTTCGCAAACTGTAAACGTTTACCAGGCCGGGTATATCCCATGAATATCCCATTGAATCACTATAAAGTTCCATGAAATCAGCTTTGAAATCCCATGATTTTCCATCGTTTTTTGTCGGTTTACCAGGCCTTTTGTATCACCAGCCATTTATGGCTGGTCACCGTCATCGGGCCTTGATGTTTTTCCGGAATCCATGGAGAAGCAGCTTAGAATTCACCGGGTTATCATCCACTAATACGACATATATATATATGGATATAGATATGTAAATGAAGGAGTATAAGAGATCGGGAATACCTCCAAGTGATCTATATAGATAGATAGATAGATAGATAGATAGATAGATAGATAGATAGATAGATAGATAGATAGATAGATAGATAGATAGATAGATAGATAGATAGATAGATAGATAGATAGATAGATAGATAGATAGATAGATAGATAGATAGATAGATAGATAGATAGATAGATAGATAGATAGATAGATAGATAGATAGATAGATAGATAGATAGATAGATACAGATATGTAATGTATATATATATATATGTCCACATAGCTGGTAGTAATGTCCACATAGCTGGTAGTAATGTTGTGGATTAAATCTTATCCATATAGCCCACATATATATATATACACATAACATTCCTTTTCTATTCGCATTATGTAAGTGATATTACCCCTCACCACATACCCTTAGATGACTATACAACCGCTCGTATATGTATCTCTCTCTCTCTATATATGTAGTCATGCTGGAGCAGATAGACTATGGACGTTTCAAACAAATCTCACAACAATGAGCACATGTTGGACACTCCCATAATCTTCTATCTACTTTAAGATGGCTATAGATATATGTATCGAATTAGATAAATATACGTACATATATTATATCGTTCTATAAGACTGGTAGCACTATGTCACTGATACAGAACTGGTCTTCATTGTACAGTATCTATAAACATATTTTCCTTATATAATAAGTGGCATTACTTTCTAAAACTGAAGATAGCTTTGAACATTCCATATTCTATGAACTTCAGGATGATTACTAACATGGAAAAAAAAACTATTTGATATACATGTTCCTTTTCTATCAACTATCCATATATATATATATAGATACATTCCATTAATTCCATACATACATATATATACTGGTTTGTGGTTTGGAACATTTTTTTTATTTTTCCATATTTTGGGAATGTCATCATCCCAACTGACGAAGTCATATTTTTCAGAGGGGTGGCTCAACCACCAACCAGTATATATATATATATATAGTCAATGGCCATTTCAGGAACCTAAAATGGAGGTACCTACCATATATAAGGCCTTAATTTCAGGGAATATCCCTAGAAAATATGCCCAAAAATATGGTACTAACGTACCTCCATTTTAGGATCCTGAAATTCCCATCATTATATAATATGTTATAATCCCATCATATAACCATCATATAATCACTATTATTGGTATTATAACCACTATTATTGTTATAATCCCATTATGTAATCCCATTGAAAACCATTGAATCTATGAATGAACTATTCTGATATATAATCCCATTATAAAGATGATTATCCCATTATAATCCCATATATATACACATTTTATATCAATCCCATGGCCTTTCCCCCGTTGTGAAACCGCTGCCACGTTTAACGAAACCAACGCAGGCAGCGGCAGCGACAGCAGCGCCAACTGGCCCGAGGACGCCTCGCTGGGGCGACGGAACCGCGCCTGGCTGCGGTTCTGGGTCTGGTCGTGGCTCGGTGACATCTGGGGCCTGAAATGGTTTACCATAGGAAAACCATGGGAAAATGGTGGTTTTATGGGAAAATCATAGGAAAACCATGGGAAAATGGTGGTTTTATGGGAAAATCATAGGAAAACCATAGGAAAATGGTGGTTTTATGGGAAAATCATAGGAAAACCATAGGAACATGGTGGTTTTATGGGAAAATCGTAGGAAAACCATAGGAAAATGGTGGTTTTATGGGAAAATCATAGGAAAACCATAGGAAAATGGTGGTTTTATGGGAAAATCATAGGAAAACCATAGGAACATGGTGGTTTTACCCTCTTATCCAGGGTTTAATATGATTTATATACATGGTTCATAATATGAATCTATGAACCAATATCTAGAAACCAAACCAAGCAGATATGATGTGAGGATAAGATAGGATAAGTACCTGGTTGGTGGTTTGTAACCATGGAATTTTATGACTTTCCATATATTGGGAATGTCATCATCCCAACTGACTAATTTAAACCATTCTCTAGATGTCCCATGATCTAGAAACCATTATCCAGATATGATATATGAAATTGTTTATATCACCTAGAAAGACATATCCAGGGTTTATGATGGTATATGATACACGAATCTAGATTCTTATGGTGACTTTATGGTGATTAATGGCTTATTACCGGTTGGAATTGATGGTGATTTTGGATGGTGAGTTTCGAGTCATCCGTTTTGGCCAAGGACTTTGGATAAAGAAATATCGACCCCACAAGAAAGCCTTATTTCAGGTTAGTGAAAAAATATGAAAACATGTAACTTACCCAGATTATTTTAGTGATTTTATAGGGATACCATGGGGATAGTCAAACTTGGGATACAACCAACCATTCCCATGTTTTAATGAAATTATCATGAGATGCTACGATTAGACGCAACTAATGGAATGTTTTTTGTCGCTGAAATCGAGATATTAATGGGGAATATTGAGGATGTGCCAATGAGATTGTAATGGGAGAGTCAACAATATTAAGTGGATATTGAATGGCCATTAAAGGATATACTTTTATTTTATTTTTTCGGATGTGATACTTGGGATTGTATGGGGATATCAGAGGGATATATTGGGAATAACAAAGATAGGCTTTCAGTGGTGTAGAATTGGGACCATTCCATGGGGATATGATGGAAACATCATTGGGGAGATATAATCAACTTGATATGGATATCCTCTGGTAATTTAACATAGCTATGGAAAATCACCATTTTCAATGGGAAAATCCACTATAAATGGCCATTTTCAATAGCTATGTTAGTTTACCAGAGGGTAATCAACTTGATATGGATACTATCATATCATTGGGAGATATCAATGGGGAGATATACTATCACATCATGGATATAGTTGGGGAGATATAATTAACCTGATATGGATAATGGATAATTATATCTCCCCTGATAATTGATAACTATATCCATTTGATAATGGAGAATTATCCCATTATCCTGATATTATCAACCATAGATGGGCTTTGAAATGGATAGCAAAATCTCTTTACAGTAGATCATATATATATATATATATATATATAGCGACTTCATTTGACCTCACCAAAGCGCCGCAAAAAAAACTGGGAGCTGGGGAACTATGAGATCTTTTCCCAGAGAATTATAGAATGGATTCATCGTGATTTGATGGCGATAACATTGGAATATACCCCCTGGTTATGTCAAAATAGCTATTGAAAATGGCCATAGAAATCGTGGATTTACCCATTGATAGCATAGTGATTTTCCAGTTCGCAAACTGTAAGTTCGTTTCCCGGAGGGTACTGGGAAACCAAAGCAAACAATGGATATACAAGCAACATTGATACAACCAAGCATTTTCTTTAGGGAGTAGATCTGTGAGTGTGCTCATGGGATGTCACCCACGATTTGTGATTTCTAGTGGGATATAGTGATGAGGATATGCCGGGAATATAACCAATAATGAGGTCCCATGTTTTTACCCTCTGGTTATTTGACAGCCATTGAAAATGGCCCATTTATAGATGGTTTACCTATTAAAAATGGTGATTTTCCAGTTCGCTATGTTAAATAACCACATGGTAAATATGTTAATGGGACATCTACTGTTTTTAGGTCGACAATATCATGGGTGTAGGATTCAACCTCCGCGAACTGGAAGCCATGGCCCTATTAAAAAAAGATGCTTTACCGTTCTAAAAAATGGTGATTTTCTATAGCTATGTTAAATGACCAGAGGGTACAATGAGAAAACTGCAACATTCGAATTACGAGGTCAGATGGATAGTCATCAAAATAAACTGAAAGACCAGCTTGAATGGCCCCAGTTGTCTTAGCCAACCACAATGGAACAGCCGAGGCATCCCCCAAAAAAAAACAATTAGCCATTGACCCTTTCAGTGAATTACCCTCTGGGAATTTAACAGTTCGCTATTGAACATTACCATAGACATATATAGAAATAGTTGATGTTCCCATTAAACATGATGGATCTTTCCAGTTCGTTTTTTGTAACGTTTACCAGGCCGGGTATATCCCATGAATATCCCATTGAATCACCATAAACTCCATGAAATCAGCTATGGCTTCCATTAAATCAGCTATAAATCCCATTGAATCACTATAAAACTCCATGAAATCAGCTATGAAATCCCATGATTTTCCATGGTTTTGTTGTTGGTTTCCCATAGATGGCTGGGATTTTTTTCGGAGATCCCGGGGTCGTCCACCGGGTCTAAGGTTCCTCACCACCAAGACCTACCCGGGTGACAGCAAGCGGCGCTCCTGCATTCTCTGGTGACCTGATCTGAAAGATGGGGATTTCACCAAGAAACAGATGTTTTTTTTGGCCCGAGATAGTATTTACCACTATTTTATATGATTATGATTCACTAAATACTATTGACAATGAGCCTGTATTTACCACTATTTTATTTACTAAATTTAGTATCCCAATCATATTGTTATGGCAAATTCCAAAGGAGAACACATGATTTTTTAATCAATGGTAAATCGAATTCCCGAGATGACTTCAAAAACTGGCGGTTGAACTTTCAACCGCCATTCGACAGGCTTGGGGTAGAGCTTTGAAAAAGGGCCCAGAGCCAATGCGTGGAGAAAAACAACAGATATGGTGTATATATATACATAAACACTATGTATGTATTTATTCATATGAGCAAGGACCAGCCTGAAACAGTGTGAATGCAGCCCAAGAAATATCAACAAATTAGCTCCCAAGCTGGATACCCTCCAGCCGTGCAAAACATCAGGGTGAAAGCTGACCTCCCCTTTCCATCCCTTTCCATCATGGAACTGATGGAACTTCCAAGCAGGTCTGGAAGTTGATTTTCCACTTGGGATTGCTTGACATCAGAGGGTTCATTTGGGTTTCATGTTGGTTATGTAGTACTATTAATAATTAAATCCATCGACTTCAATCCGAATATTTTGCTGCTTAACTGCAAGCGTTCTTGTCAACAACCCCACGTACCTATTCGGCAATGCTCGATGACGCTGGACGATTTATTTACATTTGGTCTCAAATGACCCTAACCTTAGGCAATGTGCCACTATTCAAACATAGATTATTTCCCCATAAATAAGGATGGAGATCCCCCGATTTTTTTAGGGGTTACTGTGGGCGTCATAAGGAATCCCTAATGATGGGACGGAGGACAACCCGATTCCATCCCATAAACCAACATTGTCTATCATAAATCAACTCCAAGTCCAAAAGATCTTATCAAAATCACACGTTTTGGCTAAATGAAAAACACTTTTCACCGCGCCATGGCACCAGCATGCCCCATCCCCAGTTCCAGCAGTTCCAGCGTTTGTTTTTCGAGGTTGTCTTATTCTCAGAGATTCTTTCACAGCTCAAATTTTCTGAGAGATTTTTTTAAGTTTCACAAAACAAATCAAAACAATAGGGGTACCCCAGTTCTCATCCATTTGTAGATGGTATTTTCCAAGCCATAAACCATCCAGCTAGTGGGGTACCCCCATTAATCATTATTAATCACCATTACTAATCATAATTAATTACAATTATTCATCATTATTAACCATGGTTAATCATGGTAATGGTTCAACCATTTATTAACCGTTAATCATCATCATGACTATGGAACCACCCAAATTATATACATTTGTATATAATATTGATCATTATTAACCATCATTAACAATCATTAATCATGATTCATCATCATCAACCATAGATATTTAACCCATTAAAACGCATTTATCAATCATTAAAACCATATACAGTAAGCGTTAACCATAGATATAACCCATGAAAACCATCATTAAAATCATTTAACCCATGAAAACTACCATGGCATTTCCAACCCATGACATGGCCATGGGAAATCCCATGGAAATCTGGCCATAAATCTGGCATCTGGCCATGGCTGAGGGTCACGGCCACGGCGTATCAGTTCCTGATGGCCTGTGCGGTGGTCTTTCTGCTGGTCTTAGATTCCACCACGCAGGCGCCGAAGTTTTCGCGTTTTCGCCGGAGTTTTGGTTCGCATCACCCAGATTCGTGGATTTTGGAGAAAAACCCAGGGATAGATTTGTTAATTACAATGGGAGAACCAACTTATGTATATAATTATATATAAATGGGAGATAGGTATAGAACCAAAATAACCCCCCTCCCTTCGCAGTATTTTTGCAAGTTAATCTTTGCAAGTTAATCTTTGCGCGTTTGACAGGACTATTTACTAACCTGCTAAAGACAACCAGTACTTTTTTTTTGTAGAGTGTCTATTGGCAATGCTAAATATGCCTGGTATAGATCCAGCGGCTGATCATCATTTTCCCTGTTAAGGTGGCTAATTGTTGATGAGTGGTATACCGTATACCCCCTTTTTCAGACTCACCCATGTTGTATACCAGGCTTTTCATGGGTAGTATATAAGGGGATAACAGCTACAAGTCCAGAAGGACGTCTCATTGTTTGACATGATGAGCAGTTCTATTAGTCATGAAAATAGGGGTGTTACTACCTGGTTTATTGGGTAGTACAGTTATGGCTATAGCCCTTAACAGTAATGGCCATAGAATTTTAACTCCTGTAACTAGTTGCTTGTATATCGTGACATAAGCCAGTTATCAAAGGAAGTTTCATTGAGGAAACTCCGAGTTACGGAAAGTGCACATTCTCACTAACCAAAGATCATTGTGTCCAGTTGGCACCTGCGTTAAAAGATCATGAAGCACATTCTCACTAGCCCAAAGATGATCGTGTTCAGTTGGCACCTGCGTTAAGAGATCATTAAGTCACATTCTCGCTAGCCCAAAGATTATCGTGTCCAGTTGGCACCTGCGTTAAGAGATCATTATATAAGTCACATTCTCACTAGCCCAAAGATCATTGTGTCCAGTTGGCCCCTGCGTGAAGTAGAGAAGAGGTAGAGTAGAGGTGGAGTAGAGGTAGAGTAGAGGTAAAGTAGCGGTAGGGTAGAGGTAGAGTAGAGTAGAGTAGAGTAGAGGTAGAGTAGAGTAGAGTAGAGCAGAGCAGAGCAGAGCAGAGGATAGAAGAACAGAGTAGAGAAGAGTAGAATAGAGCAGGGTATAGAGAAGGGCAGAGTAGCGTATAGAAACGTAGAGTAGAGAAGAGTAGAGTAGAGCAGCATAGAGCAGGGAAGAGTAGAGTAGAGAAGAGTAGGGAAGAGAAGATCAGAGTAGAGTAGAGCAGAGTAGAGTAGAGCAGAGTAGAGTAGAGCAGAGTAGAGTCTGAGTAGAAGTAGAGTAGGGGTAGAGGTAGAGGCAGAGGTAGAGTAGAAATAGAAGTAGAATAGGGGTAGAGGTAAACTAGAGTAGAGTCGAGAAGAGAAGATTAGAGTAGAGAAGAGTAGAGCAGAGAAGTTGCGATTCTGATTGTGTGTTGCAAGGCATTGTTGGCAGATCGCATTGGAACTGCTATACATCATGGATGTGATTTGAATGTTAGGATTTGCACGAAACATTGTGTTTTTTTGCGTAAACAGAGGTTCCGTGTGGAGAAAAGTTGGCCCGCTTGTGCGACAGGTGCGGGCGTCGCCACTTTGCCGTCGATTCCTGTTCGATTTGCGCGCGCGCAGTGTAACTGCGGGTTCCAGGTGACTTTTTCTCTTCTTTGTTGATGCTGTGCTAGTGTGTTTTGATTGTTGTTTTGCAGCTGAGAATCGTAAATCGTATTGGAGTAGCGGCCTGAAGGTGGATGATGTTCTTTTTAAAAGTTCTTTTAAAAGGTGCTTGAAAATCGTCTTTTTTCCGCTTTGGCGTCGAGGAGCCAGGTTCGAACGCAGGTAAAGTTGTGGCAGCCGAGCCGGTGTCTGTATGAGTCTGTAGCTGAACTTTTTGACCCTGAGGTGAATCTTCGGCTCACAAAGTAGCTCTTGTGAAATGTCCAAGTGCATTTCGACTGCGCAGGCTCGCGCAAAACACGCAGCGCGGTCTTGGGATCGGTGGTCCTCCTCCGCATCGGCATCCTCAGTATCATCCTCTTCCTCCTCAATATCATCATTCTCCACATCATCCTCTTCCTCCCCCTTGACATCATCATCCTCAACATCATCATCCTCCACCTCCTCTTCCGCAACATCATCCTCCTCCACCTCATCTTCCGCAACATCATCCTCGCAACATACCCCTCCACCTCATCTTCCGCAACATTATCATCCTCAACATCATCGTCCGCAACATTTTCATCACCATCATCATCATCATCATCATCATCACCATCATCATCATCATCACCACCGTCATCATCATCACCATCATCATCCACATTTTCATACATTATCCTCCCACTCCCCCACACTGTTTGGGGTCTCTTGCGGGGATAATGTATTTCTAGTGGCTTTTGAAAACTGCGGACGCCATTTTTGGGCAGGTGACAGTGACGACCCCCGCGTACTGGTACAGCGAGCTGGTTGGGGGTCCTCAGTGCCATGGGATTTAGGTGGATTTTGCTTGAAACATGAGGATTATATGAGAAAAACATCGATTGCAAAATTCTGATGATTTGTCTGGAGGTCACTTACCATACAACTGGTTCATAAATGGGTTATATCTCCTAATTGGGTTATGAGACTTATTGGTTGGTTATTTAACTGGTTTACAAGCTAATATTTCTTTGGGGCCCCACCAGCCGTAGCAAACTTAGATCAAGGCCGCAAGTTTCAGGCAAACTATCTGGATCGAGGTTACCTGGTTGACGCCAAACTGGTTGTGACAAAGCAGTATATGAGATTTCAACCCCAGAAGTGGAGAATTTGCTAACGAGCTTCACTCATATAAAAACTTATGTTTCCTTTTTTGTTGATGGAAAACATGTGGCTAAGACCGAAGACCCTTCAATTTTGCCTTTCTTCTTTTGTTTTTTTTATACTCTATACAAATCATAAGTATATTGTTTGTAACCTCCATGATCTGGAGATTTATTGCCATAAACCATCATCAATAGGCCAGGAATGCGGCCAAAGAGTCGTTGCGTCACTGGAATGATGCAAATTTTTGGGTTTCTTTGGACATAAACTGAAAGCCAAGAGGTAACGTAACATGGTTTCACAAATATACCCTCAGGAAATCATTTGGAGATGTGATCCTAAATGTCACTGGGGGGACATTTACAAGAAACTCAGAACCCCCAATGTTAGATCTTACTATACTTGATGTAGAAAAGAAGATGTTTCTGGTAGATTTCCCGAAAAAACAATCCCAAGGTATACAACATAATACAATCATGTACCAATAATCACCATGGTTTCTGAAAAAATGTCATAGTATTTTTAACCTCATGCCATTGGTTTCCAATGGGCCATCTTGGGCCATTAGTGTCCCAGCCCACCGTGTGTCTAGGGTCCCGGCATCCGCGGTGGTTCACCGGGGCCAGGTCTTGACGTGCATTTGGTCCGTGGAGTACGTCTTGCGCTTTTGGAGTTGTGTGGAGGCAGGGCAGGGCACCACCTGGAAGGAAGGCTGGGGCGGCTGGGCTTCCCTGCCCATAGTTGAAAGTTGGAATGGGATATGTATCAGAATGATGGGATATGATGGTGATCGGTGATCTAACAGGGATATAATATGGGATTTTATAAGGGTATATCAATTGTGGAATTCAGGCTGTATCTGCAAATGGGGTAGTCAACCCTCCAGGCAAATGGCCATTGTGTTTCGGAAAGTCATCATGACAGACCATGGGATTTTATAGGGCACCCATGGGGCACCCATCATGTTTCTGGGGATTTCAATCAGTACATGATTGCATCCGGATCAATCATAACCACCTCAGTGTGACATCACTGGCATGGTTCGGATTGGGGTAACGACCTCCCAAAACAGCTGAACTTTTCAAATTAGTGAATTAGTTTCTGTCCCAGAGATATCTATAGTTGGATGGGTTACAAATTACAAACCAGCCTTATAGATGGGGTTAACCAGGGTTGCTCCAAGTTTTTAATTATAGTGGAAAAAATGGAGATTTTCAGAGTAGTGAATATATGAAAGAGTGTATATCAGCGATTTTTGGATAAGTGAATCATCTACAGTATACAGTAGGCATGAAAAAACAGTAACTCGGTATTGAACTAAGAATATTCAGTGAGTATATATAAAATATTTTCAAATATTTTCAAACATTCATAAATCTGTCAGCAAATATATATATATATACATATCTATATATCTATATGCATATTATATATCGATTTAAACACTGAAAACAAGAAAGTGAACTCGGAGTGACCGTTCAAGGGCCAAGCAGAAGTCCCGACCTCTCACCTCCGGCGTTGTAAGGCCAGGACGGAAGGCGTTGTAACTGGTACCGGGGGGAAAATCCCAGGAACAATGGTTACTTTTATGGGATTTCTATGGGATTTCTATGGTTTTTATGGGATTTCTATGGGATTTCTATGATTTCTATGGGATTTAATGGGTTTAATGGGGATCTTATGGGACTATAAAATGGGGATTTCTTATGGGATTTTTTTGTGGCACGAATCGTGGGATTTTACAACAATATCATGGGATATCACCAGTAATTGTGGATATAATGGATATGTGATATGTCTTCAACACGGCCATTAAGAAGGGAATGTTCAAGAATGAAACAGTGGATGGAATGGGGTATCCTATTTTCAGACAAACACAAACGAGCGATTTCAAGTAAGATTTGAATTTCACTCACCCAGAAAACCCGCCACAACGGGTCAATATCTCGATAAAGCCTAGTTTATGATTTACAACAATGAACAAACGGCGATTTTTGAGTGGGAACAATAGAAATTTAGTCATGACAAAAGGATTTGCTTCGTAAGCCATTTCAATGGGGATATGAGCCATGATTTGTTTCGCCCCGGGTGAGCGATTCTTTTGTCAGCACATACGGCTAGGCTTGTGGGTGAACTGTGAGCACGGGATGATTCCATTATTTTTGATGCGTTTTTGAAAAGGGGGTCGTCTAGATACCCTCTAGTAGACTCTAGTAATTTTACAGCTGATTTAATGGGATTTATAGCTGATTTAATGGATTTTTATAGTGATTCAATGGGATATTAATGGGATATTAATGCGATATACCCTCTGGTAAACGTTTACATAACGAACTGGAAAGATCCACCATTTTTCAATGGGTAAATCAACTATTTCGACTGGGCCATAGCTTCCAGTTCGCGACCTGTAACAGTCATTACCAGAGGGTAAATCAGATGACAATCCCAACTGATGATCATTGTTTTGAATGCTTGAGACCTCACACACCAGCACATGAACTGACCCATACAATGCTGTTGGAGAATAGGTCAACCTCTACTGTTTAATCCTGGTAAACCCGGAATTTTCATATTAGACATGATTAACAATGACCATTTGGTGGTGTACAAAATCGAGAATTCTTAGTTAGTTATCGTATATACGACAATACCAGAGCATACCAGAGCTAATTAAATCCCACTGTATCCCCGTCAAATCACTAAACAAGTTTAATGATTTTGTTTTAACATCTAAATTTATGTTCACCACTCAGCCAGAATCCAATAATTTAGCAAAATGTGTTTTTTTTCAAAAGACATGTGAACATGAAGCAAAACGAAAAAGGAAAAACAAATCAAACAGCAAGAACACATGCGGCGAAACGTGCGACAAAAATGCGGAAAACAACAGCGGGAAGAACCCAACAAATGAACAAAGTGAAAGACAACATTTCACAAAACATGCAAGTTTTTGTTTCGCATCTTTTCGTTATTCCCGCATTTTCCTCGTTTTTTTTTTCAAATTTTCCGCAACTTTGTGGGAAACAAGTGTTCAAAAAGTGCGAAACAAAAATAACGCACCAAAAAAAACAAAACAACGCGAAAATGTCTGCAAAATACACGATTTTGCGCATTTGCTATCTCTCAAAAACTCATTTCGTGCGAGACATCCTTCAAAAGCTGCAAAAGCTGCAAGTTGAAGTTGTAAAAACGAAGCATTCGTGCAAGACACCAGTGATTGAAACAGGAACATCGATGACTCAAAGGGACCTTGGCTTGGCCATGGCAGCACATGTCATCATGTCGGTCGTTGATCTCTAGGAATCCGGACATAGCTGCTGAAGTGTCAAATCCTGGCTGGCTATCTGAGGGCTGCCATGAAGTTTAATGATACCGCCGTGTCCCTTTTTGTCCATAGGAATGAAGATAGCAGAGTGGAGTTCATAGAGAAGAATCGAGTAGAGTAGGGTCGTTTCGAGTAGAGTAGGGTAGAGTCGAGCGGGGCAGGTAGAACCGCGTAGAGTAGACAGGTGACTTTTGTTGTCGGTTCACAGTGTGATATGCTATTTCTCATGTGTCGAGTTCCTTTGTGCATTGGAACTGACCTTGTTTTTTTTAACCGCATTTTGTTGCATTATTTCGCTGTTGTTTTTGATTCGCTTTTGTTTTTTTCTTTTCGCTCTTGGCTTTGTTTTCACATGACATGTCTTTGCTAAATTATAGGATTTTGGCTGGTAGAGGTGAACGCAAGTCTGCATAAGTCTGCATGAAAGCAGCTGGGTTAGACATCTCCAGACGGGCCAGGTGCGCCTGCGAGCGATGCTGCACCCTTTGATGCTCATCGACCTAGTGTTCCTCGGTGTAAAACACAGGTCAACCTTGGAGTCCAAGGGCTATGCTATAGTCCAGGTTAAATGAATGGGGAAACCATGGGAAAAAAATCTAAATATATGGGGATAATGTGGGATATGTGGGATATGTGGGATATGTGGGATATGTGGGATATAACTTATATGGGGAAACCATGGTCAAATATCTTTTTTGTGATATTTTATGGGGATAATGTGGGATAATGCAGTATATTTCTGTAGCAGACTGGACTAATGTTGAAGTCCCACTGGCGGCGGACACGCAAGTGCAACTCGATGGGTTGTTTTTGTTGTTTTTCTGCTATCACTCTTTCCCGTTTTTGCTGTTGGGGATACCGCCTGGGCTTATTTATCTGGTTGGTGGTTTGGAACATGAATTTTATGACTTTCCATATACTGGGAATGTCATAATCCCAACTGACTTTCATATTTTTCAGAGGGGTGGCTCAACCACCAACCAGATTTGATCTGAGAGCCCCCTATGGCCTAGTAGTCATTAGCTTATTGCTTCAATTCTTGCAGTTGATCAAGCCTACCTCTCAAGCAACATGGTCAGAGCAGTCAGATGTTCCGAACTTGCGATGTCAGGGATGGTACCCTCTGGCGATAGAAATAGTTGATTTATCCACTAAAAACGGTGGTTTTTTCCATCGTTTTTTGTAACGTTTACCAGAGGGTAAGTGATTCCAAAGCCTGGTTCGAGTCCACCCTGTTGGAATCTTGGATGTCCATCCTAGTTGTGGTCAGCCGTCACCCATTGATTCAATCGGGGGCATCGTATATCTGTATCAAATATCTATATCAATATTTATATCATATACACATATACACCTACAGTAAATATATCGATCCCTATATCGATCTCTATATCGACCTCTAAATCTCTCTATCTCTCTATCTTGATATTTCTCTCTATCTAGATCTTTCTATTTACCTATATTTTTTTAAAAAAATCTTTGTATCTAAATCTATCTAATCTATCTAATCTATCTAATCTATCTAAACTATCTAATCTATCTAATCTATCTAATCTATCTATCCATCCATCTATCTATCTTTCTTTGTTTTTTCTTTTTCTTCCTTCCTTTACATCTGTGTATTTACCCATCTATACCTCTCTCTTTCTATATATATATATATATCATCTATATATGTATTCTTTATCTATGTATGTGTATGTATTTCATTTACGTACAGACATTTGCATGAGTATAGTATGTTTATATAGAGCACAGAGCTGACTGAACATTTGGTCCAGGTCCTTGATCTCCCTGGTGGTTGTCACTTGACAGCACTGGCCCAGCGGGTACGGGTCTAGCTATGGATCTGGTCCTGGTGTTATGTTGTTTTTTCATTTTAAAAGGATGTTTGGTGATTTTTTAAATTTTATTCCCCACCTGCCAGGTGAGGGTTGTTAGATTTTATGTCAGTTGCTTCCTCCTCGTCCTCCTCCTCCTCCTCGTCCTCCTCCTCCTCCTCTCCTCTCTTCTCCTCTCCTCTCCTCGTCTCCTCTCCTCCTGCTCCCTGCCGGACTTCAACCACGACCATCCACGCCCAGTGTGCCCTGCCGGACCTCAACCACGACCATCCACGCCCAGTGTTCCCTGCCGGACCTCAACCACGACCATCCCCGCCCAGTGTTCCCTGCCGGACCTCAACCACGACCATCCACGCCCAGTGTTCCCTGCCGGACCTCAACCGCGAGTATCCCGCCCAGTGTTCCCTGCCGGACCTCAACCACGACCATCCACGCCCAGTGTTCCCTGCCGGACCTCAACCGCGAGTATCCACGCCAAGTGTTCCCTGCCGGACCTCATGTAGGAAGATATGGGACAAAGAATGTGCAGAAGAAAGTTAGAAAGAATGTCAGACAAGTATGTTATATATTACTTGCAAACTAGATATGCCAGAAGATATGCCAGAAGATGGTTCAGATAGAATGCCAGATAGAATGCCACAAGGTATGCCAAATAGAATGCCAGATAAAATGTCAGATAGAATGCCACAAAATATGCCAGATAGAATCCCAGAAGATTTGCCAGATAATATGCCAGAAGATATGCCAGATAGAATGCCAGATAGAATGCCAGATAATATGCCAGAAGATATGCCAGACAATATGCCAGATAGAATGCCAGATAGAATGCCAGAAGATTTGCCAGATAGAATGCCAGAAGATATGCCAGAAGATATGTCAGATAGAATGCCAGAAGATATGCCAGATAGAATGTCAGAAGATTTGCCAGATAGAATGCCAGAAGATATGCCAGAACATATGCCAGATAGAATGTCAGAAGATTTGCCAGAAGATATGCCAGATAGAATGTCAGAAGATTTGCCAGATAGAATGCCAGAAGATATGCCAGAACATATGCCAGATAGAGTGCCAGATAGAATGTCAGAAGATATGTCAGATAGAATGCCAGAAGATTTGCCAGTAAGAAAGTGTATAAATGTCATGGTGGGGATCACACGAAGTAAAGTAATTTTTTTAAATGGTTGCGATACTTCCTCATAGTTCCTACTCTTACCGGGTTGTCGAAAAAGATCACCATTTTATCAGTGTCGATGTTGAGGTTTGTAACTCGATATGCAGAGAAATCTCACAGAGGTTTCTACATCCGAAGCAAACGCGGGCCAGTGATCAATCTTGTTGAACGACCCATGTTTTTTGGGATTCCCCCCGTGTTGGGACAAACGAAGTCATCAGAAGGGTAACCCAAAATGGTTGCTTTATACTGTATTGGGAAATCCATCTATCAATGGATGCTTTGGGGGTAAATAAATATCCTATATATGAATCTATATAACATCTTTATACATATACTTAGACATATTTTTAATTTTTATGAATCTATATGCATCTATACACACATATATATATATATACATATGTATAGATCTTTATACATCTATAAACCATTATATACCATGATACTGTATCTCATGAGCTGCCACAACATGTAAACACATAGCCCAATGAATCGTAGAAGTACTGTCCTGGTTTCACACTTTTCAACATGGAAACTTAAGTTGGGGGTACATGGGGGCACTATATGTATATATAATATATAATATAGATATATGATACATATATATATATATAGTATATATATAGTATATATATATAGTATATATATATAGTATATATATATGTGTGTTTTATAGTAGATATAGTGTGTATATATATATATAGATATCCTTGAAGTGACATGTCCCAGAAAAACTGTTGGTTGAATCCCCCCAATTGGTCGAAACCAACTGGAGCCGAGGATTTGATGATCGACAGCAACCAGCTTCGCGGATTAGGAGCAACGCGCAACGCCGAGCCGAACAAAAAACAACGGGAAGGAAGAAAAACCATAAGAAAACCATAGAAAACCATAGGAAAACCATAGGAAAACCAGTCCAATATAGAGATATTATGGGATATTTAGATACAAAAAAATCGGAAACCAAAAAACGGGGTTTGAGGTATTCGGAAGGGTCAAGGTTTTGGTTGTATGTAGTCCCTTGGAAACCAGCATAGAACCTCAACAACACGGAGGCACATTGCGGTTTTGGGTTTCCACAGTTTTGACCGGCGAATTCTGGATTTGTTGGTCAAGATACACTTAACTGTTGGATGAGTTCATGCCATTCTTCCCTTGAACCAAGGCCTAGTTTGGATGGTTCATACCCATGGCAGGTTAAGGAAAGGTTAATGCCTGGGATGTGGAAGGCCAACCTCCCAGCCTATTGGGGATTACCATCATCGATGATTTCTGTGCCTGTTCTCAACGAACCAGAAGACTACATATTTCCTCCAAAGTTGTTTGATGAACTGGTAAAAAAAACAGTTTCTCCAATCATAATCCCTAGATATCCCTCTTTTTTTCAGAATTTCATTTCATTTTATTTCCAAAATTACGAAAACATCACGAAAATCGGAGAATTTTATATCTTGAACCCAATCACCATGGTTTTTATTGGGCCATGAATACCTTCTTGGTGGCTCATCCCACTTAGTAAATGGGTTAGTTCACCCCAATTAGAAGTGGAGTAACCCGCTCCTTATCCCATGTAAATCACTGGGGTTATAACCCACTTACGATTCGTGGGATGAGCCACCAAGTATAGATTTTTCCAAGTCCCACACCAAGTGCCCGGTACCACCAGGGGCACTTCGGATGATGCGCGTCTTCACCTTGCTGCGCCTGGAACGGGACTCTTGGTGCAGCTTTCTGCGACGGTTTCGCTGGCGGACACCAATGGTTGATAGTTGGGATGTTCGACTTTTAACATCTCAAGTATGTCCCAAGCAAATATATATATATAATTATTAAATATATATATATATATATTATTATGTATGTGTAATCCCAACTATTTGATTTTCGATTGTAGAAATTGTATAAAAATCCGAGGGTTTCAGATGCTTCAGCGACTGGTTGATTTGGTAGTTTTGAAATACCCCTATTTAATATTCATGCTGTATTTTTCCGGTATGAGAACATTAACACATTAACATATAGCTAATCTTCATTAACATAGTATTGAAATACCCCTATTAATACTTCTATTTTCATAGCCCTATGAACAATATTCATAGCACATCATTGGTGAAGATACAAGTCGATACAAGTTGATACCCGGCCGTTCTGCAGATCTTTGGCGAATATCATGCCATCGGGGGATCGGATATAGTGCGCAAGCACTGGATGTGTAGCTTCGTCTTTTCGGAAGCTTGGTTTCGGTTGCAGGTAAAATACCATGTTTTACCAATATTTTTTTGGTTGGTGCTCTTACCGTAATATGTTTGATGTTCCATCATCGTCCCGAGAAAGATCTCTGGATCCCCGATATTCCGCATGTGGCGCCTTGGGATATCAATTCCGTGCTGAAGAGCACGGACAAACTGTCATTGGATTGGTTTTTACACGGAAACCATGGACAATCTGTACCGGAAACTATGGATTTTTAATGATTTTTACCAGATGTTACCATCAAAGATGATGATTTTACCATATTTTCCATATTTTTCCATATATTTTCCATATTTTTCCATGGTAAATTGACATGTTTTACCACAGGGAAATCAGTTTCAGTGACAAAAATATGGGTTTTCCATGGTTTTCTCCATATTTTTCGCCACTGAAACTGCTCCAAACGCCACGGAGGATTGGCGAATTTGTGACCCCCTGCTGGCCGTCGTCGCCCAGGAGGCATGGCATCATGGTGGTAATCCAAGGTGGCGATTTTTCACCCCAACGTGGATGTGTGGGACTCCATGGTGCTGGTATATTAATGCTAACACCATATATAGCAGCACCATTAGGATCCGTCATGGGTTATGACAGAATAAATAAGTGAACTATAATAATTGTCACTTTCTCAGAATGGTTATTATCATTTCGCACTTGCTGATAGTCAATGGGCCCCATAGATTTGCATATGGCACGTGCATGGCACTTCAGGAATTGGATGAAGTTAGATTTAGAGGACGCCTTTATTTTCTCGTGAAATTCGGGTTTCCTGCACATGTTCATCAGTTAAATCACATGAAAAACCACAATTTTTAATCTTTAGTAACAAGTTAGTAAACGCCAGCGTACACTCCCTGAATCTAACACGGAACCCATCATTTCATACCCTCAACTACTTAAGGTCTAGAAGGCCCCCCCCTGGAGGGGCTAGGGTCTAGAGGTCTAGACTGATAATTAGGGCATTGTAGACCTGTCCCAGTGGTACCACTCTAGACCCTTGGAATTTGGAGGTTTTGAAGCTAGCAAAAAATGAAATATAAAATCATAGCATTCTGGGGCCCTACTGTCAGGAAGCCATATTTTTTTTGGTTCACCCCAAATCCCTAGCAACACAGTTTGGAAGCAAAAATAAAGGGATTCTGAAAGAGAGGTTCTGGAACAGGTTTATTTTTTCGACCAATCTTTTTCAAATCTATCATCACCCATCTTTTGCATCCCAGAAAATGTTACGCAATTCATCATCAGGCTGAGAAGTCTGATAATTCAGCGTCGGACTGATCTCTCTTTATTACAAGGAATTTATTTTCTTGAAAACAAATTGCAACAGTTTTGAACCACCTGTTTTTCGTTTGTCCTGACCCGGTTGGATGTGATAGAATGGAGATCAGACATACCCTCAAGATCGCGGTGCCTAAAAATGCCGTTGAGGGTTCTAAAATCATAGAGGGTATGATTTTAGAATCCTGAGAGGCTATCAAATCAGAACCTTGAAAGTATATGAGCCTTGTTGTGGTATAAATTGATTTCAACAGACCACAAGAAAAGGTCATTGATTTGGAGCGCAGAAAAAGAAAACAAGTCGTGATGAGGTATTTGCACAAAGGTGCAAAACATGTGTGGAATTAGCATCCCCGGTTTTGGTCGATCAAGATTTCCATTTTCAAAACTTCAAAACTAGGTGATTTCGATGTTGCTTGGTTTGAACATCACCCGAAAACAAGGCAAAACAATGACCAACCTGCAGCAATGTGCAATAACAAAGATGTAAAATTAATCTCCGGCAACATCTTCAGCTGAATTATCATGAGCTTTACTTCAACATGATATGGCATTACCTCCAACCTCCCACATATGCCAGTTTGATTTGGAAGAAACAAATGCCAGGCCAAGTTGTGATGAGCAACCTGCAGTGACGTGCTTCCAACAACCACCTCCAGTCTTTAGATACCAACACTTTTGGTCCAGCCAAGGCGTTTGGAAAAACAATGCAGGGTCTATCATCATTTTCCCCAGGTCAATGCGGTTCAATTGTTTTTCTAAGCTTGGAGGGAACCATTCCAGACCCAGAGGTGCTGACACGTGGCCAGCCATAACCCAACTTAACCTTCCTTTGACACCTCTTCTACTTCTACATCCCTTTGCAAGTTTGTTTTCATTTATCATCTCCATTCTGTAGGTACCAAAACTTTTGGTCCAACCAAAGCGTTTGGAAAACATGCAGGGTCTATCATCATTTTCCCCAGGTCCATGCGGTTCAATTGTTTTTCTAAGCTTGGAGGGAACCATTCCAGACCCAGAGGTGCTGACATGTGGCCAGCCATAACCCAACTTAACCTTCCTTTGACACCTCTTCTACTTCTACATCCCTTTGCACGCTTGTTTTCATTTATCATCTCCCTTCTGTAGATGCCAACGCTTTTGGTCCAACCAAGGCGTTTGGAAAAAAATGCAGGGTCTATCATCATTTTCCCCAGGTCAATGCGGTTCAATTGCTTTTCTAAGCTTGGAGGGAACCATTCCAGACCCAGAGGTGCTGACATGTGGCCAGCCATAACCCAACTTAACCTTCCTTTGACACCTCTTCTACTTCTACATCCCTTTGCAAGTTTGTTTTCATTTATCATCTCCATTCTGTAGGTACCAAAACTTTTGGTCCAACCAAAGCGTTTGGAAAACATGCAGGGTCTATCATCATTTTCCCCAGGTCCATGCGGTTCAATTGTTTTTCTAAGCTTGGAGGGAACCATTCCAGACCCAGAGGTGCTGACATGTGGCCAGCCATAACCCAACTTAACATTCCTTTGACACATCTTCTACTTCTACATCCCTTTGCACGCTTGTTTTCATTTATCATCTCCATTCTGTAGGTGCCAACGCTTTTGGTCCAACCAAGGCGTTTGGAAAAAAATGCAGGGTCTATCATCATTTTCCCCAGGTCAATGCGGTTCAATTGTTTTTCTAAGCTTGGAGGGAACCATTCCAGACCCAGAGGTGCTGACATGTGGCCAGCCATAACCCAACTTAACCTTCCTTTGACACCTCTTCTACTTCTACATCCCTTTGCAAGTTTGTTTTCATTTAGCATCTCCATTCTGTAGGTACCAAAACTTTTGGTCCAACCAAAGCGTTTGGAAAACATGCAGGGTCTATCATCATTTTCCCCAGGTCAAAGTGTTTCAAGCTGTTTCTAAAGCTTGGAGGCAAGCATTCCAGACCTACAGGTGCTGACTGTTGGCCAGCCATAGCCCAACTTAGCCTTCCTTTGACACATCTTCTACTTCTACATCCCTTTGCACGCTTGTTTTCATTTATCATCTCCCTTCTGTAGATGCCAACGCTTTTGGTCCAACCAAGGCGTTTGGAAAAAAATGCAGGGTCTATCATCATTTTCCCCAGGTCAATGCGGTTCAATTGCTTTTCTAAGCTTGGATGGAACCATTCCAGACCCAGAGGTGCTGACATGTGGCCAGCCATAACCCAACTTAACCTTCCTTTGGCACCTCTTCTACTTCTACATCCCTTTGCACATGTGTTTTCATCCACCATCTCCTTTCTTTAGATACCAACACTTTTGGTCCAACCAAGGCATTTGGAAAAAATGCAGGGTCTATCATCATATTTCCCAGGCCAATGCATTTCAATCTGTTTTTCTAAGCTTGGAGGGAACCATTCCAGACCCAGAGGTGCTGACATGTGGCCAGCCATAACCCAACTTAACCTTCCTTTGACACCTCTCCTACTTCCACATCCCTTTGCACATGTGTTTTCATCCACCATCTCCTTTCTTTAGATACCAACACGTTTGGTCCAACCAAGGCGTTTGGAAAAAATGCAGGGTCTATCATCATATTCCCCAGGCCAATGCATTTCAATCTGTTTTTAAAGCTTGGAGGGAACCATTCCAGACCCACAGGTGCTGACTGTTGGCCAGCCATAACCCAACTTGGCCTTCCTTGCACATTTGTTTTCATCCACCATCTGCATTCTGTAGATGCCAACACTTCTGGTTCAGCCAAGGCGTTTGAAAAAAAAACGAAATCTATCATCATTTTTCCCAGGTCAATGCGTTTCAATCTGTTTTTAAAGCTTGGAGGGAACCATTCTAGACTCACAGGCGCTGATATGTGACCAGCCATATTCCAACTTAGCCATGCTTTGACACATCTTCTACAGTCTACATTTTTTTGCATCCTTTTTGTTACCCACCACCTCCTTTCTTTTGATAGCAACACATCTGATAAAGAACTTTCGGAGAACAACGAAGAAGGAGAGATTGATAACTCTCAGTAAATTTTGAGACTGGTCATGGTCCAGTCGATTTTTCCTTTCACAAGCGATGATCTTGCACACCGCTTGCCAAAACAAGGTGAGGGCACGGTGGCTTCAATAGATGACTGAACGACGCAATCTTTGTGGGGAAGCGTACAGGTTGCAATCCAATTTTGCATCCGTCCCGACGTTGCTTTAAAAAATGTTCTGCAGTTCTGCATATATTTTCCGGAAAAGGTGGGCCTGACGCGGCCTAGGAAAAACGGCAAAAAATAGAAAATCTAAAGCATTGCGATGACCTGAACCGCGCACTGCGTGTGGGAGGACAAAGGCAATATGCAAATGAAACGCAGCATGTGTTCAACACAAAACAGAAGAATACATGTCATTTTTCAATAATTTTATGGCTTGCAGGAACACGATTTTAGAACCCCACCATGCGTAGACGTTGGGGTTCTATTCTGCTCTCCGTTGAGGGATGTCAAAAGCCTTGGGTTTTTTGAAACCTTGTTTGATCTTGAGGGTATGATCAAACTGAAGTGTCTTGTCGCTTGGGATTACGAAACGCCCACCAGTGGCACATGCAAAAATGAAATGTGTTCGGTGCACATGAAAAGTTGGATTTTTAGGAGCATATGTAGAGACAGTGGGAAAACCATAGTAGACCTTAAATACTGGACCAGCCCAAAGGTCTAGATGAACGAAATTATTTTTACATTCCCCCTGGCCAAACAACCTTTTAGACCCCACGTTTAGGGTCTACATTACAGTAACCCACCCCGCCCCCCAAGTAGCTGAGGGTATATCATTTCGAGATTTTTCCCATAGAATTTTCCCCAAAAAAATGTTTTCCCAGTGATTTTCCACTTCAAAAATCCCAGCATTTTCCCATCGAAAAAAATCCCCAGACTCGTCGTAGGGTCGGTTGCTGGGTGGAGCGGTGGCCATCGCCCTGACGATGTTGATGTGCTGCTCTGCCGGGGACCTCCAGAAAGTCCCGAGAATCGCGATGGAGTCGCGGAGATTTCTGTGGTTTCTATGGGGATTTCTATGGTTTCTATTGGGATTTCTATGATTTCTATGGTTTCTATGGGTTCTATGGGATTTCTATGATTTCTATGGGGATTTTCAGTTTTTAACATGTGATTTTATCAGCACTTCTGGTGGATTTACGATTTTCATGGGGGGATTTCATGGAAAAAAACATGGTGCTTTCTACGATTCATGATGATGTTCCATGAGTTTGAAGAATGGATGTCAAGTGGGCTAAAGTAAGAATTATCTCCAATTATCCCCACCATCCAATAAAGACAATCATTGATCGTATTTTTTTGAAAACAGAACTCCACACTTTTATGCTGGGTATGTGGATTTTTCTGCCTATAAAACATGGTGATTATTGATTTTAATGGGATATCATGGGGATGTATACAAGCCATAATTCTTGGGGTCCCAGGCAGGATCATCACTGCTGGGGATGTTATTTTGATCCTGTCTGGTAATGACTGTTGCAGTTCGCGACATAGAACATGACCCAGTCGAAATAGTGGATGACTACCCAGCTAGAACATGGTGGATCTTTCCAGTTCGTTTTTTGTTTCACGTTTACCAGGCCGGGTAGAAGATATGAACATCTTTTTGGATCTATTTTACGACCTCACTTTGCGACATCTTTTGGGTGAATGGATTGGGAAAACTCCTTGAAAATGGTGGATTTCCCACTGACACTGTTTCATAGGGAAAAGGATAGGGGAAACCGGGGGGATTTGAAGGTCCCGTGGCTTCCCTATTTTCAGACAAAGCTAGATGTAGATAGAGGGATGCTGATGCAATTTTTTGGAAATATAGGGAAACATCCATCTACTATAATATTTAGTGGTGGGGTTGAACATCCTGAAACATATGGGATATTGTGGGGATTTGATATGATTTAACTAACAACATATGGAGATATGTGGTTTATAAGAAGGCCTAGTTGGGGATAGCCTACATATATATATATATATATATATTGTGGGTTACCACAAAGAAAGCCATGTACTTCTGGGGACATCCAATTTCTAGCTAAGTTGCGCAGTGGTCACCTACTTATCCAACAATTGAGATCATCGCCATGTTGGAGATCATCCATTTGCCAATTCCATCGCCATGAATTGTTGTTGTACAAATTTGATCAAATTTGTTCAATTCTTTGCTGGTAAAGTCCCGATCTTTTGTTGGTGAAAAAATGTCATCAACAATAGACCAACATGTTGGTTATATCCCACTGTATTCCCATGATTTCTACATGATTTGCCCAATCTTTCCGGAAAAATATCCCAAGATCTCCCCATAAAATCGCCATAAAAAAGTCCCTACAGTATGGTTCTTCAACTCGATCCCATGATGAAACCTGATAAAATCCCCCAAAAATCACTATAAAGTCACCATAAAATCCCCAAATCCAAGGTTTCTTCACGAAGAAATCTCCACGGTGATTCCAACCGTTGCTGAGATCGTGATGTTCTATGTGGAGGCGCCCAGCAACCCCAAATTTGGCGCCTCGATTCAAAATCGCCATGACGGTCATGGGAAAATCATGGGAAATTTGGGAAAATCACCGAACTACCCTCTGGATCCCTCTGGTAATTAGTTACAGTTCGCTATTGAAAATGGCCATAGAAGTAGTTGATTTATCCATTAATAGCATGGGGATTTTCCATCGTTTTTTGTAACGTTTACCAGGCCGGGTAAATGGAGGAATCGAGTGGGAAAATCATGGAACTGGGAAATATATGGACATATCATGGGATAATTGGGATACATCTGGTTTTAGGTCCCATTTTCATCCATTTTCTTCATGGGATTTAACAGAAAATCACGGGTTCACTGTCCAATATATAGGTGGATTTAACCATCATAGAGATCTAAGACATGTTAAATCTGGACTTGGATCGCTTGGATGTGAAGAGGGAATAATTAATTACACACCCCCCCTAAGTGGCCATCACATCATAGGGAATTGGGTGGGGTTTGGGTAGAATTCACCATTGGATTTTCATGATTTGCCTATGATTTGATGGTTACCCTCTGGTAAACTAACATAACTATGGAAAATCACCATTTTTAATGGGAATACTCACTATAAATGGCCATTTTCAATAGCTATGGAGGGTACCCATTGGATTTTCATGGCCAATTTCTCCATCGGCAACGGAAAAAAAAGTCGATGTCGTCCCCTTATTTGGTGCCATGATTCTCCCGAAAACCGGAGGCGAATCGGCGGTGGTTTCACCGACGACTTGACATAGCTGGCACCACTTCGTAAGACCTAAAAAACATGAATGATTCTCATAGCTGGCTAATCACCAATCTTCATGAATGATTTATGAACAGTTTATGATTCTCAATCCCAAAAAACCAAAACTAGTGTGAGTATAGTTTTGTTTTGTTGCTGATTTGGAATTTATGTTTTTTCTCCATGTTGATTTCGAACAACATGAAAAAATGTACAAGCAGGGAAACTGCACAGGTCATCTGAAAATCCCAAGATCACCAAAGATCAGTCAATTCTATTTGGGTGTCGATCAACATTGCAAGCCCGGCCGCAGATGGAATGGTCATTCGCAGAGTCTTTTTTTGCCATCGACAAAAAATGGGGTGCGAATTTCGACTCAGACCTAAGCAACAGTAACTTTCATTTAAGCCACATCAGTAGTCGAGATTCCCAAACATCACCGTAAAACATCAGTGACAGTAAATCGTCAAAAAGCACCAAGAATGACCCAAAAAAAACCAAAAAACATCAGCTGGTTGGTGGTTTGGAACCATGGAATCTTATGACTTTCCATATTAATTGAGAATGTCATCATCCCAACTGACGAAGTCCATGATTTTTCAGAGGGGTGGCGAAAAACGACCAACCAGTATTATTGGTATTAAAACCACTATTATTAATTATAATCCCAATTATTTTTCTGATTATCCCATAACAAAATCCCATGATTTTTCGGAGGGGCGAAAAACGACCAGAGAAGCTCCCTTTCCCCAGTGATCTTCTGAGGAAGTGTCGCGGATTGCCTCTGGTGGGGCACCACTGCCCTCACCACAGCGCCGCGACGTGTTGGATCGGAGTGATCCAGGAGAACTCGCGATGTTTCACCGATTTGATATGGACATTTCACCAATATGGAAGTCTTCAAAGAATTCATGATTTTCATGGATTTTCCCATATGGAGTACCAATTTTATTTAGTTTGATTCTCCCAACAACATTCAAAGAATTGGGATTTGCATGGATTTTCCAGCTCTACTTCGCAGGGTGTCCAAGTTTGGGCATGGGGGCCTTGCAAGAAAATGAACTGCAGTTTCTTGCTAAACAGTCCTGACTTTTGTTGTTGATAGTCTTCTGGTAAAGCTCCTTTTTTCCGATGAATCCGAAAAAAAAAACCTACCATGGAACCCCCCGGAAGTCTGGATCCATATCTTTGCTGGTTTCATGACGAATTTCCCCATCCAACATCATCGAACCCATCCGCGACATCAACATCTCATATGTTTGCCACTGAAACCGAAAAATCTTTCGCTTCACCACTCAATTTCACTAATTAATTAACCATTAACCATAGATTTCACATAAAAAAAACCATTAACCGATCATTAACCATAGATTTACCAGTATTGACCCAGATATTTCTCCATTTTTACCAGTGATTTCCCTGCAACATGGCCATATAAATTGCCCATCTCAGGTGGGCTACGGAGATCTCTACCCCGAGAGCGCCATGGGTCGTATCGTCGCGTCCATTACGGCCTTCCTAGGTGCGGATGGGCGCGGGGTTGGTGGAGATTTGGTGTTTGAATAAGATCTGATGGTGATTTTTTTTGGATTTGAATAACATGGAATATAGTGGTGATTGAATGAGATATATGGGATAGATTTGATGGTGATTTATGGTGATTGAATGGGATATTGGATTCGAATGGTGATTGAGTGGCTTCGATTCAATGGTGATTCACCAAGTAAATGTGATATATAGTATATATAACCTGGGAATTTCTGGGATTTTCGGTGTCATATAACTGCCGGGTCAATTCCAACCACTGCCGGGCTGTTGATCAGCGACATTTCCAGCGGCGGGTCGACACAGAAAATGGTGATTTTTCGGGAGATGATGAGCCAAGTTGTGGTTTACAGCTCGATTCACTCGCTTTTATGAGGGTTTTATATACTGTATATTGGATATATCACATAGCTATAGTTAGATTATGTTAGATTCACCTTAGATATAAAATTATATGAATACTATACTGTACTGGTTTATAGTTGATATACTATACATAGTATAGTACTTATATTAAACCAGTACAGTACTGAATAGCTTGGTTTATAAACTATACCTAAGCTTACGATTCACCAGGCTTACTCCAAGGTAGGGTTTCCATGATTGCCACAAGGGGGGAAACATTTAGCTCAGCACCCAAACGTATCTGGGGTGTTGGGAGCAACCCTCTGATTTACATAATGCGGAATATATACCATGAATATCATGAGTTATCTACAGCTTTGGAGGGCCACTAGTCGTTTTTTCAAATCCATTCGCTACTGGAAAGCTTGGCCGCAGAAAAAGGCCCAATGCACGGGCAGCAATCATGAGGAATCAACCCAGAGGTAGAAAGCGGGATACAAACCAACAGGCAGAAGAATGTTGCCCACCTTAGAAACCTTTTTTTTTGGCTGGGTCGATTTTGGCTGAATGCCTGTGGCATTTTTTTTTACACTGAGTGACCCCTTGATGAATAAGGTGTGTCAACAGATGTACACGGCCACCGTTAGACACAAAAGTCTCCTGGAAAACACTGGGGACTTTTGTGGAATGCGGTTTTACACATCCAACTTGGTGACTGTACGTTCTACATGTTCTACATGTTCGACACGCTCTTTGACAGAATGTTGTCAGTGAACTATCCCCGTCTTTCAGTTGGTGCACATTTCGGCAAAACAACAAAACAAAGAATATCCCCATTTGTGCCGAAGAAACCTTACTAAACACAATTCTTCGACTCGGATTTGCTGAGTTGGCACTCAGGATCCAGCAGCAAATTGACAATTTCTGGTGGGATGGAAACCATCGATTTATGAAAAAGGGTGGTTTATGACTGGGTTGAATGGTGATAATGCAATGCCATAAATTATGACATTGCTTTACTATGCTTTACCACCATTAAACACAATCAAATATCCTCATTTAATCCCATTAATATCTCATTGAACCCCATTAAATCTCCATAAATAACCGATGAACCCCATTAAATCTCCATAAATCTCCCACAATAATCCCATTAAACCTCCACTAAATCCAAAAAAATTACCCCATGAAATATCGATGAAAAATCTCCCATTGAATCTCCATTCACCTTGCGCCACTTGGCCAGGCATTGGGCTCTTCGCGTTGCCCGCTGGGATCATCACCGCAGGCTTCCGCAACGAGCAGATGCGACGGCACAACGGGAAGCGCCTCGGTGACCACGACGGGCCACGGGGGCCCGGGAGATCTCGTGGGGTTGATCGTTTGATCCGGTTTTAGATAGGGTAAAAGCCCAAAGATAACCATAGAATACCGGTTTCAATGACTTTTTCATACTTTTTCAATTATTAAGATAGTCTATGACTGGTGACTTTTGATGACTTTTGATGACTTTTGATGATGACTTGGATGATGTTTTGGGCCCCATTTTAGGACACCTCCACATGTTTTTTTTTTTTTCCGGGACGTACAGGCTAAAGCTTCGAATTTGATGAGAAATCTCCATGGATTTTGGGGTAAATTTATTCAGACAAACCCATGTGGTGGTTTTATTCAATGGATTGGTTTAGGGAACATCTTAACCGGAAACCATTGATTTCCCATGAAGATCATGGGCGTTTCCTGCAAAATTTCCCTTAAACCAATCCATTGATTTATAGTAACCCCCCAAGAGAGATACCCACAATGGTGTCGATGAAAACTCCCGGAACCTTTAATGGAAGTTTTTAATGGTAACATTTCGTCTTAAATGAAGGATTTTCCGCCATGAATACCAAGGGGTAGATGATTTTTAGAGTGGAAACTTGACTTTTCTATCCTTTTAAGGTGGCTTTTATAGCAGCAAATATCTGTGGATAGAAAAGCCGCAGAATCTGGTGATTGCCACTGGGTCAACCTGAAGATTGGCTGAGGATCAAGACGACGGCCAGCAATAAACCTGTCAGTGAATGGTTGGAGATGGTCGGTCAATTTGTTGTGAAAATGGGCGACTTTTTCTTCCAGGGCAACATCAAAAAAAGGCTGGCCTCACTGAAGAAAAATACCTCATCTACAAACATCTACAAACATCTACAAACATCTACCCTTAGGTAATGTTCATCTTGTCTCAGCTCCTGAAAAAATGATCTGAGAGATCTCCCAGCAGGTCTGGGATGGCCAGTCCATCGGCCGATGAGGAGGCGAACGTGCCACTGGGATGTGGCGAATGTATCCTCCCTAGTGATTTTATAGGATATTTCCCATATGCGAAACCATGGTGCTGGAATATGAATCCCAACATTTGCCCTTGCCCAAAATCACCCAGTCATTTTTTGGCAAATAGACCATGGCACACTGCAAGTCCGAGTGAAGTCCCACAAGTCCCATGTCCACTTACCATGCTTCATACTGGGATTCCGGATTTTCAAGATTTTCCATTTTCCATTCTCAGATCTTCCATTATCCCATAGGATTTGCATAGGATTCCATAGGATTTTCCCTCAGATCTTCCGTTTTCCCCACATTTTCCATAGGATTTTCCCATAGATTTCACCATCGCAGGAGCTGAAAGACTTACTGCTGGGACTTCACAGACGTATGGACGCCTTCGATGGTCGCCTACAGGTGTGGTTGGTGCCAGCTAAATGGCGAGTTGGTTACCATATAAAAACATTGGTTTAGTATGGGGTAATGATGGTTAATGATGGTTAATAATCACTGGTTGGTGGTTTGGAACATGACTGGATTATGACTTTCCATTCAGTTGGGAATGTCATCATCCCAACTGACTTTCATATTTTTCAGAGGGGTTCAAACCACCAACCAGAAAACATATTAAAAGTTGTTTCTATGGTAAAACCAATGGTTACCATAATTCACATTGTAAAAGGTGTTTTTCCCCTGAAAACCATGAACATATAGATGACTATATAAATTCCATGGATGGTTAGGATGGTTAAGACACATATTTTGGATACTTAATCATGGAAAATTGCAAATTTGTGAAACTATAGCCATGCATTTTATTCATAACATTTCTGATAATTATGATAATAATGAATGATGGATTATAGACAACTAATATTCATGAATGCACAGTGGTGCCCCAATGAGCTAATTCGTTGAGTTTTCTGTGCACATAACTCCAATAGCCATTGGGTTTATGGTAGATACCTTGAATCACAATGGTGTATAAACCACCAAACAGAGCTGGGGAAGGCACCAGTTTGTAGGAGGGTTAACCATCAAATATGAGGGCAAAAACCACTATTTGACGAGATTATCATAGAACATCATAGAATATTTTTGGTTGAAGCATCAATTCTTGGAACATGATGAGAATAATGTCAAATGACTTATCAACAAACTAGTTCCTTTGGGATTTTAATAAGAGTTTTGAACTGGAGCAACCATGAAACATAGGGCCCTTATTAAACACTATAACCATCATTTTTGTTTCCCATGATGCAAAAATTCCCATTTTGGGTACCAAGTAAACTCAAGTATCATATCAAGTTGGTGAAATTGATATATATATATATATATCCCCAGTATATCCCAGTATAGTATGCACATTTGTATCCATTTGTTGCGAACAAATCCCCTTGGTAAATCCATGGATACAATACCCGATATGGTAAATTGACAGTTCGATCTTGATTTTACACGCCTTTTTGAGTGGTTTAACTCATCTTCTAACCATTTCCAAGTCCGAAAAATGCCAGGGTCGTCATGTTAATTTACCAGGTGGTATACTGGTTGGTGGTTTGGAACATGAATTTTATTTTCCATAATAAAAAAGGGATAATCCTTCCCATTGACTTTCATAATTTTCAGAGGGGTGGCTCAACCACCAACAATGAATCAAAGTGTTTGGTCCCATTGTCGATGACGAATCCCCATCACAAAATCCCTATTGATGCTTACTTACCCTCTGGTAATTTAACATAGCTATTGAACATCACCATTTTTAATGGGTAAATCAGCTATAAATGGCAATTTTCAATAGCTTTTTGTATGTTTACCAGAGGGTACATCCCTATTTAACATAGCTAATATCCCCATGAATTTCTTGCTCAAAAAAACCGCTGATCTCCCAGGCGATGCAACTGGAACTCACTGCCATACGCGCAGAGACCATACTGAGACCGGAAAAAACATTGCTGTGCTCGGCAACGTGTGGGGGTGTAACCCGGGTTTCACCATAGGTTTCATGAGATTTCAGGGCCGGGAATAGTGAGGATGTTTTTCATGATATATTCTCATCAATTTGTATGATAGCGTATATTATATATATTATATATATATGGTGATTTAATGGGATAGTCATGGGGATGTAATAGTAATAGTATAAACACATATATATATATATAGTATATAAAACCAACTATGGCAGCAGTTGGGGCGGTGTTCAACATCAAAAACTATGACATCGGTCATAAAGGAGTTCTTTGCCTGACGACATGACCCACCTCAGCCAGGTCTGACCACCACTAGGTATGCCGTCCCGGCAATCAACGTTTCCCCTCTGGTAAACTAGCAGTTTGCGACATAGAAAATGGCCATAGAAATAGTGGATTTACTCAGTACAAATAGTGATTTTGCCATTTTAAATGGGAAAATCAACTATTTCTATGGCCATTTTCTATGTCGCGAACTGTTAATTTACCAGAGGGTAAATGTGGAACCCCCTGCTTTCTGTTCGGATCATTTTCTGAACAGGAAGTCCCACGGATAGGTTCATAGTTGGATGACTTTTGGGTTGTAGGATACAATGGATGTGTTGTCTGGGGGGGTTACACGGAGTCTGGTTTTTAAAAGGGCCAACTATTGCTGATCATAATCCAGATGAATCACCATAAAACGCTAGGAAAAAAGTCTACTTGAAGCAAATAGCTTTGTGTTTCCAACTCCCATAGTTTAACCATGTTTAACCATGTTTAACCATCTATAATGAACATAGAATACCTAATTACCCTCTGGTAAACTAACATAGCTATGGAAAATGGCCATAGAAATAGTTGATTTACCCATTGACCCATTAAAAATGGTGGTTTTCCATGGTTATGTAAACGTTTACCAGATGGTATTAATATGTATTAATTCTATCACCATTTGTACTCCAAGGTAAGGATGATGCTGCAAACATGCTTTTTGCTTTGGTCCGGAGCACAGAAAAGTTTTGGGCCGACCGTTTGGTGCCTGGAAGTGCCTGGAAAACTTGAAAAAATCGTGGAGCCTCTGGCAATCCGAAATCCCCAATTTGTTGCATTTACATGGCTGGAAATGGACTATTTATAGATGGTTTACCCATCAAAAATGGTGATTTTCCACAAGCAATCATAGCTATGTTCGACGATTTTGTTTGATGGGATTTTCCCGGCTAGAAAACCACCCATTTCTGATGGACATGGAATGTAACTAGTTCTGCTATCAGCCTTGTAAGTCGTAAGTGCTAACCATCATAAATCCGGATTTGAATGGGAATCATCTACACATGTGGTCATGTAACAGTTTGCTGTGGAAAATGGCCACAGTAGATGATAAATCCGTTGATCTACGTATTAACAATGGTGTTTTTGCATAACAAACTGTGAACAATTACCAGAGGCTATACATATATTATCATATATTCGTATATATTCGTATGCAAAAAAAAGGCTGACAATATACCCTATATCATGCTATATCCTGGGCATATATTGTACTTAAACATGTTTTTTTGAGTGCCACATTTTCAATGGCCATGCAACAGGAACCGATTTATTGGAGCTAGCGATTCCATTAATATAAGGTCCACAAAATATGCTACTAAGTTAGTACCTCCATCAACATTGATCCTGGAGATCTCCCACATTTTTGCCCATCGGTGATGCACCCATGGGACGAAGCATCCCAGCGATAGCGATCCGATCCGCGGATGTCGTTGGTGCTTGGAGAACTGAACGGACTTAACGATGGTTTATGGTAGATGTTATCAAAGATAGTTAACCTAGTTCTTTGGTCAAAAAAAAGTTATCAAACATTTAGTTAACCTGGTTATTATCTATAGTTAATGGCTTTGTAAAGCAAACATAACTGGCCGAAATGGGATGAGGGCCACTGAAAGGTAGCCGCCCGAGGCTAGTCTTGAGTTGGTTTACGAGCCCATCTAACTAAAACATACAAAACTATAGATCTACGCCATTTTTACATAATATGTAAACATAGTAAATAGCCAGTGAATTTTTTTTTCCACAAAAAACAAAAAACTCAGCTGGAGAAACCAGAAAGTCGCCCTGTCTTATCCAGCTGATCCCCATTCAGATTGGCGCCCACAAGATGGAAAGCGACATCTTCGCCGTTGTGCAGCCGGGGCCCGAGTGATGGAATGGAGGACCAGGGAGGACCGAAGAATGGAGGGCCCCTTGATCGGTTTCACTTTAAGTTGAAGTTTCACAGCCGGCTTAGCAGCTTAAGTTGGTTTATGAATATTAATAACTAATAATAACTATAGGTGGTTCATGAATATTATGAATATTAATATACCACTTATTATAACACTTGGTTTATGAATATAATATAACACTTATTATAACTATAGGTTTAGCTTAAATGGTTTATGGCTCATATATTCAGTCTGAGGTGATTCAACCAACACAATTCACCTAGGGCCTGGGGTCGATGAGTCGATCACCGTTAGCCACGAATCCCCAATTTTCATCGCAATTTCATGGGAGAAAGAATGATAAACTGTTTTTTTAACCACAGTTTTTTTTTTTTGTACCCTATTTTCAGACAAATTCAAGTAACAGTTTGACCCAGCGAATTGCCCATACATTGGTGTCTAAGAAAACGTTTGGGGAATGGTAGTCGCCATTTTGATGGGGATACAGTATCGTAGTCTAACCAGCAAGAGAAATGCGGGGTTTCTGAGATCGGTTATGACAGCTGTCTTGGGGGTTCTGAACATGTTCCCGTAGGAAACCAGAACTGAACATGTTCCATGTATGATCGGGAAAAACAAGACGCAGTTTTCACTCAGAAAGCACCCTATTCATGGCTTGTCAAGAATGGATATCCCTGAAATTGGAGAAGTACTAATTACCCTCTGGTAATTTAACATAGCTATTGAACATGGCCCATTTATAGTTGATTTTCCCATCAAAAATTGTGATTTTCCATGGCTATGTTAGTCATAACCAGATGGTAAACATGACTACCTGACCAAAAAACAGTACCCAACTACTCCACTTAAAACTGCGACAAAAAGCTTGAGACTTCACGGGCTTTTTGACAACTAGCAACGTATTGAACTAGCTAACGGGATAATTCTACTGATCTAACAGGCAAAATAGGGAGGAAATCAGACCAAAGTCGAACTTTCACCTACAAAATAACATGGCTTACTCGACAAGAATCAGGAATTTGTGGATATAGAGCGAGCAAGTGTTGGTGCGTTATGGTATATCTTTCCAGATGGAACATTTTTTTTATTTTTGCATATATTGGGAATGTCATCATCCCAACTGTTACTCACTCCATGATTTTTCAGAGGGGTAGGGCTCAACCACCAACCAGACAATCTTGAAGAACTCGCTTCAGAGCCTTATTATTTCCTCACAGTGCGATCCCCAAGTTTTTTTCGGTGAAATCACCAAGATGGGGTGGGTTTCGACCCATCGAAAACATGTGCCATGGATTGGTCATATAGATACATATTATATACCCATTGTGCAGCCGGATTCCTAAAATATGAGATGGATGCCCATAATTCATAAATCCAATGTTTATACTTTCATAGTTGATGACTCACCCCGTGATGACACTATGATCCTTACAACAAAATCCCGTTGATAGTTCAATCAAGTTCAATCCCTAAATTTTCACCATGTTTCATCCCTATTTTTGCACATGTTACCACATGTTGCCCATGATTTTCCCTATGATGATCTTTATAGGTCCACAGGTAGGTGGTGCCCCCACACGTCGTGATTGGGTGTGTTGGTTGATGTAAACCCCCATCTCATCTAAGTTTAATTCAACGTTACACTCTGGTAAACTAACATAGGTAATTATTGAAAATGGTGATTTATAGTTGATTTAACCATAAAAAATGGTGATTTTCCAAAGTTATGTTAGTTTACCAGAGGGCATGTCAGTTGATTTATGCTGCCCCATCTGAGTATGGTCATAACCACCAACAGCAAGGCGATTTAACTCACCTGGGCAGCACCAACAGCATTCCCATTCTATTCCATAAAATTACCGTTAAATCACCATTCATCACCATTAAAAATCACTTTTCAGTCACTATTCTATCCCATAAAATCATCTGCTTTTTTTTCGTACGAAGGTTGTGGGACTATCTCATTGGCGATCCCGACAACTTCAAAAAGAACAGCTTTGAGAACAGGTGGAGACTCAATGAGATGACTGGGACTGGGATTGGAATTCTGCTTGGTGGTTTGATCAGATGTTTCATGGGATTTCATGGTGCAAAACAATGGGATTTGATGAGATTCCATGGTGAGAAATCATAGTTTTATGGGATTGAGATAGCTAAGTTGCTTTATTTCACTAGGTCTTTTGTGTCGTTTATGATATTAAAAAAAAAAACATAGTTTTTCTGGTGAACATAAAGCAACACATTTCACGGGGGCACCAGTGGGCAAGCAATGATGCATCCCTCGATGGGGGGAAACAATGGAGATTTCAGCGGTCACGGGATTTTTTCACGGGCACATTTTGTGTTTTTTTTTCTGACCAACGTTGTGTGAATATGGGGGGTTTCCCCATCGAATCCCATGATTTTCAATGGTAATGGTCATCATTTCCCCGGCAAAAATTTATCATAACTGGTTGGTGGTGACTGGAACTATGGAATTTTATGACTTTCCATATATTGGGAATGTCATCATCCCAACTGACGAACTCATATTTTTCAGAGGGGTATACCACCTAACCAGATAAGATACACCCACCACAAAGAAAAAGAAGGATGGAAAACCAGCAAGCATGGACATGTCTAGGGGGTCTAGCCCACCATTTCATGGAGATACTAAAAACCCAGAGAAAACAGGACATTTTCAGCAGCAAGCACGAGAGTCGTGAGAGGTTTGTTGTTTTCTCGGGTAAACATGGAAAATCCCAGGCCATTCATAGATTTGCAATCTCGGGCCACGTTTGATTAGAGGTTTAAACAACGTTCGAATGGCTAAGATCAGTGATGGAGGGAAGCTCCAGTGACTTGAGCATGGGACTTGTGAATTTTCGCATCCTCTGGGTTCAACAGTTTAGGTTGTTTGCTATGGTATAGATGATTATAGATGACCCATTTAGTTCATTGATGTACCGATTGAAACGGTGATGTTTCATGGCTATGTGGGACATTACCAGAGGGTAAAGGTCAGGAATCTCTCTGGGCTAAAACGGGAATGGGCACCAATTGGCTCTGGAGTCAACTCGGAGTGTGTCTGAAAGTGGACTTATGCCCCCTGGTTTTTGCAGGACATTGGGAGGAAAACTTCGCTTTCAGACGCATCCATTCTTTTTCGGCCCTACTTAAGAAGGATCTACCGTTTATTTTACGGATGATGGTAGAGATCGTGTTTTTCCCATCGTGTTCAGACATAATAAGGGGCTGAACATGGACTCAGACGAGTTTTTTTTTTCGCTGTGGGTGAAGGCCTCTGGTCTTCATACAACAAGTTCTGGAAATCCAGGATTTCAATGGATTTCATGAAATTCTCCATAGGATCTAACACACAAAAAACTCCTATGGTGAAACCATGTGAAAACCATGGACTTTGGATCATGGATCAAACAATATGACCCATAGTGTGTAAACCATAGGTTGGCCATATCCCACATGAAATTTCATTGCATCCCCAAAAAAATCCCATTGCGCTCCCTGAATTGACAATAGATTGATGCCATTTTTTTTTACTATAGCGTATGTATCATGGTCAAAAGTTGGATGGCATAGCAAATTTTTAGGGATGAATGGGATGCTATTCTGCCCATGATGTTTGGATTCCTAGCGATGGGATGACCATGATGACCATAAATCAAGGTGTTTATATAGTCCCAATCTTGATGACGAATCCCCATCACAAAATCCCTATTGATGCTTACTTACCCTCTGGTAATTTAACATAGCTATTGAACATCACATTTTTAATGTGTAAATCAGCTATAACTGGCAATTTTCAATAGTTCTGTTAGTTTACCAGAGGGTACATCCCTTTTAGAATCCCTATTGTTTTAACCATTCCCATCGAACTTGACGGCACAAGCATGGCAAGAGGTACATTTGTCGCCCCTCTAGAGTGTCTGGGGTGTTGGTTTATCTAGGCGGTTATGAGCCGATCTGGTTTACCGGGGGATGACTCATTTGCATAGGGATACTTATCAACCAGAATTTCATTTGGATAGTGGTATTTCTCAGGGCTCACTTGGATGTGCACCCCCCGAAAAGCTCACCAACAAATCCCATAGTTATAACAACCAGGGTGTGATATCCATCATTGTTATTACTATCTGGTTAGTGGTTTGGAACATGAATTTTATTTTTCCATATATATATATATATGTATATTGGGAATAATCATCCCAACTGACTTTCATATTTTTCAGAGGGGTTCTAACCACCAACCAGCAATTTATTACTACACCTCATATGGTTGCTTTTGTTGTAATGAACTCCCGAGAAATCCCCATAGAACTTCCCAAACAATCCCATGATCATTCCAATTTCAAAGATTTCCACCTGGCTTTGTCTGAAAATAGGCGATCCCCACTTCGGAGAATCCTCGTTTTCCCAATGTTTCACCATTTTATCCGGAAAAATCATCAGAAATCCACTCAACCCCCCAGTAAAATCTATTTTGTTTGAGTAAATCACTGGTTGGTGGTTTGGAACATGAATTTTATTTTTCCATAGATTGGGAATTTCATAATCCCAACTGACTAACTCATATTTTTCAGAGGGGTAGGTACACCACCAACCAGATCATCATTTTCCCAATCAATCCCAATAGAATCCCCATATCTTCGCGTGGTTCAGTTCCCATGGGACAAACTCCCCTGCTCCGAAGGCACGAGTTCGAGAAGCTGAGTCGCTTGAAGCGCGCCAACGACCACACCGCTGGCTGTCCGCGCTATCTCGGGCGGACCTCCAGCTACATGGAATTTGGCGAGGTCGCTGCTGGTGGCGATGACAAAGTGGGAGAAGTTTCATAGGCTATCCAGTGGTTTAGGGAAATCGGGAGAAATAGGAGCTACCAAGAGTGGCCCCAACCACATACTAGTAGGAAACATATAAATCAAATGGGAACGAACTGGGATAACTTTCACAGGAAAGGCGAAAACACCAGGAAAAAGATAGAAAAACACGAGTTCTGACTGGGATTTTGAGGAGATGGGGAGACAAAGCCTATAGGACTAGCACCCGATGCCGAATCGTCGGACATGTTACCGGCATCGGGCTGGGCTCCCCTGGTTCCTGCTGGAGATCGTGGGATTCGACTTCTACAGGAACATGGGATAAACCAACAACAATACAGGATGGTGCCCCTCCAGTTTGGTTACTGCTGGTAAACTGCTCCATAACTACGGAAAGATCCACCATTTTTGTCAAGGGTAAATCCACTATATTTCTATGGCCATTTTCAATAGCTATATGATAAATTACCAGAGGGTATAAGCTGGTTGGGGAAAACGCACGAATACTTTACTATACTGACTATACTTGTTAATCTACCATAAACCATAGAATTAAGCTACTTATCTCAGGCAACTGAACGTTATCTTGGAGGCCCCATCTTGGGAAGATCCATGGGGATTTTTCATGGGAACCTCCTCAGGTTTTCGCATTTCATTGCTTTATATGGTTCATTTAGATATATAATTATGATTCATTATGATTGATAGGATAATATGGTTCATTATGATTCATTTTTGATGGTTATATCAATTCCTATCATCATATCACCATCATATCACCATCATATCACCATCATATCACCATCATCATATCACCATTATATTACAGTATTGGTTATATATTTTGTATCCCTATCCCCTAATATCACCAGAAAATCCCATAAGAATGGATCTCCGAAAGCCCACACCTATTTGATCATCCAAGAAATGCCCAAGCGCAGGTGATCTTGCAAGAAGGCAAGAGGCACTTCAAAGCGCTGCTGGTGCGCTTCGAAGAGTGCGGAAGACCCAACGATAAATGGGGCCGGCTGGGCCGGCTGGGCCGGCTGGTCAAGTGGAAGATGAAGCAGCAACCAGAAAAATATTCTGGGTTCTGGTTGGGGGATAGAACATGGAGATATCCTTGAGATGTTTCGTGGAAATACATAGGATATAGTATGGATTAGTATGGTATCATCGGGATTTTGTGACATCGGAATGTCACTTTTTCGGATACAGAAGATGTGATGATGGAACTGCGGAGGGCTGGCCGTTTTATGGTCATCTGCAAGAGGTGCCCCCCAGTTGTGTCTCTTGGTTTAGAAACCTTATTAACATCCATTAACTATATAGTTATATCATGTTATATCTACCATAAACCATACTTAAGTTGCTGTTATAAGTTGGTTTATATCCCCATCTAAATGTAATTATGTGCGTATCATACACCAACATGGGATCTATAGTCATGTTCACCAACTGAACGTTAACTTAAAATAGTTATTGTAAACCAACAACCTTGTTAATTATTACACTTAGCTTATAACCAATAATAATAAGTTATAGAATGATAAGTCAATCATAGCAAGTTTTGATAACTAGCAGTTTTTTTGATGAGGTAACTATTGTTATTGCTATTATTTAGCTAATTGTTATGAAATAAAATATAATAGCTACTATTAGTAGCTAATAAGTTATTAAATAGCTAATAAGTTATTGCTATTGTTATAGTTATTATTATAATAAGGTTATTTAATGTTATTTAGCTATTACCCATAGCCATCACATAATTAGCTATTACCTGTTGTGACATAGGATGATTACGATAAGCTGAAACTATGGAGGAAATAGCTATTGTTATTAGCTAACTATATATGGGTATGGATCAATACCTATTAATACCATTTTTAGTGGGATGAACATCCATTTACCAGCTATTTTGATGTTCACCAGGGGTACAAGGTTTTGACACACTGCCATATAGTTCCCTCATCCTTTTTTGGGTCCAGTGACTTCCTCCATCCCAGGTCCAGTGACGGCTACTACCGCTGGAACGGCCCCCAAGCCGAGGCAAAGCGCAAAGCGCGACGAAAGATGCGATGCGAAATGTTGACCTAGCAAACGTGGCGGGTTTCACCATGGTGTAACCATGTTGAAGTACCAAGAATGGTGGTTTCACCATGGTTTAACCATGTTTAAGTACCAAGAATGGTGGTTTAATAACATGGTTTAATACATGTTTAATACAAGGAACATCTGATTAATTGATGTTGATTGGTCATTGGAATTAGAGTTTACTTGTGCACGAGTTAATTGGATATCAACCGTGATGAAAAAAGGGTTATGTGGAGAACATGCAACACACTGGTATACAATTTTGTAGTGTGTTATTTTGATGGCAATACTTCAACCTAACTAGCTAAACAAGATTTCGTGTAGGGTGTTTGCAATTGGCCATGATAGAAAAACATGATCATTTTATATCATTTTGTGGGTTTTAGTTGACAAATAGAGATTTAAGCGATGAACAATGGATCTTGCAATACCCTTCGAATGCATCTGCCCAAGAACAAGGGAGTCCGCTATCGATTCAAATCGTTTTTTCAACACAATCATTTTACGTTTTCTTTTGTTCATGAGATGATAATGCAATTGATATCGCTACAGTGTGGGGCCCCCAGTCGATAGCTAAGTTGGTGAACATAACTTCAGTAACTATGGCTTATGATACGCAAATAACGATTCAGGATTCATGATATTCAATAACTATGGCAAATATGGTTTGGTGGTTTGGAACATTTTTTATTTTTCCATATATTGGGAATCTCATCATCCCAACTGCTACTCACTCCATGATTTTTCAGAGGGGTATGTATACCACCAACCAGGTATGTTATATCTATATATAATCCCATCATTAATTACCATATATAACCACTATTATTGGTATGAAATAACCACTATTATTGGTATTATAACCACTATTATTGGTATATATTATAACCACTATTATTATATAATCCCAGTATAAACCAACAGTAACCAGTCACTGGGAGGCCCCAATTTTTATCGTCGCAGTTTATGATCCCTCTTCGACGATCATCCCAAGTTGGAGTTCTTTCCGCAAACCGGGAGTTTACGCCACAGAAATGCCACCGGAAAACGCCATTTTTATCACAATACTATACGAATAGCTAATGATAACTAGGGTCAGTAAGTTTTTTGTAAGGTAACTAAGTTCTTTAAAAAGGGCCACCATTTTTGTTGGGGGTTAAAATTGGTCTAGGGTCCAATTTTCTAATGGTCCGAGAAGTGTTTTTCGAGGCCCCCTGAAAAAGAGTTATAGATTGGTTGTCTTAGTTCATCTAACTACTTCGATATCCCGCTAATCAATCCTAGTTGCAGTACAGCAAGTTAGCTATCGAACCGGGGGCCCGGTGGCCCCACATTTTGGGCCACCGGATGGGCCATAGGAGAAGCGGCCCAACAGCCCGGAGTGGAAGCGTGGAAACCAATTTTTTTGGGTGCTCCGGGAGGTCACCCTTTGGGTGATAGCTATGTGGGATGACAACTATCCTCTGGTTATAACTGTTACATAGCGGAAAATGACCCATTGAAATCGTTGATTTACCCAGAAAATGCTGGATCTTTCTATAGTTATCTATAGTATTCTATAGTTATCTAACTTAAATTACCAGAGGCTAAGTACCGGTGTCATGTTTTTTTTGCGGCCGGTTTATCTTTTTGAAATCGCAGTTATGGCGCCATCGTTTTTGCGGCCGGTTCCCATGATTCGACATCCTGTGATGAGAATCGCCCTTTTTCCAACGGAGTGCCAATTTCCAATAGTAACTTGGAACAGCAATAGTAACTTGTCCAGTATCAACTTAGTATTTGATTTCACAGCCATGTGGGTATCTTAAGAAATCTTAGCTTTGCACATGAATTTATTTCTGAATGACATCAAGTTGGTGTATCAAACAGGAGGATTCTCCCAGCTATGAACCTCCATCTTTCCAAGGCCCGTGGTGTGGAACCCCGTCTTGGAATCCTTTTGCAGCCCGTCTGGGAGCCCGGTCGGGGATTCGCTCACAGAAATCTCCAGAATTCTCCAGTCTCCAGGTCGATGAAGCTTCCGAACGGCGAGCCCCGACCTTTGCCCAACAAGGTTTGCGCATGGCTGAGGCGGGCGTGTAACGAAAAACGGAGCATTTCTTGAAATCTGGGGGGTGTTAACCAAAAATGTGAAGATTATAAGATAACCTTGCGTCATTGATATTATAATATGTTATAAGTTACAACTGCGTTATATTGGTCAGGTGATTATATATAATGTTACAACATGTTGATAACTGTTTATAACTCTGTAGAATGATGATACGAACGGGTAGATACGGGTTAGAATCAACAGGAATCTTGGAACCGGGTGACGAACATCTGCAGCGATACCAACTATTTTGCTGCGACAACCCGATAACCCAGGGTGCTGGTTTGGTTTTGACGCACGTTGAAAATCTTGGGGGTATATCAGTGATGATGATTTATCTTCTAATCTACAGTATTTTATTTCAATAGAACAGGTTATTGAAGGAAATACATGAAATTTATTGAAATACAATAGATTAGACTGTATTTCAGAGTATTTCTATGAATAACGGGTTCCCGGTTCGGGTTCAAACAGCAACAGGGATTTTCATCACCAATGGGCAGATGTCTCTTTCCTTCCTTTTCGAAGGTTTTTTTTTGAGAAAGTATGGACATCAAACCTTCAGATACCTTCAGGTAATTTACTGTAAAGTAGCTATGGAGAATTACATCATGAATCATTTCTCACTAAATGGGCCATGGCTTCCATAGCAAACTGCTAAATAACCAGAGGGTAAATTATAGGGTATATATATATAATTATATAATTATATCTATCTATCTATCTATCTATCTATCTATCTATCTGATGGGTGGTTTGCATCATTTGTTATTTTTCCATAATATCTGGGATAATCCTTTCCATTGACTTTCATATTTTTCAAGATGGTTAAAACCACCAACCAGATAATATATATAAACACGGGAATTACCCAGAATTCCGATTGTTAATGAGAAAATTATCTCTATCCCCATGAAAAAACGCTTATTCCTCGCCCGAGTTTCAACGTTTTTTTTCTGAAATCTGATGGGCCATCTGACAGGCGCAGAATCACCATGAAATACCTGGTTGGTGGTTTGGAACCATGGAATTTTATGACTTTCCATTCAGTTGGGAATGTCATTATCCCAACTGACGAACTCCATCATTTTTCAGAGGGGTAGGCTCAACCACCAACCAGCAATAAATCAAAGTGATGACTAGTCCCATTGTTGATGACTAATCCCCATCCCTACAAAATCCCTATTGATGCTTTCTTACATCCCTGGGCATTTTTTAAGCATGTTTTTCCGAAAACAAAGCTGGGCGATGCCGCCGAAAACCGGCGGTGAGGGGGCGATGTATGAAGAAGTTGGCGGGGAGCCTGAGTTCGCCGCAGCAGCCCGTGACGGATACGGGATACGGGTGTCTTTTTGGGGAAAAAAACCTTGGAAAACACATTGAACAAAGAGATGGAACACATATCTGGGTAAATTTTATAGTTCTCCGTCACTCGTCTCTGGGAATAATGGTTAGATTGCGGGAACTTATCCCCTTTTATGGCCTTATTATAATCTACTCAGACATATGGGAAACGGCCTGAGGTCAGCAACGGCCAATTCCTGGGACAAGCTGGTGGTTCCTTAGCGAAGCTGGCTTGTAACTAGACATTTATGCTGGTTATAACAAGACTATAGTGACTATAGCATATTATAACGCTAGTTAGAACGATTATTATAAGATATTCATCCATTAATGGTGATTGTAACCATATAATGGTGATTATAACATATTATAACATATTAATCCAATAGATAGATGGATTTGATTCGTTTGGAACGACCTGGTGACAACTGCCTTCATGCCACATTTCGACTCGGAGCTCGGTCGACTAAAGCTCGGTGGACTAAAGGGCCTAGATTTTCCATGGTGAAGTCTCCGCTTTGAGATGGTTTAAATGTAGCAAATCACAGTCCAGTTGGTTATGTTACTGCTAGTTGAATCAGGATTTGTTTGTTGCTGAAATACTTACCATGGAAATTCATGATGATACTTCTTGGATGCTGTTTTTTTTTTTAACAAGCATTTTTTGGGTTCGTTTGATTTCACCATGATTTTGGGTCACATCAATCACCATTCGTTTCCGAAACCAAATTTCGGTGAATTCCGACAGAACTGGCTGGTGAAATCCCAATCCAAATCCCAAAATTCCCAGCCATCCCAGCCGCGCTTCGTTTTTTTCGAAGGTCAGCATCAAGCACTCCATGGAAATCACTCCGTGTGGAAACCCGGAATCCCCGGAGCGAAGCGGAATTTTGCTGGGGAAATCCATGGTATAAACAATTAGTAGCCTCTGGTTAAACTATAGCCATATAGCCATATGAGCTATGGTCAATACTCATGGTTAATCACCATTAATAGGGGCTAGTCATCCAATGGTTCATAGGGATTTATAATAACCATTATTTTTGGATCCTTATTATGGATGGGATGACCATCAACCATTTTTTGTGAGTATTGACCATGGCTCATATAGCTATGGAAGCCATGGTCCATAAATTCAGAGATTCGTAGAGATTCGTGAAACGTTTTATGATTTCCCCTTCAAAATGCTGGATCAAATTCCAGCAAACCATGGATTGCCGGAGGGTAAACCTTCAGCAAAACGCTGGATTTTTTTCTGCGCGCTTCAGAAACACGAAAAAATAATAATAATATAAATCTATATAATATGATTGCAAAGCACATCTGAATCTTAGTCATCATATAGTCATCATATGTAAAAATTATGATGGGATGATCATGGATGATCCATAATTTTCTAACTTATCAGATGTTGACCCAGAGAACTGGGATGTGTTTTTGGATAGAAATCTCTGGAGAATGATGGCCCACTCAACTTGGATCCATGTCAAACCCAAAAAAAATGGATATACAAAAACCCGAAGTGGTGCCCCGCCCAGATATAAGTTGCTGACTATAATCTGACTATAACTATAACTATATAGTATAATATGGATATATATATATTATCTATAGATAATAGCTACCATAAACACCATCAGTTTGTATAGTTATAGAGACTCAGCGATGACACCCTCACTGCACCACGGCAGCTTTTTTGTGATATCCGAAGGCATCATTTCAAGTGTTTAAAAAAACAATGAATGAGAAATCCATTAGGGAATCTGTATAGGGACAATATATATATATATATATGTTGGGTTTCACCAGGGGATCTATCTAGGGAATGTATATTTTTGGTTGGGTTGAGTTTCAACTGTTTCCTTTAGCAAATCTGAGTAAGTAGTTAGTACATGTTAAGTAGTACTTAGTACATCGGCTGAGGGTGGAACTGTCGCCTTTCGAACTGGTTCACAGTGTGCTATGGCTATACATGGCCCATGAACGTAGTTTTAAACATGTTTTTTCCAGAGCAAACTGCTGAACTACCAGAGGATCAGTGGCCTATTTTCCATATTTTTTTTCGAATCCGCTTGGATCAATGATGAGTTAATCAATGAAGGGGGATGGGTCAACACCTATGAACACATGAAATTACCACATGAGGGAATCACCATCCCATCCAGCAAAACCAACTATGACTGGATGGGTACCCTTTCCACGGTTCCCGCCCCAGACCCACTGGGGAATGTTTGGTGACCCATTGCGGGAGAATCCGGGTGCCTTGAACAACCAAAGCTGAGAATCCGGTGTGGTTCATAAACATGTCCTGTGGTATGTCCCAGTTTGTTTTTCAATGATTTTTATGTATATATTGATGTAAGGTTTTTTCCATGAACCCCAATTTCACCCACATTTCCATCATCATAACAGTTCTACACCCGTCTTCTTAAGGGCTTTGCCAATTTGCCTCAGCCAGTTGCGGTTCCTGCTGTAGAACTGAGGGCCTACAGATACCTCAGGGAGGTTTTGGACAACGAGGATGGAAAGGATGTGATCACCCTGTCCCTTGGCTTTATCTTGGGGAAGACCCGGCCTGGTAAACGTTTACATAACGAACTGGAAATTCACAATTTTTAATGGGTACATCAACTATAAATAGCCATTTTCAATAGCTATGTTAGTTTGCCAGAGGGTGTATATATATATATATATATACAGGTACATATGTATAACTGGTTGGTGGTTTGGAACATGAATTTTATTTTCCCCAGGATGATGATCCAATCTGACGAACTCATATTTTTCGAGGGGGTGGCTCAACCACAGGTGAGATAGTAACCGTTGCCTCCAGAGTCCCTCAGGTCACCATCTTTTCACGGTGAAATCATCTGTGGTAAAACCAGTAGTGAACCTCCGATCATCTATGTATTACCCTCTGGTAAACTAACATAGCAATGGAAAATCACATTTTTTAACGGGAAAACTCACTATAAATGGCCATTTTCCATAGCTATGTTAAATTACCAGAGGGTATTGGAGAAGATGATATTCCAATATATTTGGAAACCAATAGATGATCATAGACGATTTGGTAAAACCAATAGTGAACCAAATCAACATCTACCGTGGCGGATATTTCCTCATTCTATGCATTCCGTGGCCCACGAAATCCGTGTTTTTTTTTGTAACTGCAACGCACATCTTTTGACGGAAAAAAAGACTCAAAGGTGAGGTTTATAATTTGCAGTGCTTCATATTTTTCCATGGCCAAAAAAGTTGCAAAAAATGAAGCACTGCTATTCCTCATTTTTCCATGGCCAAAAAAGTTGCAAAAAAATATCCATGGCCCTGAAAAATCCATGGCACTTTTCGATTTTGCGCTGTTGGTGGCCAGTTTTTGCAGAGTTCAGGTATGTGGAATACACCAAGCACGGCTCGGTGGGCTACCGTGCAGCTGGCCATTTCCGGTATCCCACTGGGCTGGGTTTATTTCCATGGGAAAATCCGAACATCCAACGGATGAGGGGCCTGGATGACTGGGGTGCCTCCATGACTCAGGAACCCCCCAGATTTCTTCATCTGGAAGCCATGGCTCATTTTTGTGAGAAATGATTTACTTTTCACGAGGGTATCATGGTATCATGGATGATGGTTCATGATGCTTCCCTACTCTATGAAACCCAGTTTCATGGAATGATGAAACCCAGTGGAATGGGCTCATGATGAAACCATCAACAAGTGGCTCTATTTGCTGGGGAACTCATCACAAATCGTCTAGCAGTGATGATGTCCAGTGGTGGTCAATGAGAAACTTGTCAATGGGAATTTCATCATGAAGTACAAGGCCTTGACCATCAAAAACCATCACACCAATATGGAGATATGATTGTCTTTTCGTGCTGAGGAGTTTTTTATTTTACTACCCTGCACTACTATTGGGGATACATAATCCATGATCATAATAATAATCATCATCACCATCACCATCACAATATATAATATCACAATATATAATAATAATAATACTAATAATAATAATAATGACAATGATAGTGATAATAATAATAATCATAATAATAACAATAATCATCTTAATCATCATATAATGTATAATAATCCAAAAGGCAACGGGATCCAGATTGACCCTTCTGGGTAGTCACCAACAAAACTTCAGTTTTTGCAAATGGTGTTTGTTGGCTGAGAATGGAATTCCTCCAATGGATTGTAATGACCCATTCTATTGCTTAAATTTCCTCAGATTCCCACAGTTTGTGATGAAGAAAATCCCAATTTCGGCTGGAAAAAACCTGAAAAGAAAGAAACAATCACAACGGTTCAACGAAGACCTGAGGTTTTGCTTGGGAGATGGTGTCATAGTGTGTCATACCCCATTTATAGATGATTTTCCCATTGAAAACCACAATTTACATCAGATGATCATAGTTTTATAGACATTTTTTTCCCAGCTTTCAACCTCCATTTCCAGGGCTTTCTGGTGTCACAACCAACCACCACGGCGCATCACCGTTGTTTTCAGCCCAAGACAAAGAACGGGCACGTCCCGCGGCACGTCGCAGCCGCGCTTTTTTGGGGTGAAGCGCAGCGGAGCTCAGCCTAGCGCTCTGCCGCTTGGCATCGAAACTTTGGGTGCTATCTCATTATTAGTATTATTATTTATATAATGTTATTTATATTAAACAATGATTATAGTTTATTTTTATTTCTATTATTATTATCATCATTATTATTATTATGAAAATTATATATGATTATTGAGATGATTATTGAGATGATAATTTTATATTTATATGATTATTAATATATTATTATATGATGATGATGATTATTATTATCATTACTCATTACTATTATTATTAAATAGGTAAATCTCAGCCCAAACCCTCGCGGTTCACAAGCGCCATTTGGGGTGGGATTTGATACTCCAATTTCGCTGATTTCGCTGATTTCACAGCTTGCGGCGAGTGGAGAGTATCGAGGGGACGGTCCTGACATATCCTGAATTCAGCTCTGAAATCAGCTGCTCTTAATGTCTGGACGATCTTCACATAGCGAAAAAATCCGTGGCCCATTTAGTTCGATGATTTGATGATTTGCCGGGGATTTTTCATGGCGCAAATGACCACGGCAAGTCGTTGTGAGTACAGCGAAGAAGCTCGGATCCATGTTTTTCCTTGTCGTAGCTGATGCCATTTCGGTGATTTTGGATTGAATGTTCAATCACTGTGAACCAGCTTCAACAGTTCAGAGGTTGGAATATGCAATTTTAGGGGCATTTAGTGAGCCATATGAGGATATGGAAAAAACACATATGGAACATTAATTATGGAACTATGGGACTTACAATCTTCAGCTCATTGTATCCCATTTTTCTATTACTTCAGAAGCCCAGGTCATGGCTTCCGCAGTGATCTGATTAGTGAAATTTGATGGACAGTGAAATTTCACACCCAGAATTGAAGGTAATTCACCCAGCCTTCACCCTATTTTCCATAAATGGAAGGTATTTTACTATTTTCCCCTAAAAAAAGGGTGTTTTTCACCCAGCCATGGCTTTCTGAGGACGGGAATTTTGGCGTTACGTGGCGGCAATTTGCACGATGGCACACGTAAGCCATGAGGTTAATGAAGCCCATTGACAAAGCCATATGGGGTAATGATGGTTAATGATGGTTATATAATGTTATATAATCATGGTTAATCATGGTTAATGATGGTTAATAATCACTGGTTGATGGAACATGAATTTTATTTTCCATATTCTATGGGATGTCATCCTTCCCATTGACTTTCACATATTTTTAAAGATGGTTATTGCACCACCAGCCAGATATTGTTGTTCATATTTATCTCATTACATCATATTATATCACCACTGTGGTTGGTGAGAAATTGCAAGATAGCTATCAATTGCTCCCTATGGATAACGGCTTTTTCAAATATTCCACAGTCTTCCTATATCAATACACCAATTGATTCTATTGTTCTGTCCCATCATTCATCGGAACAAACCAAAGCTAAAAATCATCTGGTTGGTGCTTTGGAACATTTTTTTCCATATATTGGGGTCATGTCATCATCTCAACTGTTACTCACTCCATGATTTTTCAGAGGGGTTGGTGGCTCAACCACCAACCAGTCATGGTTCAATCATGATGAAAACTCCCTGTGTTTCTTGCTTGAAATCACTCAGGTGATTTTTAATAAAGCACCAGTTTCATGAAGCAGTTCGATATCTTTACCATAAACCATAGCTAACCTGGTTACCAACTGAGCAAACGCACGTTCAAAGCGTTTCAGCGTTGAAACCGGTTGAACGAACGACGTGCGCCGAGGTATGGCTGTGCTTGTCGAGCCTGCTCCGCAAATGCTATCAAGCTCTGAATGTGCCTCGATATGCACCACGTGAATCGTTGGTGGTTCCTTATGGGATTTCATAGGGGCTTTTATTGTGATTTCCATGGGATTTACATAACTTTCCTATGGGGATTTTTCATAGGAAATTCATGGGATGTAGCGGGTTTTTTGTCACCAAAATTGTGGATCTTTCAACAACTTATGGTCATTTTTATGGGAAAATGATCTTGAACCTCCGGATTTTGGGGCCACGAAAAATGGTGCTTTCACCATGCCAGGGACGGGGCGTATCATGATGAGAATGTACAGGGACGGCTGTTGATGATTTAGCCCCTGTTACCCTCTGATAAACTAACATAGCCATGGAAAATGGCCATTTATAGTGAGTTTTCCCATTAATAGCATGGTGATTTTCCATTGCTATGTAAACGTTTACCAGAGGGTAAAGACTGTTTAATAATATGATTACGGGAATGGGAGAACTTCCATGTGGTTCCTTTGCTCCTCGCAAGTTAGCTCATACAACAACTGAACAAAATTACCATGCCAGTTTTGACATTTTTTTTGGCAACAGTAGCGGGAATTTGACTGTTTGAAGTTTTAACCGCTAATAATGAATGGGAATGGGATAATAATGGGTATATATATATATAATGGGATGATGAACTGATGAACCCGAGGTTTCTTTAAAGAAACAAAATACTCTTAGATTGCTGTATATAGTATATATATACCGTCTGGTGAATTAACATAGCTATAGAAAATGGTCAATTTAATTCGACGATTTCCCAATAATTTCCATGGTTATTTCTTCATGGGAACAAGTGAAGAGGCTACCAGAGGGTAGATCATTTATCCCATTATGGTTATATCCTATGGTATCTCCATTATACCACCAAGAAAATCCTAGTCACATTGGTGAAAAAAAATACCAGAGTCGGTACATCCCAGGTCCATAGCTGTAGGCGATCCTGAAAGTGACAGGATGGATCGAGTCCTTTAGCCAGGAAAATCAACGATCGCCCTACAAGAATCAGAAACTTCGAACTTTTTCTACATCGCACCGGCGGGTTTACCCTCTGGTAAACTAACATAGCTATAGAAAATGGCCAAATTATAGTTGATTTACCTATTAAAATAGTGATTTTCCAGTTCGCTATGTAAACGTTTACCAGAGGGTACCATAGACTTTCCCATGTTCACATTTTGTTCATAACTTGACCCACGGCGCTCTGACCACTCCAAAAAGTACCACGACCTTGCTGAAGAACTAACCTATGGTCAACCAGCTAGGGTTTTTCCTTACTTTCCCAGCGTTTTTGATAGGGAACATATGGGAAAATTTGGGATTCAATCCCCAGGTTATGGCGGTCAAGAATCCCGACGAAGAAATTCGCAGCACTTCACTTTGGTACGAATGAAAATCTCAGAAACTCCGTAAGATCCGGATGTTTTTCCGACACGAAATCATCACTTTCCCAGATATTAGTTCCCATCAAAATAGCTAAATATTCCTAGGGTTTTTCAGACTAGTTATATAATGTTATATGGTATATTTAGCATTATATATAGCTATTTCCTGGGAATATGTCCTGGGGTTATCTGGTATCAGCATGAAAATCACCCCACGTCAGACAACTGGGCCTCCCAAACTTCGGCCTCCCTGAGGTCAAATCAATGAGCCCCAACAAGAACCTGTGTGGCCTGGCAACGGAACGGTGTTTTACGGTGACCGGAACGGTGTTTTGCGGTGAAGGGTCAATGAATATCTAGATCAGTCTACCATAAAGCCTAGGGAAATTGAGGAGATAGTATTGATATAGTTAATTGGTGGTTTCAAACATTTGTTTGATTTTTCCATTTCATAAAAAAGGGAGAATCCTTCCCATTGTCTCATATTTGTCAGAGGGGTTGAAGGTATACCACCAACCAAATATAGTCATTTATAAACCAGCTTAGTGGGTAAAATTGTTGATCTTTCTTGGTGACATATTGACCCCCTTTGGTGACCATCGTGTGAACGGGCACCACCATCCATTTATGGCAAGACTGGATTGAAACTGGGGATATACCTGGAGATACGGGTAGATCTTCACGGATTATATAAGTGAGGACATACCCTCTGGTAATATGTTACAGTTCGCTATTGAACATTGCCCAGTCGAAATAGTGGATTTGAACATGGTGGATCTTTCCAGTTCGTTTTTTTGCTTCACGTTGACCAGGCCGGGTAGTGGAAGATATGAACTTGTTGCCATGATCTGCTGCATGATTTTTTGAACTTACCAAGATGACATCGGTAAGCAGTGATGCTTGGTTTATATATGTTATATATGTTATATATATAATTATATATATATATGTACCCTCTGGTAAACAAACATATCTATTGAAAATTGTCATTTATAGTGGATTTACCCATTAAACATGGTGATTTTCCATAGTTATGTTAGTTCACCAGAGGGTATATTCAAAATATTTTTTGGTTATCTTATGTTGCGTTCCATCCCCCCCAAAAATCAGCGCACTTGGCAAAACTCGAAGATTTTTGCCGGTTCCAGCTGATCATAGCGACTGTTAGTGATACAGTACTGTACCATATTACTGTTGGCGGTTTTGTTGTTTTGTTTGTATGTGTATAAAAAAACAACAGCCGTATGTATATACACATAGACCTTTTTGGTGGTCATATAGTTAGTTATATACCAGCTTCTATACCCCATAGATATGAATATAGTTCTACTAATTGACCTTTCCAGCAATCAAACATGGCTTGCTGGAAATCGACCAGACCATTTATGGATGACAAAAATCCTATTAGAAACCTCCATGATATTTACCCTTTGGTAAACGTTACAAAAAACGATGGAAAATTACCATCTTTCATGGGTAAATCAACTATTTCGACTGGGCCATTTTCAATAGCGAACTGTAACAAATTACCAGAGGGTACTCTTATTTCCAGTGGACTTTCCGCTATCTTCGCATTATACATCCATTGATGGATGTGCTTCACTATATGTCCATTAAGTCACGATTAAATAACTATTAATTTCCCGTAAATCACCATTGATTCTCCATTTTTTTATTGCTGGTAAAATTCCATAGATACTCCAGCAGCATATTTCCAGCATATTTCCGGTATTGTGGTTTATTGCTATGTATTGATCATTGACCATACTTTTGCCATGATTAACCACTAGAACACAATCGTAATCATTATTAACGATTCTTCACCAGTATAGATTTTCCCATTATATATTATATATGCCATCAATATAACCACCATATTATTAACCATTATTAATGATGAGTAATCATTATTGACGATTCTTAACAATTAACCAGTATTAGATCGTTAACGCACGCTTACCATGGATATGTCATAGATAATTACTAACTATTGTATACCATTGTCAATACCATCATTGTTAAGACTTTTTGCTGCAACCAGCATCAGCCAATACCATCATATTTTCCATAGATCATTATATATTAACCATTATTTATGTTCCCATTAATATTCCCATTCTAAATTATGTACACATTACATACCATTACAATCCTAGTAATCATTAATGGTTAACATTGATGTATACCATTATATATTTTAGATGTCATTCAATGTCCCATGATATATTATATTTGCAAACGTTAGTTGGTAGACTCCCATTGATATTCCGTCATATTATTAGCTATTGTCATAGGTTGTTATTGATGACTGCTGCTATAAAAACATATGACACTGGCTGGCTAATAGTCTATTTCGACAATTAGCCATTGTCATAGATTCTATCCCATTATACCATTATATATGTTTTCCATCAACCATGGCTTATCATCACTATTATCAATCATAGAGTATTGACCATTACATATCGTATATTATATTCTTCCATGATTAGCCATCCATCTGATCGTAAAATATGGTAACATGACATGGTTAATGATAATGGACATGATGGATGAGAATGGATGGCTGATAACTGTCACGTGGCCAACTATTGATACCATCTGACACTGTCCATCATGCTAATTATAATTGATGGTAAATGATGGTAAATCATGGTTAACATGACAGTTCTGTGTAACCAAATATCATGATGGCTAACATTGGTTCGCATCGAATGAAAAAGTCAAGATTAGCTAACAATTTGTTTACCATTGAATGATTTAATGATAATGAACATTGACATACATGGTATATCCACCGGTTATATATCTAGTGTATGGTCTCAGCATTTGTTTACCATCTAATGGTGAAATTGATAATTCATGCACATTGATTAATCATAGTAGTACGATATCCATCCATCTGATGGTGAAACAGCTCTCCTACTCTCCGACTAGGATTAATTATTATCAACCTAGTAACCATAGGATTAGCCATCCAATAACCATGGATTATCATCATGATTATTATCAATCATGTTTTGTTTTGTACCATCATTATTATTATTATCATTATGATTATTATCAATCATGATTATTTAGTATCATCATTATTATGATTATCAATCATCATTATTATGATTATCAATCATGATGATTATGATTAATTATGTTATGGTTGATGGTTGATTATATAACCATAGATTATATAATTATTATTAACCATCAACCACCATAGAATCAATCATAGATTATCATAACCCTAGATATTATATGATATTATTATCATAGATATGATCATAGATTATCATTATTATCTTACTATTAACCATCAACCATCATTTATGACAATCATTATAATGAACCATCAACCATAGGAACTAGGATTAACCATCCACCATCATCTATCAAATCTATGATGGTTAATATCAATTATCACATATCCATACATATCCATAATTAACCATATCGATTGGTTGAACCATATCATTATTAGTAACCATGGTTGATTAACCAATGATTGAACCGTAAATTATAAACCATATCTTTTTGGTGGTTTAGAACATTTTATTTTTCCATATATTGGGAATAATCATCCCAACTGACGAACTCATATTTTTCAGAGGGGTGGCGAAAAACCACCAACCAGATTAGTATATCAACCATTGCTTAATATATCATCAGTATAATGATGGTAAAATCAACCATATCAACCATATCAATCATATCAATCATATTATACCATACTACAATAAGTCAGTAACCAGTATAAGTAGTTATAACTGGTATCAATTGGTTATTGTATTGGTTAAACCATGTCTATCAACCAGATCAACCAGTATTATTGGTATTATAACCACTATTATTATATAATCCCATTATTTTTCTGATTATCCCATAACAAAATCCCATTATTGAGCATCACCATATATTAACCATATATTAACCATATATTAACAGTATATATATATATATTTCATATATTGGGTAGGTATACCACCAACCAGTTAACATCAGTTAACCATCACCATATGTAATCAGTATAATGATGGTACAATCAACCATATCAACCATATCAATCATATCATACCATACTATAATAAGTATATCATGGTATAATATGATTGATATGGTATAGTTGATAACTATAACATTATAATATATACCAACTATAACATTATACTTACCATATATCCATTGGTATAACATTATACTTACCATTGATATGGTATCATCGATCCCTCCAGGACAATTTCCGAGACGATGGAAGATGCATGGCATCGTGTGGGCGCCTCCAGCGAGATGCTGGCGAATCTCAAGGAGGTCGCCGTCGCGTCACCGTTGTGGAGCCGGGGAGATAGATGGAAAGCCGTAAAGGAAACAACGGGGATTTCAATGGATTTCTATAGGAATGCGTATAAACACATGGAATTTTTAGGTGAGTTTAGTCTAGAGATGCTGTTTTTTTAATCTTTTATCTTGGAATTCCTTGTAGTTATGAATTGTTTTAGGGGGGATTTTTGAGCAGCGGAATTGGTGTTCCCAGAAAAGACCTGGCCCAGTTCAGCTTTCCGTGTGTCGTCATGGGGGTACTACCCAGAAATCATCCATTTATAGATGGGATTTGCCATGAAATAAACTCACCAGCTATTAGGGTACCCCCATGACTATGGAACCCCTCATATACTTTATACATCTTTAGGACCATTGAGGTGGCAACATAAACCAAGCATTTTGGGGATCCATGACTATGGAAACCCCCATGATTTTGATGAAGTGTTGTAAACAGCCAACCGTTGGGCCACAAGGCCGTAAAATGTGGTGGCTTTTCATCTACCAAGTCATGGGGACTTGCCCGAAAACAAATAATGTGCACTTGGCCAACGGAAATGGGTGGTTTTGCTGATGGGTTTCGTAGATGGTTTAGTTGTTGGTATGTGTTGATTAATTGGGATACATAGTGCATACGGATAAATCAATACAAATCCGACAAACAAGATGAATCATGGGTCTATACTGAGGTTTATCCACTGATTTTTGTTGGGTGGATCACAATGATTATGGTAAAAATGGGGATTTCACTGAGACGCTGGTGGTTAGGAGAAATTGGTTGGTTTTTCCAGGTACTGTTGACCTTCCCGCATCATGAAACAACAAATTAGGGGAACTACCCGGCCTGGTAAACCTACCAAAAACTATGGAAAATCACCATGCTATTAATGGGTAAATCATGGTAAATCCACTATTTCGACTGGGCCATGGCTTCAATAGTTTTTTGTATGTTTACCAGGCCGGGTATTTGTTGGTCACAGTTTTTCTCGGCTTCGATGTATCGAAGATATCGCTTTGATCATATCTTGAGGTCACTGCAGTACATGTCTAAAAGTGGTGCCAGAAACATGCCTTACTTCAAAAGATAACAACACATACTGAATGGTTTTTTCATCTTTCCAGATAAGTCAACCACATTTTTTTTGATTATGTTATAATCTAATATATCCAGATAAGGTAATCTATCCAGATAAGTCAACCACATTTTTTGATTATATATGTTATAATCTATTCTATATATCCAGATAGGTCAACCAGGATTTTTTTTTGATGACTCCCTTTCCCCGATTTTACGAAAAACGGTATGTTTTGTTTGCGAGGCTTGGGGTACGTTTTTTGTAAACGGGTCGGTAGGGATTATCAAAATGATGGGATTTGTTGATGGGATAATCATCTTTATAATGGGATTATATACGAATAATAATCAATAATAGTGGTTAATGATGGTTAATGATGGTTAATAATTACTGGCTGGTGGTGACTGGAACCATGGAATGGATGACATGACTTTCCCATCATATTGGGAATGGAATAAGATCCCAAGTGACTCATATTTTTCAGAGGGCTGGCGAAAAACCACCAACCAGTGTATATATATAATATAATCCCATCATATAACCATCATATAACCACTATTAGTATATAATCCCATTATTGATGATTATCCCATTATAATCCCATTATAAGGCCCATTATAAACCCCATTCAACCACCAACCAGAATATGAAATAGCAATGACCAGGCAGACCGTCGCGGCACTGAGAAAGGCCCGCTGCTTTGGCAGAGTTCGACAGATTGTTTAGCAGTTGGTTGTAGAATGATACCCTATAAATCCTATAATATATAGAATGATAGCCTATGTTATAATGTCCTATATATAATCCAATATATTCCCATGATATCCCCATGATATCTCCAGATGTTATATGAACCGAGGATGGGATACTGTCGAATTTCGGGCCTTTTTTTTTAGCCGGCTCGTGGCCCGAACCGCCGCGTCCAACATTTTAGCTCGTGGCCCTGCCATGTAGTTGACAGAACACCGGCCATTTTCTTGGGACGATTCAGAAAGAACATCCCCAGCAGAACCGAAAATCTCCACCCTGGATGACTTTTTTTTAAAGGTAAAATCGCCATGATGGAAAATCACCATTTTTAATAGGCAAACCAACTATTTCTATGGGCCATCTATACCATGGCTATGTTAGTCATAACCAGATGGTAATGTGGGACGGTTCCGGATTCTGCTGAACATGTCGATGAAGTCCTGGTGAAGTTCTCCATTTTGATTGTCCCGAAAAAGCCATGATGAAACATCCATTCTTATCTTATGAAACTCAAAAACAACACCATCTATAGTACAAAAAAACATCTATATAGTAATCATATTGACATCCATAGTATGGAATGATGTCCAAGAAATTAAAAAAAAAACCATCCATGTCCCATTCTTACTCGTATCTTATAATATTATAAACATCCGTTTATTTCAACATCAGTCCCAGGGGCCCGTGCCTTCGACCAGAAGATTAGGGTCGGAGCACTGCGTGGCGCAGCAAGAACTGGGGGGTGATTTCAGTGGCGAAATTCGGTGCATCAATGGGATGTAGCCTCTGGTAATTTAACATAGCTATTGAAAATCACCATGCTATTAATGGTAAATCAACTATACATGGGCCATTTTCAATAGCTATGTTAGTTTACCAGAGGGTAGCCTCTGGTAATTTGTTATAGTTACCCAGCTATTGAGCATGGTGGATCTTTCCATGGTGATGTAATGACTGTTACAGTTCGCGACATAGAGCACGGCCATAAAGAAATAGTGGATGACTACACAGAAAATGGATGAATATGCTGGATCTTTCCATGGTTTTTTGTAACGTTTACCAGAGGCTAATTGGCCAAGCCACCTTAGATGGAAATCTAAGACATGGACATCAATAGTATTAAAACATATGAAGAAACCGATGATGACTTGGGGATCCCCCTATGACTTCTAAGAGACCTTCATTTATGAATACCCTCTGGTAAACTAACATAGCTATTGAAAATGGCCATAGAAATAGTGAGTTTTCCCATTAATAACATGGTGATTTTCCATAGCTATGTTAGTTTACCAGAGGGTATATTCACGATAAATCCAATCTTCAAGCTAGCAAAAAGCACCTTGGTTTGACATCGGTGTCCCCAATTTCCACTGGGTGACCTGAAAACAGGGGAGAACTGGGTCGATCATATTTTTTTTGCATATCGGAAATAGCAGGGATATAACTGGGTATGTAGGTATATATATATAATAATAATACTAATAATAATAAATATGTATGTGTATATATATATATATATTTATAGATAGATAGATATGTGTATATATATATATCGTATAGATTATAATTGAAAATAGAAACATATGGATTTCATCATCAGCAATGGTGCTACAACGGGATAAATGGGTGTGTGATGAGGATGCAGTGGGCAGTACATTCAAACATCAACAGTGGTGGCAGCAAACGCATCATTTTTTCAACAGAAACCTGGGATTGAACTAGGAAAGATAGGGATTTAGCCAACACACATGCAACTGTAATGCAATCAACGGGTTGCTTAACTTTTCGGCCACGCAACTGGTGTTTGAAACCAACAAACATAGATATCTCCACAGTCATTATATAATTATCCACAATGATTGTTTGATGATTTATTTGTATTCCAATGTGAGGTGGATACAATGATAATCATACACAATCATCATTATATACCCTCTGGTAAACGTTTACATAACTATGGAAAATCATGGAAAATCACCATGTTTACTACAATGATAATTTACCCTCTGGTAATTTAACATAGCTATTGAAAATGGCCATTCTTAATGGAACAATCAACGATTTCTATGGGTCATTTTCAATAGCGACCTGTAACAAATTACCAGAGGGTAATCATCTACAATGATAATGTATCATATAATCTTCTACAATGATACCCTCTGGTAAACTAACAGTTTGCTATTGAACATGGCCCAGTCGAAATAGTTGATTTTTCCATGAAACATGGTGATTTTCCATGGTTTTTTGTAGGTTTACCAGGCCGGGTATCAACAATGGATGAAGGCCTTTGTGGATTTTTCTGACCGAATGATGGTGACGTCACTGGAATGGTTTCCGCTATGGAATGAGGTCAATGAATCATGACATCATTCAGGTCTCAGATATATCCCATATATATAATCATATATATATATGGTTTGGAACATTGGTTTAGTATGGGATAATGATGGTTAATGATGGTTAATAATGGTTAATAATCATCTGGTTGGTGGTTTGGAACACGAATTCTATTTTCCATTTCATATAAAAGGGATGTCATCCTTCCCATTGACGAACTCCATCATTTTTCAAGATGGTTAAATGCACCAGCCAGATATAATATGTATATATATATATCATATAATATATATATAATATGTATATATAATATATAAAATATAATATATATATATATATATCATGAAATCCCATAAACCCCCATGAAGCCCTGTGAATCCCCATCATAATTCAGTCATTAGATTCCGGATTCCGAGGCTGCCTCTCCAGTATGCTGCAGGCCGGTCAAGTATTGGATACCAAGAATTAGATGAAAAAACGAAAGATATATAAAGATAATATAAGACTTTATACATATATATATATATATGGAAACCTAGCAGAGCTGCGGATGAAACAATGAGCGATAGCAACATATCTATATTTTATAGAGCTTTGCGAAGAAAAAAAATGGTGGATGATCCCGTGACATTCCATGTTGTTCCACTTCAAAAATGCAGGGAGTGCCAGGGACTGGTTGGTTTAGTCCCATCTTGAAAATGCTTAAATCCCAGAGATTCATATAGATTCTATGATTTTTTCATATGACTCAATCACCAGTTTCATGGATAAGATTCTTTGGATTTTATATGACCCAGTTTCCCCAGTTGAAACTGGATCAAAATCTGTAGATGGATCTCATGAAAGCCCATATCTTTTGCAATGAAACCAAGGAACATCCCCCATCATATTCCCATCATATTCCCATGAAATTCCCATGAAATTCTCATATGAAATTCTCCAAGAAATTCCGATGCGAGGGCACCACTGGATCTCAAAGTTATTGGTTTAAGGTTCGGAGCCTCAGATACCGCGCGCACCGTGTTGGCTTGGCTTGGCGATGCCGAAAATTCGAAAGATTCTCAAAGACCAGGATGGAATAGTTCGATTTGTTTCATTAATTCTGGATCAACCTTGGTTAGATACTTTAGTGCTTGAATCGTTTGCTATCAATGATAAACAAATACTAACCAGCTAAAAGTTAGATTTTTTTTGGGGAAATATCAAAGATTCACCATGTTTTGGCATCTATTTGGGGATTCTTTTTTACTAGAGGACAGTAAGAAAATGAGATGGACACGCCTTGGGGAAAGCGGTTCAGAAACCCTCCAGGCTACTTCGTTCACCAAATTGGGGTGGAAATTGGTCATGTGATTCTGGTGCTGGGAGCAAGCCTGCTTTATGCTCTTTATGGGTGAAGATGATGATTATTATTATTAAGATGATTATTATTTTATTTAATATTAATTATTACTATATAATCATTATAAATATTTTTAAATTTATTATTATTATGATGATGATGACGATGACGATGATGATGATGATGATGACGACGATGAGGATGACGATGACGATGGTGATGATTATGATGCAGCAGCCTCAAGGGATCTCACCATGAATGAGATCGGGAAAAGGGTGTTGCTAAAACCAATGATTTTGCTGGCTTCAAACTTTGATATGAAATATATAGCTTAGTTGGATATATAAAGAATATATAGCTTAGTATTTGAAGTCTGATTTAAATCCATCAGATTGAACATGGCATTAGAGATTTAAATCCATCAGTAGCGATTGATTTCAGGACTTGGGATGGACCATTCCTTCTAATTTACCAAACATCTTAAATATTACATATCTTCTCTTCCACATATAAAACATATTCATCCCCCCAAAAACATATTCATTCAAAGTTTCAAAAGATAGGTTTCATATGGTTTCATTTCAATCAAAAGGGTCTGGGTCAAGACCTATTACAACGATCTTGGGGGGGAACCTCCTATTCAATACCAGCTATTTCGATGTGAAACCGAAGGGTACAGGGATTGGACCCATACGCAATTGTAGCTGGTGATATATATATATATATATGTATATCCCTTTAAATAGCCACAGTGATATCCCCAGTAGATCACCAATCATCTCCACCATGGAGGAAATCACATATTTTCGTGGCAGCACTTCCATTTTCTCATAGATTTGCAACATTTTTCTTATGATTTCAGGAAAGAAAACTCCAAGTTTTCATCATGGAAAAACTCATGTCGTTCCCTTATTTTCTTTGATTTTTTCCTATTCTCCATGTTTTTTCCAGAACGTTTTTCGGTATTTCCCCATATTTTCCACCATTTTCCACCATTTTTCCATGGGGTTTCCATGGTTTTTCCGTCCCTTAATGTGGCTTGCGGCTCCTTCCGTAGGCCTCGCTGCTGTTTGATTTCTGCGCTGACTGCGCCGGCCTTGCAGAGCTGCCATTGACCTGTGCAGCGATCGCCAGGAGACGGCAGGGGCAAAGAATCGCTGCACATAGTAATAATGCATGGGTCATTAAATGTCCCCATTGAACATCACCCAACCATTAGGTATATGGTCTACAATGGCTACTATAAGGTGATGTTCAATATTCCCAAAATGGGACAGTTACCAACCTTTGTAATGGTCAATAAAATAGTGGTTAAAAGTATATCTACATATCTATATCAGATAATAGAGGATAATAGAGGATAATAGTCATAGTGGTTAGTATATTTTTTCTATTCTTGATATTGTTAATAGATAATAGAGGATAATAGAGGACAATAGTAATAGTAATGATATCTATAAATAATGTGTTGATATATTAATAGTAATAGTGGTTAATAGTGTGTTTATTAGTGTCTATAATTAGTGATTCACACTTATTAACCACTATTACTTTTATCCATGTTGATTATGAACATAATTAATATATCTATAATTAGTGTGTTTAAGAGTGTCTAATAGCTATCTAATATCTATCTATGTATAGCTATAATACTGTAGTACTATAGTGGTCAATATATCTATAACCTATACTAGTGTAATTTTTAGTATTAAATTATAGTTATCTATAGTGGTAATATGGTAATACATCTACAATATCTATGACATATCTATTAATAATCCGGTAATATATCTATAATAAATAATATTTCTATAGTGGTTAAATTTAATAGTAGTTATATTGTGGTTACTATAATCTATGATTATTATATAGTGGTTACTATAATAGTAATACTGGTTCATATATCTATATATAGTATGTTTCATATATCTATAGTGTGCTTAATAGTGTCTAATAGATATAGATAATGGATAATAGATATAGATAATAGATAGTATATCTAAAATAGACAGGGTAATATATAAAACCAGCTATAGCACCATTTTATTGCTATTCTAATGGGGAACATGATGGTCAGCCATCAAATGTGATCTGCGAATTGCTCCCATGAATTAGCACTTCACGACTTGGTGTAAGGGAATAGCTGCAGAAAATCCACTCGTTTGATCTTAAAGACTACTAGCCCTTACAATTACACAGTTGTCATCATGGCCTCTCAGAATTTGGTGATATACCCATCAATGACTCTGCTGTTTAACAGTAACTTTGCCATTTCGTTCTAACATTAAACTGACGCTCGCAACGCACATGACACGTGGATATACCAGGACCACAATATCCCATCAGGAACACGTGGCCCTAACATGATGATCCCAATTTCTCGATTTACGCAGGCAGCTATTCCTTCAAAATCAAAACAACACATCCAACACAATACTCAAAAATCGTGGCCATTGCTTGTATCCCCTTATATCATATACAAGGTGGTACCCCTCATTTTTTTTCAGCTGGTTTGTAACCAGAGTAGCTATAGGCTATATATATATATATATGTGGAGATGAGTCAAAACCTATTATTATCAATTTTGGTTGGATGAACGTCCATTTGCCAGCTATTTTGGTGTTCACCAGGGGTACAGGCTTTTTGACTCGTAGTGTCATAGCCATATATCTATCACAAAGCCAACTTGGTGAAATCAGAGTTCGAAAAACGCAGCAACATGGTGCCAAATTTCACAAGTCCTGCTTTTTTGGTGAAAGTTCAATCTGAAAAGGCGCCCATACTGAAATTTAGCACAACATGGGTGAAAAATCGCTGACAGGATTGTTGTGAAGTCGGACTTCACCTTGCATAGCTGCGTACCCTTGCTGAGCGAGCCACTTGGGCAGAGATTGGGATGTCATGGTGTTTACCCTTCCTTAAACCTACCCTGGATGTCATGGGATTGCGATGAATTGTACCCTTCAATTCATGGCGATGAATTGGGGATGGTTTTAATGAAATTTGCTTATTCCCACATTCATGGGAACCTAACGGAACTTAAAATCGTGTTCCCTATGGGGATTTGTTCAAATGAGTTGATGCTATTTATCATCGAGTTTTTTTGGTGACAAATTTTCACATACATTTTCCAGCATTTTCCAGCAAACCATCGGGCTGATGACGTTACGGTAGGTAGGGGAAGATCTTCACCGGAAACGGCGGAAACTCATTGACTTCGATGATTTTCCCTGCTAGAAATCTCCATTAAGAAAGGGCCGTTGATGGTTGGGGGGTTCCCATATATTTTCCTATCTGGTTGGTGGTGACTGGAACATGACTTTTATGACTTTAGTATGGGGTTTCATGATGGTTAATGATGGTTAATGGTTAATAATCATTGGTTGGTGGTGACTGGAACCATGGAATGGATTATGACTTTCCCATCATATTGGGAATGTCATTATCCCAACTGTTACTCACTCCATGATTTTTCAGAGGGGTGGCGAAAAACCCACCAACCAGGAGACCCCGTTGCCTTTTTTGAAGGTGACCTAAACCGTAAAGCAAATCAAGATGGGTGCACCCGAAAAGGCACCGAGCTGCTCGGTGCCTTTTAGATCCTTTTAGGGTCAAGGTATTAATCAACTTTGGGACCTATGGTACGACCCCATATGAAAAATGGGAACTTTCTACATGCAATGGAAATATAATCTTATACAAAACATATTTCATTTCATAATATATATATATAATATAATATAATATATATATAATATAATATATATATAATATAATATATATATATATATATTGTTATATATATATATATATATTTGTATCTATACCATGGGAATGTAGTATCATTGGCAAGCCAAATGCAGAGATCGTGAGCGGTTTCGGCCTTCAAAGAAGGCCTATCTTGATCCGCAATGCCAACCTAAATGGCGAAAATCACACGAGACTTTTGGGATGTTTAACGTTGTTAAACCCCATTTTGATGGCTTTACATAGTTCAAACATGTTCAAACTGCTTCAGCATTTTATGTCCAAAAAAAGATTGGCACTTGATTTCTCACTAAAAAAAGATGGGAAATTGTGGCAATGTTCACCAAATTCACATCATTTTCACCACATCCTATCTTTTTGGGGCTTCAACAGGTTCCCCCCTTTTTTTGACGCCAGATTTGGGACGGCCTAAGGAGATGCCCTGGTCGACGTTTGATCCAGGACTCGATGCGGAAACGACCAGGGTGGTTTTTGGGGTTTGAGATGGTTTCCGTTTTGTGATGGGGATACCAAAAATCTGGGTTAATTATAACGACCTCACTGTTCTCCCTCACTGGAATCATGGTTAATAAGGGAAATCATCCCCTTTTATGGCCGCAAGATTCAGGTTAGTGAATTATTCCAATTTACCCAGAAAAATGAATGACTTATTTCATGGAAAATCCGAAAATCAAATAGATGATACCGTTCTCTATATCTCTATGTATTCTCTATGTGTATGTATGTCATTTACGTACAGCTAGTTATCATCCATTTTAGATTGGGATTTTCCATGATATAAACCATCCAGCTATTGGGGTGCAGTATCCCCATTTATGGAAACCCCAATATAGTAAATGTAATATATATATATATATCTATTAGATGCTTATTTATTATTTATGGTGTAATTATTTATTATTTATCTATGATAATTACTCTGGTTAGATATATGATCTATTAGATGATATAGATATGATCTATGGTTCATTTTTAGATATTTATGAATGGAAGGCTTGATGGGGTAGTTTTACAATGAAAAATCCCCATCAAATGGGAGATAAATGATGAGATATACCTAGTTAGGACCTAGTCTACTCCAACATATTACGATTTATATTGGGTGTGATACATATATATATATATGCATATATATATATATATGTATATATATATATATATATCATGTTCGAATAACCTGGTGTTTGAGATATAAATAATTCGGCTACGTTACCCATTACCATGACTGGTTTATGTGTTTCTTTCAATATGCTGGCTATATGATGGGATATAACTGGCGGTATTATGGTTAATTATATGATTCAATGATGGGAATATCATGGAATATCATGGGTAGAATGATGCTTTTTTTCAGATGAAATGATATGTGTACTTGATATGTGGGATTTGCCAGTTATTATTTCTTCAATAGTGGAACATAAGTGGTAATTCCTAATATCCAATCAACATTGGTAAACGGGTAATAATGCTGAAGGATATGTTCAATTAAAATGATACTTAGATACTAGACAATTAGATATTGGATGGCTATTTTGATGATAAGCTCCAGGGTTATTTCTAACTCAGCATACATTTGTAATGAATCAAACATAATCCCCTCTGGTGAAACAACATAGCTATGGACTTCACTTCTAGGTAAATCAACAATTTCAATGGGCCATTTTCTATGGCTACTGTATGTTCAGTTTACCAGAGGGTATGGTTCAGTATGCCTTACACTGCCACAACAGTTGGTAAAGCACCCTTTGGTGATAGAACATAACTACGGAAAATCACAAGTTTTAATAAGGAAGTCATCGAACGAAATGGGTCAGATACCATTGCAAATTCTTAAATTACCAGAGGGTAATTTGGTAACCCCACAATAACAATTAAATAGACGCCACGTGGTCGAATTTGGCAATATGGAGAGGGCATGGTTCGTGGCTCTGTGTTGGTTTATAAACAGTAACTAGGTCAATATATCTACCACAAACCAGACAGTGACATTGGAGATTTTGAAAAAGGCACCAGCAACTTAGCGACCGAAAAAAACCACACTAAAGCAAATTACATCCCATAAAGAATCCCATGATATTCCCATGACATTCCCATGATATTCCCATGATATTCCCATGATATTCCCAACATCCAGCGAAAAACGCCTGGCTTTTTTGGGGCTCCAAAAGGGGCACCAAAAAAAAACCAGGACTTCTCAAGCTGGCTTTCGGCCACGGCAAACATCGAGACAACGGACCCGATCGGGGTCGAGCCAATGATATAGGTATCATGTCAGTACCTGTATATAATCGTATACATACTATATATGTATATGTATATGTACATATAGATATAGATATATACATATATCATATATACATATAATACATATAATACATATAATACATATACATATATACACATATACACATATATACATATATACATATATACAATATACATATATACAATATGCATATATATATATATATACGTATTCGGCGTTTGGTTTCTTGGAGCCCCAACATATTGATCCTCTTGGGTGAAATTTGGAATTTGGGTTTACCACATTACGTCAGCAATGGTCATATTGCTCCAACGTAAAGTGGGTGATCTCACCTCTTTATTCAGCTAAGTCTTTCCCCCTTCATATACGAAGGGTGTTGGGAGCAGCGATATGGGAAATGGGATGAGTTTAAAACTGCTTGGCTAATTGATCAAACAAATTGGGATTTATGATTTGTGATGATTCATGTTAAACATGATTGTCCGGAAACGGGGACATTAGGAAAGATAGAATCTTTTCTGTCAACACTTCTTGAATTTATCCTAGAAAAGTTGAGCAATAAATTCTCATCAGCAATAAATCGTCATCAGAGAAATCGGGACTTCAGCAAAAAAATGATAATATTTGATTATTTAACATAGCCATGGTATAGATGGCCAATAGAAATAGATGGTTTACCTATTAATAGCATGGTGATTTTCCATATATGATTATCGGCCTGACCGGCCGGTTGGGTTCCCCAGAAGGACATTCTTGCGTCTGGCTATCGGCAAACCATTGGTTGGCTGTCCTCAGCCCTTATTTTTCTTGGCTAACCCACCTGTGACACCTGAAAATGTCATGTTTTTTTTTTAGTTCACAACTCGCAGTTGTTCAACTCCTCCATTTCATCATTAAATCCAGAACTCCAACAAAAATCCTTCTTTGTCAGTGAAATTTCAGCAAACAAAACACAATATTCCCAATTTTGCCAAAAAAAGGGAACCGGGATCGAATTTCTTTCGATCTTTGAGGGATGCCTTTCGGCAGGAGATCAACGACCGCAGCTTGTGTCAACATGAACAGGTGGTTCTGAAGGCTTTGGATTGGCAGGCACGACATTTTTCGGACACCGTGCCGCAGGGTTTTTTCAGAAAGCTTCATGATCTTTGTGATAGTCCATCAGTGGGTCATGAATGGTGTTTCTTTGAATATATCATTAACTAACCATACTAACCAGTAGTCACGATAACCAGGATCAACCATTATATTCATTAAGCAAGCTATAACTGATTGGTGCTTTGGAACATATTTTTTCATATATTGGGAATGTCATCATCCCAACTGACCAAGTTTTTTTCAGAGGGCTGGCAAAAAAGCACCAACCAGTATTATTGGTATTATAACCACTATTATTCCATAATCCCATTATAAAGATGATTATCCCATTAAAAAAAGTCCTATATAATAAGCATAATATGGTTGACAGTATATAACCATGATTAAGAGTATATTAACCACTATTATTGCTATATCTCATTACATACCTAATGGATTATATATATATATATATATCGTGGTGAAGGATGGTGAACTTTTTAACGTTGGAGTCGTCCCCTTGAGGCATGTAACACGATTTTCGTGTCCGTTGGACGTGGGTGGGTTGTACGGTTATACCAAGAACCATGGTGATTTCTTCATGAATATAACTATATATAACTATATAACTAGTAATCCCTATGAACAACTATAGGAATAGTGGGGAAACTGGATCATGGCTACCCTCTGGTAAACGTTTACATAACCCATTTTGAGTGGCTAAATCCACGATTTCTATGGCCATTTTCTATGTCGCAAACTGTAAACGTTGACCAACTTGGTGGATTTCCCGGCCATGAATCACCACCAGTCACCCCCGGCTCCGACGGTTTGGACGGTCGGCAGGTGGACTATCCTTGCGTCGAACAATGGTGCTACATTTACTTTGCGCGAATCGGGATGCTTGCAGGCGAGAAACCGCTAGCGAGTCGATTTTTGTCGGTGGAGTTTTTAAGGGGCCACCCGGGGAGAGGTTTCACGTTGGGGGATTGAACAAAAGAAGGGATGGTGATTTTTGGGTAATATAGCATGGGAATATAAAAAGATGATTTTTACTAGATACAAATGGATCAACTAGAATGGATGAACTATACAGGAACTATAGTAATGGATCATGAACCATCATGAACCAATGAGAATAGTTATAGATAAAACGACAATAGTCCCTGCCACCCCTGCCACCCGTTCATATTAAACATTCCCCATGAACGTTAGCTCTTCGTGGTTTAGTCACACTCCATTGGATTCGTGAACGTCCCATACTATCCATACTGGTTGGTGGTTTGGTGGTTTGTTTGGAGCCATGGAATGGAACCATGGAATGGATTATGACTTTTCATTCAGTTGGGAAGAATAATAATTTAACATAGCTATTGAAAATGACCATTTATAGTGGATTTTCCCATTAAAAATGGTGATTTTCTATAGTTATGTTAGTTTACCAACTGACGAAGTCATATTTTTCAGCGGGGTGGCTGGCTCAACCACCAACCAGCCAGCTATAAATCAGCCAATTTGGATGGGATTTTGATGGGAAACACCTGAAACAAACTAACCGCCCGGCGTATGGATTTAAAATGCGATAGATAGATGGTCAGACATTTCATAATATATATATATATACTGTATACACATATAATTGTACAAAATGATGCATACATAAATCTATATGAAAAGTACGTGTATATATATATAATTGTAACATTTAGATCTTTCTTGCCCTTCGTGCTTTCTGCTTTTTTTTTTTTAAAAAATGTAGATCACTACAGCTATTTGACCACATGTGAATGGTCCTCGTCGGTGAGAAAAAACCCTGATCGGATTCGTCCGTCTATCAATGGCTTATCCCAATGGGTGATGGGTGATGAAATTTTCATGGGTAGATAGAATCGGACTATGGTGATTCTAACGTGAAACATTTTCACATTTTCAATAGAATCTGCGAATCAATCCATCTATTGTTCATGGGTGAACTATCCCATAGGATTTTTATGTATGGTTTATTATTGGTAACATTTACCATCAATATTTTATATATACCCCAGTTATGTTAGCATATATACCAGCACCATGGATCCTATGGGTATGGTTAATAAAACTATGGTTACCCTCTGGTAATTTCACATAGCTATTGAAAATGACCATTTGTAGTGGATTTTCCCATTAATAGCATGGTGATTTTCCATCGTTTTTTGTAGGTTTACCAGAGGGTAATAAGCACTAAGTGGAATGACCCAACAGCTATAGCATCTGAAAAAATGGCCAGGGATGATCCTCCACGGGGGATTGTGAAAGTCCCTGAAGTGGTCCTTTTTTTATACCGGGTAGATGGGTTTTATGTGAAAAAATCCAAAATGGTTACCATATATGATCTTAAAACATGTAGGATATTTTAATATCTTTCCAGTATGACATCCGTTTCAGAATAGTTAATATATATATATATCATTGATCCCAGTATCATATCCACTATCTACTTGTATATCCCCATTTATATCCCCATTTACACCCCTATAACTCCCTATAAATCCCTGGTCTGTTTTTTTTTTTGGTAACCCTTCAATTTGTGACACCGGTGTTCGAACCGCCAGGATTTCGAACATCCGAGCAGTTGCAGAAGATGCAAGTGCGTGTCTTCATCTCGGCCCGTGTGCCATGGATTTCTGTGGTGGATCTGGTGGTTCTGGTGGTTTTTCCGTTGGCTTTTCAACGGCTTGGCGATTTTGTTGGGTTAGAAAGCAGAAACAGTGAAACCAACACTGTTTTTTTTGGTAATCTCCATGGTATCATGGTAATATCCATTGGTAAAATCTCCATTACCATGATATTACCATGATATTACCATGATATTACCATGATATTACCATGATATTACCATGATATTACCATGATATTACCATGATATTACCATGATATTACCATGATATTACCATGATATTACCATGATATTACCATGGTATTACCATGGTATTACCATGGTATTACCATGGTATTACCATGGTATTACCATGATATTACCATGATATTACCATGATATTACCATGATATTACCATGATATTACCATGATATTACCATGATATTACCATGATATTACCATGATATTACCATGATATTACCATGATATTACCATGATATTACCATGATATTACCATGATATTACCATATTACCATGGTATTACCATGGTATTACCATGGTATTACCATGGTATTACCATGATATTACCATGATATTACCATGATATTACCATGATATTACCATGATATTACCATGATATTACCATGATATTACCATGATATTACCATGATATTACCATGATATTACCATGATATTACCATGATATTACCATGATATTACCATGATATTACCATGATATTATCATGATATGAATGAATGGTAATATCCATGGGATTCTATCCATGGGATTCACCAAGAAAATCGAGAAATTCTCCATGGGGATTTCTTTGTCCAATCAGTCGGTGGTTGACTAAAACTCACTTTAGTTCACTACAATGACTGTTGGCTTGATGAGGGGGATATATCAACTTATCAATCAACAATTAATTACTATATATATAATTAATTAGTTCGACATTTAGTTAGGGGGATATATATATATATATACATATATATATATGCACATATATATGTATATCATTATGATATATCTAACTAGTTGATACAACTTTATAATTAGGTGAAGTAAACCAACTTGCAAGGCTTGGGGGCCCTACTTTAAAAGTGACTATTTCTCCTCCCAACTCAGTTGCGACCGTTTTTATATGACTTTTGTCGCGGAAAAGATCCGATGAAGTTCAAGATATGGTTTTGTTTGATGATTAAGCCCCGCCAAATGCAATGGATACAACTGATACAACGGTTTAAAATCTCTTTTTTCCTTTTTTTTTAATTTAAAGTGACTATGGCTGGCAGAAACAAACAACGGATAGATAGCCCGCGATTTGTTGGCAATTCTCCGATCTCCGGAGGTCGATAAAACTTCGCGCCCAGGCAATCCTTATGAGCAGACCAGCCACAAAAGAACTAAGTCGCTTCCTCAGCGGATTTATCACGGTCGACTGTTGCGGCAATTTTCAGCAGTGGCAGAATGCACACCTTTCTGGAGAAAGGTCATTGGGAATGGGATTTCCCACCTTTTTGAACATGGTGACTGGGGGATGGTGCGTTTATGCTTTTTTTTTACCAACATGAGTTTGTTATGAACAGAACCCTCGCTATCTTCCCCTAAATCCCAACAGGGAATCCCACGATGGAAAATCAGCAGGTGTAGATTTGATTTGCGGTGAAGAAAAAACCGTCCGAGTCCATTTTCCTGGGAAGATCACTTTTACTTCGAATGGGTGAATTAAACAAATTATATTGGGGTTTCCATCAATGGGGGTACCCAATAGCTGGATGCTTTGTAATGGAAAATCCGAAAATCTAAAATGGATGATTTCGGGGTACCCCCTATTTTAGGAAACCCCCATACGATGATAAATGTATATTATATCTGTTTATGATCTATGGGCCTATGGGTTAGTTGGCTTCCAGTTTGCAAACTGTCAAATAACCAGAGGGGACGTGACATTTTTTTGGGGGGACAGGTACTAGAGGTACCAGTGTCCCATCACTTGTACTCATCCAAGTTGATCAGAACACCATGTTGATGGGGTGTAAGGACCACCCTCGGTCATGGTAGGTTTGCAGGGTTTACCACATGACCCCAATTTTCATACCATATCAAGTTGATCATATCTGGGTCATCCTTGGCTAGATACTTTAGTACTTTAATCGCCATCAATGATATAATGTACTAATCAGCTCAAAATCAGATTTTGGCAGGTATCCAAGATTCACTATGATAAGCCGCATCCAGATATCCTAGTTGGATCCTACAAGCTCCTCACTTTCATTCCCATAAATCATCATAAATCCCTGTAAGTTTGTAGGTGATTCATGAGTGAAAACCCAAGAATCCCTATAGATGCAGGAGAATATGTTGATGTAGAGATGATGGTGAGAAACCATGATAAACCCATAAAAGCCTCAGAACAAATCACCAGTCTGGGTGTTTCTCGCATTATGTTCACCCGATCTAACTATGTCAATGTATATATTCATATAATTATATATATATAAACATATTCATATTCACCCTTGGTCTATATTATGAATGTTACATGGGTGAACCTAAATACAATGGTCTAAACTATGATTTTTCAAATTCTTGCATTTATTGTAGTTCTAAAAACGTTCCAAATTCAAGACCAGACAGGAAGCTATCATGAATCTTCATAAATGAACCAAGATTATGCATTATCCAATTGTACGCCCATGAATATTTCACTCATGCTACTAGAGTCCACTACCCCATGTTAGTATGGTGGACACCTCCCAGCAACTCTGTTACACTACTAATATCATTATCCAATGATATCATCATTCATATATCACAAAAAATGGCGTTTATTTGGAAATACTTAATGTACTAAGAGTATGACTCATCACTCGTATTTCAGCCATTCATATACTATATATATACTTATATATATATACATATATATATATATACCTTGGTTATTTTAATATATTATTCATATATAAATCATATTATATATATAAACACATCATTCAATGGTTAGCATTTTCATTCATCTCCAGCGGTTCTGAGGCCATGGGGATGTGGCCCTGAGTCTGTTTGTCTTAAGCTTCGTGGACGCCGGGTATTTGCGCCCTGGCGATTTTTGCGATGGCCTGGCGATTTCCAGTCATGGTGACTGGGGGATGGTGGATCTGGCAGCCGGCCATTTATGACACGTTTACAGTTTTTTTGAACTGGAAAATGGAGCATTAATGAATGATTTTTACGGATCTTAAAGATGGTGGATCTTTCCAGTTCGCGAACTGTTAGTCATAACCAGAGGGTCATCAAATCACGACAAAACATCCGGTGAGTGAATTGGATAAATTACACCAGAAATTACATCATCCATGACATAAACATACCCTCTGGTAAACGTTTACATAACTATGGAACATCACCATATTTAATGGGAAAAACCACTATTTCGACTGGGCCATTTTCCAGTTCGCAAACTGTTAATTTACCAGGCCGGGTACCCTAAAATGAACGGCGTTTTTTCCAGCATTTTCAAGCCTCACCAACTCAGGCCACTGCTGAAACTGAAACCCAAGCACTTGGAGGAGGACGTACGGGGCCTCAGAGGCAGCAGTTTTCGCCAAGGAAACTTCGATGTTGTGCTACGAATCCATGGAAATCCTTCACAAAATTTGGGGAGTCCGCACCATGTCGTATTTGTGAAGATTTTCCATTGAATATATATATATATATATACAATGATTAAACCAACCCATTGAATGATTTGATCTTGGTTGTGCATGATCTCTTGGCCATTCTTATTAAACGTAATCTTCTGCATCTCGATGGAACATCCTGATTTTTGCATATGTTTACAAGTTAAACCATTATTTATGGTGAAATCTCCGTCTATTGCAAATCCTATCCAATCCTCATTTGCTTAGGATTCATGCGGAATCCATGGATCATTTTGGATGTTTTTTTTTGCATGTTAAAACATGTTTTTTTTTTTTAAAACATGTTTTTGTTTTAATCATGCCAGGACACATTTATTGATAATGTAATGACCATTTTATCATATTAAACCATATCAAACCATAATCCACAATCATTTTGGATGGTTGAAACATGTTTTTTTTTTTAAAAAACATGTCTTTGAGCATAAAAATCCATGGATCATTTTGGTCGGAAACTCTGAGGACTGGGCCACCCTGTATGCTGAAAGTCAGCTGGGCGGAGGACCGGTGGCCCACCTGGGCCATCCTGGGAGCCGGTTTGGGTCAGCGATCCTGGTAGGCAAATAGGGTGGGCTTTTCTGCTGATTCATAGGGATAAACTGATCATTTTTCATAGGATACCACGTGGGATTTTTGACGGGATTATAAGCCTTATTACCCTCTGGTAAACGTTTACATAACTATGGAAAATCACTATTTTTCATGGGAAAATCCACTAGAAATGGTGGATTTTCTATAGTTATGTTAAATTACCAGAGGGTAATGATTAATGCTAGTTTTTGATGGCGAAAACCTTGGGATCATATCATGGGATGTGGTGAATTCCCAGCCTCACTGCCGAAAACCTTGATCTGTCGACATTGAATAAACGCGACCATTTCGGGAAGGCGGGACCTGAAAATCAAAACCAACCCCATTCGATGTTTCTAAATATCACTCCTAGTAGCTATTGTTGCAAGTGTTCAATATTAAAAAAGGGGGAAGGGATTCCGGATTCAGAACATGTTTAAAACATGGCGTGTAAAATAGATGATCTGTCCAATCATGGGCGATTTAGATCGGTTCAAGACTCAGGTGAGCCATGGTTCAAACATAGCTGTTGTGATTGGCTATGAAAAAATGAAAGAATAAAAACTTACCCGGATTATTGGGGATTACATTAACGGGTTACCGTTCTTAAATCTTATTTACTAACCAATATTTCATTGGATGGTATGAGTCACGTTTTTTTTTTTGTATGGCTCATGCTGAAAATGCCTTAAGTAAAATACCATCATGGTTTTTAACATAGGCTACAATTTAGATGGTTATCGGCCTGGCAAAGATCTTTTCATGGGGTTATTTATGATATATCCAACTGAGAAAGCATAGACCAAACAGCCAAAAATCAGGCATTTACCCGTGGACCACTGGGTGAAGCCTTCGATCAAATTTACTGATGAATCCGATGCGCACGTTTCAATGGGAATTTTTCAGGGAGAAAAATCATGGTGCTTCATTATTCGTGGATGAATCATGGAAGTTTAAAGTTTTACATGTTTTTTGTTTGATCATTGAATAACTAGTGATTTTCATCATGGCTGTCCAGTGGCCGAAATCATGGATATTTTTTCGGTGGCTCCGGCGACCTGCCGTGGAAAGCATAAATTTTCCAGCGACATTTTGAGCTGATCTTCGAGGCGAAGACCCACGAAGTCGTCATTTTTTTTAAATGGGTATGGATCAATACCTATTAATACCATTTTTAGGGGAATGAACATCCATAAATCCCAGCTATTTTGATGTGAACTACAGGGGTACAAGGTTTTGACACACTGCCAAATAAAAGAGCAATTCAAAGAACTAGCAAGCAGATTTGGCTGGTGAAAAAAATATGACCAATGACTCAATGACCCTTGGTGGTTTCTCTTCGATGGGGTCAATGTTGAAAGCACCAAGCCTCGAGATGTGTCAGTCCGTCATCTGGGCAATTTCTTTGTCTCCACTTAAGATACCCTCTGGTAAACTAACATAACTATGGAAAATCACCATTTTTCATGGGAAAATCCACTATAAATGGTCATTTTCAATAGCTATGTTAAATTACCAGAGGGTAGCTTCAATTGAGTGGGCTTTAAGATGTTTTAAGTTGGCTTATAACATCTTATAACCTCCTCTAGCGAGCTAGTCCTCATAAACCCGACTAATTGTAGTTAGAAACAAATTAGCTATCATAAAACAGGTAGTTAGAAACTAACTTAGCTATCATACATCAGGTAGTTAGAAACTAACTTAGCTATCATAAATCAGCTATGAATCCCATTAAATCAACTATAGATCCCATTAAACCAGCTATAAACCCCATCAAAATCAGCTATAGATCCCATTAAATCAGCTATAATTCCCATTAAATCAACTATAAATCCCATTAAATCAGCTATAAATCCCATGAAATCAGCTATACATGCCATGAAATCAGCTATAAATGCCATGAAATCAACTATAAATCCCATTAAATCAGCTATAGATCCCATTCAATCAGCTATAAACCCCATTAAATCAGCTATAAATGCCATGAAATCAGCTATAAATGCCATGAAATCAGCTATAAATCCCATTAATTCAGCTATAGATCCCATTAAATCAACTATAGATCCCATTAAACCAGCTATAAACCCCATCAAAATCAGCTATGGATCCCATTAAATCAGCTACAATTCCCATTAAATCAGCTATAAATCCCATTAAATCAGCTATAAATCCCATGAAATCAGCTATAAATCCCATAAAATCAGCTATAAATCCCATTAAATCAACTATAAATCCAATGAAATCAGCTATAAATCCCATTAAATCAGCTATAAATCCCATTAAATCAGCTATAAATGCCATGAAATCAGCTATAAATCCCATTAAATCAGCTATAAACCCCATCAAAATCAGCTATAAATCCCATGAAATCCTCCAGCATTTTGGTGAAATCTCCACGGCAGGAGAGTTACCGCAATGTCATGTGTCCGAGGCGATTGCTTCACAGCCCCTTGGCCCCGGCGATCAAGATATACCAAGGATGTACATGTAGTATCATGTAATATATATATATATATTATATGATTAGACATATATATATATATTTGTATATATATATATAGTTGTATATGTATATATATATATATGTTCTATGTAAAGATACGATACGTCAGACGTGCACACGTTAGTTTATGTTTATATTTATGTTTATGTGCTGTACATGTGTACACATGTACATATTAATGTGTGTATAGAATACAATATACTAATATATATATATATATATTACACATGTACATACACATGTATATACACACTGGAACTTGTAACCATGATTCTTGAAAATCTTAAGGATCTGGGCATCACCGTTAGCATCGGGGATCCCATATGCTGCATGAAACTTCATCAAAACCCGATGATCTGCTCAATGCTGCTTGTTATGGTTCGGTAGGTCTTCGCGGGTAAACAAACACAAATGTTTATGTGAAAATAATTTGTGTGTGTTTGAGTCTGAAACCTGTGTATGAATTTACAGCGAAGGGTTCTTTTCTAGTCAATGCAATACTGAAAATTTCAAAACATTTCGGGTAGGAATTATTGAATAGAGTCCAAACGGAGGTTTCCGTTTGGAGAGGTAAACCAGCGTCCCATACAATTGCGCCCATCTACTCCCAAATATATCACAATATCACAATATCACATATATAATGTACATATACTGCAAACAAATGATGGTTCTGTGTTGGATCTATTCAGTTTTGCGCTCCGTGAAAACGGGACTTTCATCTTGGGATCAGACATCCCACGAATCGGATTTCGTGGTATACAATCCATTCAATATCCATATATATAATGGTTAATCATAGTTATATCCCATTAATATATGGGTATTATATGGGATTTTTTGATGGGATAATCATCTTTATATATATATATATGGATAATATCACCCATAATGATGGTTAGTCATGGTTAATGATGGTTAATAATGGTTAATACTGGTTAATAATATCTGGTTGGTGGTTTCAAACATTTAGTATGGGGTAATGATGGTTAATCATGGTTAATAATGATTAAGAATCACTGGTTGGTGGTTTCAAGCATGACTTTTATGACTTTCCCATCATCTTGGGAATGTCATCATCCCAACTGACGAACTCATATTTTTCAGAGGGGTGGCTCAACCACCAACCTGTATATCAATGGAACTTCAAGAAACATATCACTGATAGATAATGATCATGGATCATTTTATTGTTTTTTAGCAGTACCACATGTTAATTAATAGTACCATAAACATATCTATGGTTTATAGATCTTTATAATAAATATAGATAGGGAGATAGATCCCATTTGTTATCTAGGTATAATCTATTATAATCATTTTATAATCTATAATAGGTTACCATCTATTTACCTAGAAGATTATAATCCATATACCCTCTGGTAAATTAACATAGACCCTGAAAATCACCATTCTTAGAGGAAACTAATCTTCCAACCCCTATCCACCAGGGTCTATGTTAATTTATTGGAGGGTAACCCATTTGTTTTCATCCCACAAGACATGCCACGGGGCACCATGTTCACTGAGGATTCTGGAGATGCTGTGCCTCACTGCAGCTCGTTTCTGAAGCGAAAAATGTTCTCCCGAAGCCTGAAATAATGGTAAGGGTAACTAACCCAAAAAATGCCTGAAAAATCCGGTTTGTGAATTATTATAATTTACCCAGATTGGTGAAATGGAACATGAAACTCATGAAATGGATCACTGAACACCATGAAATATCATGAATATCATTTGGACATTTGGTGGAACATGTATTGGATATGGATGGAACATCTATGAACATCTTGTTTTTTTGATACCCAGCGGTAATCAAAGATGGCTGGGAAATCCCGCAACAAAAAAAGGCATATCATGGGTGCCCCCGACACCAACTAATGTCAGTTGGTTTATTAACACCATAGTAATGCCATACTGTAGATATCTACCATAAACCCAACAGTTAAACTGGTGCTAAAAACCAACTTCGCAAAGTAGAGCATACTAAATCCCATGAAAAAATCCCGTTAAATCACCATTGAATCACCATTGAGTCACATTAAATCCCATTAAATGACCATTTGGGGGCCCCAAATGACCAGTACTCAGTGAATGTTCAAGCCGTTTTTCTCATCCCGCCAGGCCGATTTACATCCTGGTTGATCAAGCCATTTACCCAGCCTGGTAAACGTTTACAGTTTGCGAACTGGAAAATGGCCCACTGAAATAGTTGATTTACCAACGGTAATTTTTTAGCTTTCACAGCCTTATTGAAAATGGCCATTTACTATTAACCTATGGTGGATTTACCCATGAAAAATTGTGATTTTCGATCGTTTTTTGTAACGTTTACCAGAGGACAATCTAACCCTCAAGCATTAGTGGTGAGGAATACCAAAAAGTGAGTGATACAATAAGAAATTACATATATTACACATATTACATATATATATATATATTACATATATATATATTACATATATATTACATATATATTACATATATATTACATATATATATATTACATATATATATATTATATATATTACATATATATTACATATATATATATATATTACATATATATATATATTACATATATATATATATTATATATATATTACATATATATTACATATAAATTACATATATTACATATAATTCATCCTAGATTGTCTTAACGGTTTCTTTTTTCTGCCCCAAAAGGAGGCTCCAAAGTCGCCTTCGAACGTCGCCTTCGCGTCCAGGTCCAAGAGGATGCTGAGGAGCTATGCAATAAGGCGTACCAAGCGGTCCTTCGGCGGCAAAAAACGGGGCCACGGGGCTGGCCATCTACTAACATATAGATTAAGATATATCAACAATAGATTGTCGCAACGCAATCTATATGTTAATCTATAAATATAAGATAATTTATCTATAGTTATTGATTGTTAAGAGAATCTATCTATAGATATTATGATTTTTAACTAATAATCAGAAAAAAACTAATCCAAGCTTATTTGAGGGTCTATTATCTAATTATACCAAATTCGGGATGATGTAAAATGACCACCAAATGGTTTATGATTGGGTAAGCACCACATTGGACAGACATTGCTGTGAGGAGATTGATGTGGTTAGCCTTGATGGGGTGGGGTAAGCACCACCCTGTTGATGGTTGGTTAAGGGACTTGTAATGGGGATGTATATACGGTAAATTCCTAAAATGGGGGTACCTCAATAGCTCGATGTTTTATTTCATGGAAAACCTATTGAAAAGGGATGAGAACTGGGGGTACCCCCATTTTAGGAAACGTACATATGTTACCGAATATATGTAGTATCGAAATATTTTTGAAAGATGTTAACGATTGTTATATACTACACAAAATATATCTCTATGGTAAGTGACTAATTCTTACAATGGGCTAACATTGTTAGTGGTAATATTTGATGGAACTTAACCAGTGATCTTGGAAATAGTTTTTCTGTGGGAAAATCCATGGTTCGCAAACCAGTTCAGTACTTATTGCTAGATGGTTTATTACGTAAAAATAATACTAGGGTACTTATGGGGATATCAAGGCTTTTGACCAAATAATGACGGGGATATTTAATGGATATGGACAGTGACTAACTTGATATCTGATGGTGGTCCATTGGTGGCCAATGAGAATGGGTATATTAAACGTATTAAGCCAATTATTACATAGGTTTACTAACAAATCGCCAATTGTTACTGTTATTGAACATTGATTGGATACAATTGTTTACGGACAATATCGTTAACGAACCATTTTAACATATTTTAACGAAAATTGCTATATGGTTTAATTATTGACCAACATTTTTTTGTGGCAGAAAAATCGTGATCATATTGGGGTTTTGACCAAGTGACAATGAGGATATTGGGAGAGTTGTTGCTGGGAAATTTTGTGGCTTAGTCAGTCATTAAGAAGTATTGCTGGTAACCAGGAAGGATGAGGATGTTCTATGGGATATATAACATCATATAACTGGCTTGATTTGACCTAGTATCCGATTCTCAAAATGATGTTTATTTCCCCATGTTAGTATAGGCCAGTCTAAACACGCGAACATGGATGAATTCTCAAGAATCAAAACAAGATGGAAACCACGAACCCGAATGTATTTACATGCTTGGACTACGAGTGAAAACCTCTGCAATAGGAAAACGAGCCTTTTTTTTCATGCATCGTGCGCGCATATCGTCTCAGCGAAGGCACCTGATCAACAGTTCACAAAGAGACAACTGACGCACAAAGACACGCATGGAAAACATCCCTTGAAGACAGTACATATTTCCCCTGTTACCAGTCTGCAGTGTGGAGTGGAAAGTGTAGAGTGTGGAGTGTGGAGTGGAAAGTGTAGAGTGTGGAGTGTGGAGTGTAAAGTAAGGAGTGTGGAGTGTAAAGAGTGGAGTGGGGAGCGTAGAATGTGTAAAGTGTAGAGTGTGGAGTGTAGAGTGTAAAGTGTAAGACGTCCCAGTCTAGCCCACAGACGTGGTTTATCTTTGTGCACTAATGCAGCCTAGTTAGTTAGTTTGTTTGTTAGCTGGTTGAAAGAAGTAGCAAAGGCCACAACTGGTTGGTTTCAAAGATGTTTTTCCCATAATATATGGGATAATCCTTCCCATTGACGAACTCATATTTTTCAAGATGGTTATTGCACCACCAAGCAGAATTGCATCAGATTCCCGTAAATCCAAGCCCGTGAAAATACGATCGCAGCCTAGTAATAGCAACAGCGCGATAGCAATGGTAGGAAATGATCAGCTACCAAGTGTGGTTGTCCACGGAAATGAGAAGGAACCTGCTGCCATGAACTTGTACAATGAAGCCACTGGAAAAGCTTCAAGGTATAAAAGTTGAACTTTTCACAGTATTACTAGCACTATTCCAATTCAAATTTATTTATATGACACAAACATATATAGTATTCCTTCATTGTGATCAGCGTTTAACTGTTTTCACAGAAACTATTTTTTTAGTTGATCGCAATAGCACTGTTATCCAAGGTCCAAGGTTAGTTGGTATCTGATTATTGTTACTGCAATCTCAAGATATCAACTATCTGATAGTTAGTACTATCTACGGATATCTGCAATTATAATTAGTATTATCTGATGAGTTGATCTCAAGATAGGATATCCGTGGGGTTAGTACCCAAGAGCTGGGGTAAGTACCTTGAACTTATCCAACTTATCCGAGGTAAGCTTATCCGAGTTAAGGCCCACCAAAGGATAGCGAAGTTGACGTGCATAAGTTGGATAACTATGGTTTTTGTAGGATATAACAAACTACTTAATGTTAGTAAAACTAAAAAACACTTAGCTAACTTAAACTTACCAATGAGTGATATCTCACATAAACCATAGAAATGTCCAACTTAAACAAAAACAAACCCCAAGTCATAGCTAGTTTATAGTTCAGCCCAACTCACCATTTTTGCCCATTATCAAAGATAAGTTACGAAATAAGTAACTAGATAACAATTATCAATCTAGAATTATCAACTGATAAGTTACCTTGTTAGCCTCTTATTGTAATTACCGTGGCTGGAACATCCTTCATTTGGTTCGATGATTTTCCCAGGGAGAACCAGCTAGCGATGTTTTGGGACACCAGAGGGTAAATCCCATACAGTTCCATCATTAACCACTATTAACCCATGATTATTCGAATATTCAGCCATTATTCATCTTAGCTTACCAGAGGATACAGCTGTTGTATTATCATGAATTACTGTTGTAATATCATATTACTGAAGACTAGAACTTGTGAACTATGCCATTCTTCTCCAGTCATATTACAGTTTTATATAGTTTTCATGATAATGCAACAGTAACATTATAAGGTTATGATTCTAAGTATCATAACTATCAGCCATTATCATCATATCTTTTCACATTAAGCTTGACACGACATTTTGTTTGACATTTGCCATCTAACATAACTATCAACCATATTATCATATATATATATATATTATTATATTAACATTAAGCTTGACATGATCAAACTATTTTTCATCCTACAGTATCCATTTTCCAGGTTCAACCATATCAACCGGATTCAACCGGTAAACATTGACATTATCAACGTGACGATCTGCCATAACAGCCTGGTGGTTTGGAACCATGGAATGACATCCTGCTTTTTTTTCCATTTCATATATGGGATGTCATCCTTCCCAGTGACTATATATTTCCATATATTTTTCCATATATTGGGAATAATGATTTCAACTGACGAACTCCATGATTTTTCAGAGGGGTAGGTATACCACCAACCAGTCTTATTGGTATTATAACCACTATTATTACAATATCCCATTATTGATGATTATCCCATTATAAATTAAAATCCAATTATATGATCCCATTATTTTTCAGAGGGGTAGGTTGAAACCACCAAGCAGATGGGTGTGTCTGAAAATAGTGTACCCCTAAGCCCAATGGTTTTGCTGATCATTCCTATTAAATGGCTATTTGTTTGGGAATGTACCATATTTTCAGACAAACCATTATATAATCCCATTATTTTTCTGATTATCCCATAACAAAATCCCATTATATATATATATATATGATCCCATGATTTTTCGGGTTGGGGTTGGTATACCCACCACCCATTATAATCCCATTATATGATCCCATTAAACCATGGTTAAACCTCATTTTTCCTGGTGATTTTTCGGGTTGGGGTTGGTTGAAACCACCAACGATCGCTGGAGGTACAAGAGATGATCCAAGCCTTTCGCTGGATCCAGAGCTATCAGAGCGAGAGCTGCCGAGGTTCGAAAGCCTTCGAATAAATCGTTGTGGCTTTTGGTTACCCTCTGGTTATGTCAAAATAGCTATTGAAAATGACCATTTATAGTGGATTTTCCCATTGAAAATGGTGATTTTCCATCATCATGAAACAAGAGCGAACTGGAAAATGGCCCATAGAAATAGATGGTTTACCGTTCTTAAAAATGGTGATTTTCTATAGGATAGTAATTCTGGGATATGAATGGGATAGTGGGATAAAAATCATGGATAATCATGGGATAATCATCATGAAACAATAATCTGGGTAAATTATAACGACCTCACTGTTCTCCCTCACTATAATCATAGTTAGTAAGGGAATCATCCCAAAATGGCCGCAAGATTCAGGTTAGTGAAATATTATAATTTACCCAGAATAATCCTAACCTTAACTTATGGTTACCAGTAGCACCGCACAAGGCGGTGGTGGAAGTTTCAAAAATAGGAAACCTATGGGAGAGGCTGGTTGTTGTGAATCGCGGATGGCAGAGCGAATCCACTGATGGACCGAAAGGTGGTTGAAGTTGTGTTTTTTCTGAGTGGTTGCAATGGTTGCAGTGGTCACCTCACAACAACTGATGGATGTAGTGTGGTGTAGCGCAGTTGTAGTTGTAGTGTAGTGTAGCCGAGTTGTAGTTGTAATGTAGTGTAAGTAGTCCTAGTGTAGTTGCAGTTGCAGTTGTAGTTGTGGTGTGGCGTAATTGGTGTAGTGTACTGTAGTGTACTGTAGTGTCGTGTACTGTAGTTTGGTATAGTGTAGTGTAGCCTTGTGTAGTGTAAAGCAGCGTAGTTGTAGTTGTAGTGTAGTGTAATGTAATTGGTGTAGTGTACTGTACTGTCATGTAGTGGCAGTTGCAGTTGTAGTTGTGGCTGTAGCGTAATGTAAAGTAATTAGTGTAGCGTAGTGTTGTGTACTGCAGTGCAATTAGTGTAGGGTAGTGCAATGCAGTGTAGTTGTAATTGCAGTTGTAGCTGTGGTAGTAGTAGTGGTAGCAGCAGCAGGAGTAGTAGTAGTAGTTGTTGTTGTTGTTGTTGCTGCTGTTGTTGTAGTTGTAGTGTAATCCGGGTAGTGTAGCGTAATTAAATGTACTTAGTGTAGTTTAGTGTGATTAGTGTAGCGTAGTCTAGCGTATATTTGTATTTGCAGTAGTAGGAGTAGTAGTAGTAGTAGTAGTAGTGGTAGTAGTAGTAGTAGTAGTAGTCTAGTGTAGTGTAGTGGTAGTGGTAGTTGTAGTTGTCTATCTACCTATCTATCTATCTATCTACCTATCTATCTATCTATCTATCTATCTATCTATCTATCTATCTATCCCTATCTATCTCTATCTATCTCTATCTATCTCTATCTATCTCTATCTATCTCTATCTATCTCTATCTATCTCTATCTATCTATCTATCTCTATCTATCTCTATCTATCTCTATCTATCTCTATCTATCTATCTATCTCTATCTATCTCTATCTATCTCTATCTATCTCTATCTATCTCTATCTATCTCTATCTATCTCTATCTATCTCTATCTATCTCTATCTATCTCTATCTCTATCTATCTCTATCTATCTCTATCTATCTCTATCTATCTCTATCTATCTCTATCTATCTCTATCTATCTCTATCTATCTCTATCTATCTCTATCTATCTCTATCTATCTCTATCTATCTCTATCTATTTCCATCTATCTCTATCTATCTCTATCTCTATCTATCTATCTATCTGTCTATCTATCTGTCTATCTGCAAGCTTGGAAATGAAGCAATTCTGCAAGGCTTCCCTGATTTTCGAAGGTGACAGCATCAAAAACGCAGCAATTCTACGAGACTTCCTCAAGTTTTGAAGTTGACAGCATCAAAAACGCAGCAATTCTGCGAGACTTCCTCAAATTTTTGAACTTGACAACGTCAAAAACGAAGCTATTCTGCGAGACCTCCTCAATTTTCCAAGTTGACAACATCAAAAACGAAGCAATTCTGCGAGACGTCCTCCTTCGAAAATGGACAGTTGAGTGCGCAGCTGATGGCCTCGTGCCAATGCGTTTTGCGATTTTTCCATTCCATCTGTCTAAAGTACTGCGCCTGCCACGTAAAAGTGAAGCCAGGTCATAGGAAGTGCTGCGCCTGTCACGCAAAATCATCTTAGCAAAGCTGAAGATACGATGCTCCAAAATGCAACCGTTCTCAGGAAATCAGCGCCCTGACCTCCTAACATATCTACATGTGTCTCTTGTATTGCGCCTGCCACGCGAAAAGCATCTTTTCAGATCCTCTTCAAATGTCCCACGCCTGCCAACGTTTTTGGAAATACCACAAAATCCTCACGTTTTGCTCACTTTTGACGAGGTGCACAATCCCTTGCTCCTGCCACGCGAAACGACATCTGAACGTCAAAAAGTGGCGCGAACATGCAGTGTTTTTACATTTTGGCATCGAATTGTGCTTCGCGCCACAACGGCGTGCGCTTTTTCGACATCTCAACTTCCAAAAGTGGTCTGAACATGGTGTGTTTTGTACATTTTGACTTCGAAATGTGCTTCGTGCCACAACGGCCTGCACTTTTTTGACACCTCAACTTCCAAAAGTGGTCCGAACATGGTGTGTTTTGTGCATTTTCACTTCGAAATGTGCTTCGCGCCACAACGGCGTGCACTTTTTCGACATCTCAACTTCCAAAAGTTGTCCGAACTCTAGTGTTTTTAACATTTTGACTTCGAAATGTGCTTCGTGCCACAACGGCCTGCACTTTTTTGACACCTCAACTTCCAAAAGTGGTCCGAACATGGTGTGTTTTGTGCATTTTCACTTCGAAATGTGCTTCGCGCCACAACGGCGTGCACTTTTTCGACATCTCAACTTCCAAAAGTTGTCCGAACTCTAGTGTTTTTAACATTTTGACTTCGAAATGTGCTTCGTTCCACAATGGCGTGCACTTTTTCGACATCTCAACTTCCAAAAGTGGTCCGAACCTGGTGTGTTTTGTACATTTTGACTTCGAAATGTGCTTCGCGCCACAACGGCGTGCAATGTTTCATCTCTCATCTGGCCAGATGGCTCCGCACCCGCTGCTTTAGCAAGCCTACTTGTCGACCCTCCGGAGCCACAAATCATTGGAAAAAACACAGTGAATCGCGTTTTTTCTACCTTCGCGCGCCTGCATCTTCTTTCTTCTGGCTCTTTCTCTTCTCTGATCTTCTCTCTTCTTCTCTTGTCTTTTCTGACTCTTCCCACCTTTAGATTTCCATCTGTCCATATTGTCGGAAGTTTGACTTCTAAACTTCCTTCGAGCAATAATCATAAATAATCATAACCTAAAAACTTGGAAGGCTATGCGGCTATTGGTTCATGAATTCATGGTGATGATAATAGCTATTATAGATGTAAAGGCTGGGATATTCATGATTTTGCCATGATAATCGTTGATAAAAAATATATATATGGTTGAGGTTATCATTCATCATGTTGATACTGATAATGGTTGATATAGAAGGTTATGATTGATCACGTTGATTTTTAATAGTCGTGAATTGATAGGGGTTTAATGGATCAATAGTGGTTAGTCATGGGATTTTACACTGGTTGAATATGGTTAATGCTAGGTTACTAGGCTTTGACTGGGTGGATTATTCTAAAACACTGGCCAACGGCAAACGCTGCCCCTTTATCGGGAGTCACAGGACGGTACAAATCTCGGGAAGCAATAGGTAGAGTAGGTTAAATTTTTGTTTTTCAATAAATAAGCAGCCTCTTTGTATATCTTTGTGCCTCTTATATTTTCAGACAGTACATTCAAAGGGTAGATTGTAGATAGATAAATTTTCACCATCTTTCTACCCTATATACATTATATATATATTCCAGGGTAGATAGATGGTAAAAAATTGGTTTCACTCAGCTCTGTTCCTCCAAGTTTCCCGTTGTCTGACTGTGCCTCGGTCGTGGGAAAACGACAAAGGGAAACAACCACTGAAGAGGGGTGGAAGAGGACCAACTTGCCATGAAAACTATGTCAATAAAGTCTATATTTATTTGTTTATATACATCATACAATATACAATTATATACATATATATATACACATGTATCTACCATAAAACTTCTCAAATTTTGCAAATTAGACAACTTAGCCATCATAAATAAATAAACAAATAAATATATATATAAGATTCAAATCCATATTTGTCTTGGATAAACAACCCATTTCGAGAGACACTTGGAGTTCGCGTTATCGAAATCGCTAGGCGTGTGAGTCGCTAAAGCCACTGGGCAAAGGGTTGCTCGGGAGCGGTTGGTTTCGGCTGCGCAGTGTGGATTATGAATGATTGGCATGTTTGGGGAATATCATTAATTTTTGGGTTCGTATGGATGTTTATGTTATATAACCTATGTGGGATGATTATATTTTGTATCACACATGATGGAATAATTGGTGGAAATCCATGGGGATTGGGCAAAACCAACCAGGTAACCATTAGTGACCTGGGAAATCACCATCCACCAACGATTTTTTCGAAATTTGATCACGACCTCACGTCGTGACCGAACCCTGGAATCATGGTTAGTAAGGGAAATCATCCCCAAATGGCCGCAAGATTCAGGTTAGTGAATTTCTATAATTTACCCAGATATGATGATGGTTGGAAATATGAGATGATTTTGACATAGTGTATCCAAGAACAAAAACCGTTTTACGGGGAAAATCGCTGTACAAATCAATCCACACATAATGTCACACATATAAGAGATTGGTGGGGATATTTTGTGGGATATGACCAATCAAATTGATTCGATAGTTGGACCTGTGTGAAAATGGAGGATGAACCATGATTTTTTCGGGTATCCAATTGTCAGAGACAGACCCGTATGGGATTAGATTCGGCATTTTTTTTCTGAATCTACAATTTAACGAAAACATCTGGGAAAATTTCAATAAAACATCTACGGTCCCTAGTTTTAACGATATGGAGGTTTCCTAAAATGAAGGTGCCCCAAGTCACCATGGGTTTGAATACAAAAATGATCATCCATGACTTGAATCAACATGGGACCGTGACGCGTTACCACGTGTGCTGCGTAGCCGGGCACGACTTCGAAGCGGTGCTCCATCGCTCCGCATGGCAAGAAATGGCTCACTTCCGACTGCTGTGGATGAGCCATACTGACTCTTCCGTAGTCCACTTCGTTGATGGTTAGATTATGTTAGATTAACATATAGATTGACATAACTAGATTATTGGGAATCACAACATATTGGTGAATCTAACCATGTGGGTGAATCATCCCAAACAAAGGGGCATACTAATCCCTAAACCCATAGATCAACGAATGTGGTAAACCCTAAGCCCTAAACCAACATAAACCAAGCCCAAAAAAGGGGTTTATTATTTATACCAAATTCGGGACGATGTAAAATTACCACCAAATGGTTGGTGAATGGACATTTGATATCATTGCTGTGAGGAAAGAAGTATACTTGGATTGAGTAACCACCACCTGGTTGATGCTTGGTGAAGGGACGTGTAATGTGGATATATATATATATACAATGTGAGGCCCCCAAGATAGCTAAGTTGTTTTACCAGTAGTACCGCACAAGGCGGTGGCGGAAGCTTCAGAATAGGAAACCTATAGGAGACGTTGGTTGTTGTGAATCACGGATGGCAGAGCGAATCCACTGAATGACCGAAAGGTGGTTGGAGTTGTGTTTGCTGGAATGGTTGCAATGGTTGCAGTGGTCACCTCACCCACAACTGCTGGATGTAGTGTGATGTACTGCAACTGTACTTGTAGTTGTAGCGTAGTGGAGTTGTAGTTGTGGTGTAGTGTAATTAGTGTAGTGTAGTTGCAGTCATATAGTTGTAGATGTAGTTGTTTTGTAGTTGTAGTTGTAGTTGTTGTAGTTGTTGTTGTAGTTGTAGCTGTAGTTGTTGTGTGGTTGTAGTTGTTGTGTAGTGTAGTAGTAGGAGTAGTAGTAGTAGTAGTAGTTGTTGTTGTTGTGGTTGTTGTAGTTGTTGTTGTTGTTGTTGTTGTTGTTGTTGTTGTTGTTGTTGTTGCAGTAGTAGTAGTAGTAGTAGTAGTTGTTGTTGTTGTTGCTATAGTTGTTGTAGTTGTAGTTCTAGTTGTAGTTGTCGTGTAGTTGTAGTTGTAGTTGTTGTTGTTGCTGTTGTTGTTGTTGTTGCTGTTGTTGTTGTTGTTGTTGTAGTTTTTTTAGTTGTAGTTCTAGTTGTAGTTGTCGTGTAGTTATTGTAGTTGTAGTTGTTGTAGTTGTTGTGGTTGGTGTTGTTGTTGTTGTGGTTGGTGTTGTTGGTGTTGTTGTTGTTGCTGTTGCTGTTGCTGTTGTCGTCGAAGTTAGGGTAGTTAAGTTAGTGAAGTTAGTTAAGTTAGTCAAGTTAGTTAAGTTAATCAATGTCTACTTTTTCGACATCTTCACGTCAAAAAAGGCTCAAAACCCTCAGTTTTTTTACACTTTTGACTTCGAAATGTGCTTCGCGCCACAACGGCGTGCACTTTTTCGACACTTTTTCGACATCTCAACTTCCAAAAGTGGTCCGAGACCGCCAGTTTTTAACACTTTTGACTTGGAAATGTGCTTCGCGCCACAACGGCGTGCACTTTTTCGACATCTCAACTTCCAAAAGTGGTCCGGAGCTGAGGTGTTTTGTACATTTCGACTTGGAAATGTGCTTCGCGCCACAACGGCGTGCACTTTTTCGACATCGCAACTTCCAAAAGTCGTCCGACGCTGAGGTGTTTTGTACATTTTGACTTGGAAATGTGCTTCGCGCCACAACGGCGTGCACTTTTTCGACATCGCAACTTCCAAAAGTCGTCCGACGCTGAGGTGTTTTGTACCTTTTGACTTGGAAATGTGCTTCGCGCCAGAACGGCGTGCAATTTTTCATCGCTCCTGTGACCAGCTGGCTCCGCACCCGCCGCTTTAGCGAGCCTACTTTCCGACCCTCCTGAGCCACAAATCATTGGAAAAACACAGTGTTTCGCGACTTTCCTACCTTTTCGCGCATCTGTATCTTCTTTCTTCTGACTCTTTCTCTTCTCATCTTCTCTCTTCTAATCTTCCTCTTCTCTCTGCCTCTCCCCTACTCTGCTTTTCATCTGTCCATATTGTCGGAAGTTTGACTTCTAAACTTCCTTCGATAACTCCAATAACTATGGTTTATAGGTGATATATCTATAGTTAATGGGGCTTATAAACCAATTTATAACTAGGGGGGCATCACATTGTATATACAGAAGAAACATGCGGATCTTGATCTAAATGCTGAAAAAACTCATGTTTGGGCTGATTCCTGTCTAACAAACACCACCACTAACAACACCCGTAGTGATTAAGAAACATGGGACGTTTAGAGGATGGGATGTTCATGGGTGTGAACCTATCATTGGATGGTTGATGGTTGGTTAAGAGGGTACACCATCAATGACCACAGTGGCATGGTTTCCATCAAAATTATTGGTTTCCATCAATGACCATCATGATATGACCACCACATTATATCATGGTATGACCGCCAAACTCAAGGTATAATATGGGTGGTATATTATTTTCCACCATTATATCATGATATGACCATGATTTAACCACCAAACTCTTGATGAAGGGGGTATATTTATGGTGGAAATAGCCATGGTCAAATCAAGCGGAGAATCCCACTGGATGGCAAGATGGCTGAGGCACTTGAATCGCAAAGAAGTTTCTGGACGGGTAACCCGGGTAACCACAGAAAATCTCTGGTGAGGTTGCCAGGTTGCCATGAAAGTTAGATCATAATTACCTCAGTTTAATCATATAACCCACATCTTATGATCTTTGCTTACAAAATATCACATTTTTTAGAATTCACCAGAAATTTGCCGATCCATCGGTTGATTCCGAGATTTCTCCAACATCAACCGCTGGTTCTGGTTGGTTACCACCTGCAGCAGCGGAAGACACGCGTCGTTTTGCGTAGCAATTCATTGGGCTTTTCGCAGCAGTCACTGCGACCGAATCTTAGTATTAGTCAACTGAGTCAACCCCAAAGAAGCATTTGTGGTTTCACCGATCTCCGCGATGGATGATTTGGTCGATTGAAAAACAACAAAATTGTTTTTTTGTAATTAATGAATATCTTGTTAGATTGTGATGATTTGTAATGATTTGGTAGACTGAACAGACTGAACTATCTATCTACACATATATATATATATATAAAGAGAGAGAGAGAGAGACAGAGATCAACTCAGCCGATATATGGTGCCTCAAAAATGGTGTTTGAAAACCACCATGCCACCATCGCTAAACATCCCGAAAATCGAGATGAGATCCTAAGTGACCGGTGGCTTTTCTGATTTTCCAAGGGGCAAAAAAAACATCCCAAGGGGATCTATTGAGGATCAAACCCATTGCGAGAGAAATCCAAAGGCATCTTAGAAGGTAGGAAATACTCAAATTGTTTAGCTGGGCCGGCGAAGGATATTCGTTTCCGTTCTTCATGACATGGTTCCGAGCCAACCGGCGTTTGGTCGCTACGGTTTACGAGTTCTGAGTAGTTTTAGAACCACTTGTTGCAAAAAACAAAAGGACATGAGTCAAATCAGTGATCTACGGAAATAAAACACGGAGATCGAGATAGTTTACTAGTAGTTGAACTATTTTGGATCATTGAACTATGTTGTTGCATTGTACAGAACTGTTGCTTCGCAAGAGAGTTGAGCTATGCCATGCCATTGGCCTCATTTGTGTACACAGGTGGGTGTGTGGATTTCTATCAGATGGTTGAAGTAAAATCTGCAGCTAGACACTAACAGTCACTGGTAAACATACAAAAAGCTATTGAAAATGGTGATTTATAGTTGATTTACCTATTAAATATGGTGATCTTCTATAGTTATGTTAGTTTACCAGAGGGTAAACAACCACTAACATTCATTCTCTGCCAATATTTGCCAATTTTCACATGGTGGAAACCAGCCGGCCATCCAATATCATAAAAAGTGTATGCCGTGGTCATGTGACGTTCGCGGGTCATCCATTGCTTTAATTCTGGGTCATAAATTTGGCGTAATGTTGATAAATGGCTTACTATACATAAATGACCGTAAATTATTTTCTACTTTTCTATTTTTTGGGGGGTTACTCTAAATGTTGATGATCAATATAGAACTGTTGATATATATATATATATAGCAGACATTCCTGAGAAATATATATATATATATATATATCAATGTATGAACATATATGCATATACCTAAACATGACCAAACAGTGACATGACCGTGATGTGTATCGTTGGTTGCTGCAGAAACCATGTCGTGACGCCTGTCGTCGGCAATTTCAATACACTTATTAGAGTGGCAGTGTGTTATCCCAAAGGCTTGTGTGGCGCTGGTCGATTTTCCGAAAGACATCCCGGAACATGGGATGATGATACAACTGTTGACCACCTAACTGCGTAATCCCCTCCCCTGTGAGATCTCAAACATTCTGTCAAACACCCTGGTGGTTCCACAACCTCGTTGATCAAGTGGGATTGGTGCATAGAAGTCCATGGTTTTGTGGAGAAAATATTGAAGATTGAACAATCATTGAATAGTCGGTGTCTTAGAGCATGTTCTATTTCTTTATTGAATGGAATATTGAATAGTCTATTTCTGATTCTATTTTGGAATACATCATTTTCACTTATGTGGATGATTACTGAAACAGTTGCCCACAAAGTGAGTCTATTTCAGAGTCCCTCCAAAATATGTAACTATTATATATATATATATATACACAATAGTTGCCCCTTGGAGTCCGCGTATGCTTCACCCGGTTCAAACATACACATGCCATAAACCTCTAATTAGTTGGTGGCTGAAAACTACCTATTTTTGGTATGCCCATTTGTTTTTTTGACCAGAAATAGATAGAAATAGTGGATATTGATAACCCTACCCCAATCACTTTTTTTTTAATTGACTTGACTGTGTCTGACTTGAAGCATTTCTGTTTCATCAATCTCTCAATTCTTTCCGGCAAAAACTCGACTGTCACACGTGGCCAAAACAAACACCGACTGCTACTTCCGGGGTCGGAAAAGGACTGGAAGCCGGCCCAAATACAGTCTCAGAAGGTGTTTGGAGCTGTAGAGGACCATTCCACAAATTCTTGCTGGCATTTTCGTTTTTTTGTTGTTGGTTTTTGGCATGACAGCTTCGCGGGTTGAGGGTTTGTCTGGGAAGTCATCCATCCCCAGGTTTTCTCCTTCAAAGGGGGGAATTCATGGATTTTTTTGGGATGGTGCTCCTAGCGATCCTCAAAGGGTAGCCTCTGGAATCATGGGCCCCCGATAAGATGGCCGCAAGATGACCAGGTTAGTGAAATATTCAAATTTACCCAGATAACTATGGAACATCACTATTTCAATAGGTAAATCAACGAACTTTCTATGGCTATTTTCAATAGCAAACTGTGGTAAACTATCAGAGGGTAACAGTACTAAATATTATTGGGCAAAACAACAAATGATGTTATCGGTACAACGACGGATGGTCTAGATATTCAAATATCATCAAAGACATGTGTAACACATGACTGTTCGAACACATCAGATTTTACATATCAAACGTTTTCGACGGTGTGCCTCCTTGATGAGGAAAACGACCCATTTAGTCCTGTATGGCGATTTGCCAGTTCGCTATGTTGAAATTAGCAGATGGTATATGAAACAAAATATTGAATACTGGGGATATCATGGGGATATCATGGAAATATGTTGAATTATAGGGTATATGAGTATATTATCATTGTACAACTGACAGTCACAAATTTCATGCCTTCTCGCCATTGCGAGATGGCGACGTCGCAAAACGCGACGTCACTGGAATGATTAGGGGTATACCTATCCCAAACTATTGGAACTTTTCAGTGTGTAAGGTGAAGATTGGGATTTATTAAGATTAATGGTGATATGATATGATAGGATATGATGGGGATAGGCCCTTTGCAGGCGAACAATCTATAAATGATCGATCATTTTTCGGGTTTTTCTCTGTAAAATCACCATTAACAAAAAGAGCAGCGCTTCCAATCAGAACTTCCACCCTTGGTCCATTTTTGCCGAGCTATGGGATGGCTCGGAGAATCTCGCCTGATCACTAGATTTCTGACTCTGCTCCGTGCCTTGGATTTTTGTTCCCGGGTTTTTTGATGTGAAACAAACCAGATACTCGTGCAGACAGTTTGACGATGTTTGACGCCTCGAAGCACTAAGAGGATCGGAAGATCCAGGAACTTGGGAACTCAGAATCGGCACGGGGAGACTGGATGACCAGTTTTCGTGGCGACACCGAATCACCTGTTGGTCCCCTATGCAACGCTCTGCTACGCTCAGTTGGTGCAGAAAACAAACACTTGCGGCTCCTTGCGGCTCCAAAAATATCGACACACAGAAATTCTTTCCAAGCTGCGGGGTTCCCCACTGGTTCCATAGCTATTGGACCCCACTATTCCATGGCTTTTCCCACTGATCTTGGGGCTGTTTGGAGCCGCGAAAAGCAGGCGATCTTTGCTGAGTTGGTGGTCGGACCGGGCTTTCCATTGGGTTTTTGTACTTTTCAGTGTCGCCCTTAACAGTTAACTGGCTTATGAATGCTTATATGACCTGATTTAAATGATACATAACCGTTACATAACCTTAGTTGCAGGAGTATGCAGGAGTTATAATCCCATTAGCAATCATTAGCAGCTGTTAAGCACCATAACTATAGAGTAAACAGCAACAAAAAGTGGTTTAATTAGTCAGCAAAAAAACATGGGTTCTGGGCAAACGATCAAAGTTGCTCCAACCTAATGTACAGGCTTTTTCTGATTCATTTTGAATGACACCCAATTCATTGATGGATGACGTGCTTTTTAAAACCCTAGTCATGACCTAGATAAACCTTGGTTCAGGACGTTAGTATGAGGCTCTTGAAATTATGATGGATACTGTAGTATATATATATATACACATGTCAATGTGTCAATGTGTATATATATATACATACTAATACATCCTAGCTAAGTTGGTGCACATAACTCCAATAACTTTTGGTAGTGGTTAAGGCCTGGTTTCGATTCAGGGTTCGGGTCGGTGTGTCCGGCAAATTTGGTTGAACCTTACAGTATACAAAAGTTCCGTGACCTTCAGTGTTCGAAGGAAGTCCCGCACGAACCGGTAGCTGGGAGATCTCTCTTCCGAAGGTCTCTTTACCAGTGCGCCGTGCTCGTTTTTTGACTTAAGTTCGTTTTTCGTTGCAGGCGTGGCACTTTCGGGACATTTTGAGGTCTAAAACGTTGTTTTGCGTGACAGGCGCAGTCGGACACTTTTTCATCCGCGTCGCAGGCGTGGCGCTTTCTGGACGTTGCTAAAGCGTTGGCAGGCTGGGTCCAAATGAGAGGTGGTTTTGGAGGTCTCGCCACTTTAGGCCTGTCAGATCGCTCTCGCTGTGGTGCGAATTTTGAGATTGCTCGCGCAACCCTCTTCGCACTTTGGGCGTATCAGATTGCTCTCTTTGTTTTGCGGTGATCATTTTGAGAAGCAGAGATCTTGTGAAGAGATTTTGCCAAGAGAGCTCTTGTAGAGAGCTTGTGCAGAGATCTCTTCAACAGATCTTTGCCAAGAGACCTCTGTTAGGGAGCTTGTACAGAGATCTTGCCACGAGACTTCTTGTGGATATCTGGCAAAGAGACCTCTTATAGAGAGCTTGCGCAGAGATTTCTTAAACAGATCTTGCCAAGAGCCCTCTTATAGGGAGCTTGTACAGAAATGTTGCCAAGAGACCTCTTATAGAGATCTTGTACAGATACCTTGCATAGAGATTTGTTGAGATCTTGCCAAGAGGTCTCTTACATAGATCTTGCCAAGAAATCTTTTTTAGAGATCTTGTGCAGAGATCTCAGAGAGAGATCTTGCCAAGAGACCGCTTTTTGAGATCTTGTAGACAGATCTTGCCAAGAGGTCTCTTACAGAGATCTTGCCAGTAGATCTCGTTCAGAGAACTTGCACAGATAGCTTGAACAGAGATCTTATTCAGAGATCTCTTGCAGATATCTTGCCGGGACATGTTTTTCAGACCAGAGAACTTGTACAGAGATCTTGCCAAGAGACCTCTTGTATATAAAGATCTTTGTACAGAGACCTTGGGAAGAGAACAAAGATCGTGCTCAGAGACTCTGAGCACGATGGGATCTCTTTTAGAGAGCTTGAGCAGAGATCTTGCTTAGAGACTTAGAGATCTCTTTCAGGGATCTTGCGTGGAGATCTCTTCTAGACAACTCGTGCAAACAGCCTTACAAAGGGATCTTGCACAGCAGCTTCTACAGAGAACCTGTCAAGGAGATCTGCCACACGATCTTCTACAGATCGTCACAAAGGGAACTTGCAGAATCTAACCATGCAACACTGTTTGGGATCTCTTGCCGGGATAAAAACCACTTTTGCAGTTTGAGTTTGCACGCCGGGGGTTTTACCAGCTAACACAGAGAGAGAGAGAGAGAGGAGTGCTGTTTAGTAATCCTGGTGATCGGATTCTTCCACGATTGTGTGGCTTGTCCCATCTGCACATGGGTGAGCTATGGTTAGTAACCACTTTCTAAGTGGGGTGACCCAACACCAAGTACCATCTGAAATTGATTTGTTGATTGTTTTTTGCTTCCCATATTTCAATGATGTTCAATGGCAAAAAATGGCGCACCCTTGGTTCTGAAAAACACTGCGCAACAAATCCATGAAATTCATTGAAATTCGATACTCGGATGGTATTCTCTGGCTATTTTCCCATAGGATCCATGTATGCTATATATGGTAACATGGATCTCATCAATATACCCCAGTTATGTTAGCATATATACCAGCACCATGGATCCTATGGGTTTTGAAAAACCCTGGATATTTGACCAACGGCTTCAACGACGACAAAAGTGCGGTTCACCGGAGGTGGCCTCAGATGGCCACTGCCACCAGCCCGGGAGAGCTGTGGGATCCAGAAATTTTCCAAAAACACCACCCGTTTTTTCTGCTCAAAATGCTTATTAAAACAAAAACTGATTTGCCTCACAGCTTCCCCTACCTGTTCCAGCTGCGCCAAAAGGCGGATGTCCCGCATGTCAATTGAGCCATGCAATGCCCACCTGGGCATTGTTCATGCCTGACATGTGAAGTGTTTAACGAATTTTGCAACTCATCCAATTTTGGTCCGAATTTTCTGGCGATTTTTTCCAGGTTTTTCACATCATCTTAACTCGGGGGATGAGTTCAGCGCTCCAACTGCTCAGTGTGCTCAACTCGGACGTTGGGCAGCTTGGAGCCTGCAAACTGCCGGGTTTCCGTTATCGGGAACCCCTTCTCTAGCAGCTGTTCTACGCGGCCTGCCTCTGAAAAAAGTCTTGGGGGCCTTTTCTTAGATTGCTGCATGGACCTCGGGAGTATTGGCAACTGACCCTTTTCGATCGAGGTTTCCATGTAGCAAGTGACCATTCTTTATTCATAGCACGACTGTGGGAGTCGTATCGTGTTTAGCGGGTAGCCCCTTTTGCAGACCAGCAGTTGTGGGACGCTGCTGCTAATGACTGTCAATGGCGATATTAGCAAGTATATATAAATGAAAGGAGATCAATGGACAACTGGTGTTTTTTTCGAATTTGTTAGTTCAGAGGTTTCGGTTTCAACCAAAAACTCGAGTCGTCCGATTCGCCATGCAGTTGTTGAGGTTTTGAGCTGCAATAAAGGCTTTCCTACCCACCTCTCGTAGTGATAGGATACACCTTGCTAGCAACGCCTGGCCCGCCTGTGCAGCTGCACAATTTTAAAGCTCCATTGGCACAGCTATGGTTGGGATTTGCTAGAACTCAGGGTGCTTATGTCAGCTTGACTGAATTCTGGAGATCAGTCGCCATTATGATCCGGGGAATGTAGATCGATATGACTTTTATATATTGGGAATTTCATCATCCCATTGACGAACTCATATTTTTCAGAGGGGTTGGTGGCTCAACCACCAACCAGTTGTGTCCAATATATGGACCTAATATGGACCCATGGCAGTGAAAAATGGCACAACATTGGTCAATTTGTCAATTTGGTTTCCACTAGTTGTAGCACCAAAAACATCCCCCGGCAGCTCGAGTTTTTTGCGACTTCACGGAACTCGGTCATTGTCGATGACCGACGTGGGGTTCGGCTTCTCGACTCGCCGTCGACCCCAAGAAAAGTCTCGATGTGTTCTGTGGGAACCACTGAAAGGCGATCAGTGTTGATTGGATATCCCGATTTGTCCTACATTTAGTATGGGGTAATGATGGTTAATGATGGTTAATCATGGTTAATAATCACTGGTTGGTGGTTTCAAACATGAATTTCATTTTCCATAATAAAAAAAGGGATAATCCTTTCCATTGACGAACTCCATCATTTTTCAAGATATATGGTTAAAACCACCAACCAGTATAATTGATATGTATTCATAAATTTTATATTTACATATACACATTAATATAGGGGCTATCCATGGCTATCCTTTCTTGTTGCTCAGCCATCTGATTTTTTGCTGCTGAACTTTCCAGCCGGCCCCCATCCGGATCGGTTGGTTGAAGCGGAAACGATCGAATTTTCCCCAGCAAATTCATTGGGATTTCCCGAAAATCCAGTGGTTAAGAGGGAGCGATTTGGAGCTAGGGCTATTCAGAAATTCCAATATATTCCCTATGAAATGGGGAGCGAGCGATTTGGAGCTACCAAGAGTTTCCCAACCACTTCCGAAGGTATCCTGTCAATTGTTCCTTAAACCAGTTCAATGAAGGATTCATTTCCAAATTCATTTAGGGAAATTTGGTAAAACAAACATCAATGTCTCCATGAAATATCATGCAATAGAAATGAATTATATAATCAACACTCGTTTCGAACATATAGATGTATTGATTCATGAAGCTGCAATCCATGAACGTATTCTATTAATAGATCTGGGTCAGTTTTGGAGTCCCCCTTTCCGGGACATTCAAAAAGAAGGGGGACGGATTGATGTCCCCAATACTCAGACAGCAGACGCGAATCCAACTCGTGAAGCATCAGCGGACGTGGCCCCATTTCACATAAATAAAACGACATGTTTTTGTATGTCAGGAAAAGAACAAGATGATTCCCCACTGATATCCAGTTTTATATGTTATTTTTTTTAAAGATGATACCTTAAAGCATCAAAGATGCACCGCAAAAAATCTCGATGTTCATATCCTTAAAGCATAGATTCACCAGGATTTCACCATGTTATCATCATTTCAAATCATTTTATCACCTTTAAATCCACCATTTCTCATCATTCACCATGGACAAAAAAAACCCATGGGAATTCACCGGCCCCGAAATTTGCACCGCAGTTGCGCCAGGTCGTGATCCTTTGGGCGGCCTGGGGAAAGAGATCCAGGAGGAGTGGATGGCAGGATTTTGGTACAATATATATATGGTGCTATTATGGATAATATATGGGAATCTATGGGGATATATGGGATATTATGGGAATATACTATTCAAACATGTTATACACCACAGGATTTATGGTTTCTGTCAGAAGTGGAATGTCAGATAGAATATCCAATGATTATGACATATTAGACCATAGGTTATAAATCTCATTTCCCGTTTTTTTTTTGCATGTTTAACGGCGTTTTTTTCACGTTTAACATGTCAGAATGCATGTGAGAAACCGTGTTTTTTTCCATGGAATTCACTAATCGGATGGCAAGAAACCTAAAAATTCGGCCACCGCGAATCACGGCCAGGGCCAGATACATCTACTCAGTCCCACGCACAGACGGTGAAGGGCTAATTTGGTGGTGAAAAATCACCATAGATTTTTCACCATATTCCATGGGAGAACTGGAGTGGTGCTTCTTCTCACGGAATGTGATATATGATTTATCATGATTTTTCACGCAAATGATGGTATAGTACAATATACTGGAATACCAATATTAATGGGATATTTCATGAGATATTTCATGGGGATAGATCTGATAGTTCATGCGATACTCGTGCAATATTGATGGTGGTATACTTGGATATGCAAAAAAAACACGACCTCACGTCGCAACGTCGCAACTTCGGGTGAATAGATTGGGCTTGTCAATGATGGAATTGGAGTTGGGGCACCTTCCAAATAACCCAAATAAAAGGTGCCCCCAAACGTGATGTTTGTAGAGGTTTGTTGTTTTTTTTATATCCCATGACGGATCCTAATGGTGCTGCTATGGTGTGCCAGCCGGATCCCATCAACAAAAACCCCAGTCATGGGGGAATTCATCGGACTGATGGGATTCTCCAGCTCAGTTTGATTGTGCCTCCGTTTTCGATAGCGTGAAAAGTTGGGGTTCACATAACTCCAATAGCTCTGGTTTATGGTACGCAAATAACGAACTAGTTCCTGGGGCGAATCTAAACCAACTTATAAATGGGTGGCCCCACATTGTATTGACCCAGTGAAACTAAAAAGCAACTTTGCTAAGTCCCATCATTCATCGAACTCAAAATTGAACTCCCATTTTGCATCCCAGACCCCAATTTCCATGACGTCACTCTGCCTTTTTGGCCTGACATCTTCACTTTTGTTCAAATCCCTGTGCCGATCCAGATGCACCTGCAAGATTCTTTTAGTTGGGGTAAAATTTCACATATAATATGTCATAAATAATAATAGTACTGTAGAGTCTGCTATGCGGCGAATATGCATAATATGCGGCAATTTTTTAAATTCCTTGAATCCCATTCAATCCCATTCTGGTTGGTGGTTTGGAACATTTTTATTTTCCCCAATAGTTGGGATGATGATCCAATCTGACTAATATTTTTCAGGGGGTAGGTATACCACCAACCAGCATTCAGTCCCATTCCCATTCAACCACGGCTATCTAAGAGTTATGATGATTTTTCATCCTTTGAGTTTTGATTTTTCATGGGATATTTATGGGGATTCATCAGTTATACAAAACCTGGAAAGCAAAAAAAAAGAAAATGTTCCAACTATATATATATATATATGTTAATAATATTTTCTACTATTACATTTATACAATAAATAATAGACAATCATCTAAACGACAATGATTATAATTATATCGATATTTTCTAATAGATATTACATATACATATATATATATATGTAAAACCACCTATGGCAACAGCTTTTTCCGAGGCTATTCGGAGACGAAGAAGACACTCATCTCCTCCGTCATCGCGGGCGCGGCGCTCCCGCGGAAGGCCAAGGGCGGTTTTTTTCGGAGGAAAAACGGGTGATTTTACAAAAAACCTGGGAACTGTGGGAAAAAATGTTGTTAGTTAAAAAAAACACGGAGTTTATGATGCTTTACCTGGAAAAACATGGGTTCGGAGAAATTATGCAAATGCTTCACCATCATTTGCATGGGGATTTGTTACATGATTTCACTAAGAAGCATGATGTTTCACCATCCAAGAATAGGGATTTCAACCTCAGACACGGAGATGTAATCATGCTTAGAAACATGTTTTTTTCAGGGACGGAGGGATTGATCGAATGATCATGAAATCGATTATGTGTGTGGTTAAGGGGTATCATGATCTATATCATTGGTTCATATTGTTTCTATGATCTGGTTCTGTCCCAAGTATTTTTTTTCAGAACGGCCATGAATCATGGTGAACAAAAAACATGATCAGGAGATGGAATGGACTACACTCATTTTGTTTTTCCAGAGAAATTGTAATATCCAAAAAACACACCAGCAACGAAACTCTGGGTGGAATCATTGCAATTGCAAAAAACAAGGGGTAGATCGACAGGAACCACAGCAAACCCGATGGTTTTTCAGATCACTCCACTGGCAACTTGGGAAGTGTCAGCAAGAAAATCTAAGACCTGTTTGGTAGATATATTATGATGATATGGAAGTTTCCTAAGTCATGGAGTCATGGGGGGAACCCGAAAAATCATCCATTCTATAGCTGGATTTTCCTTTATAAACCAACCATTTTGGGGGATGCCTCATTTATGGAACTCCCATTTTTATGTCTGTTTAAGTTTGGGAATTTGTTGAATTCACTAAGATGGAGCGGGTCGGAACCGTTCCACACCTGAAAGATATGGAAACTCGTGTTTCTAGTGAACCACTCCCTGCTGACAAATCTAGTTTATTCAAGTTTATCTATTGAAACTACTGGTAAATTCAAATGATGTGCCCAATGATATGATGAGATTTAATGAGTATTTGAATTATATTGAGATATATGATATTATTCTTATTACAAACACCTATACAATGAGATATAATGAGTATCCAATAGTACTGAATCATCCCACATTGGATCTATAGTGTCTCAATAGTCTTTAATCATCCAATGGTATATCATCTTATCCAGTAGTACCAAATCATAGTACCCAGATCATTAGATAATGAGGATTGATGGCTTTTCTATCTGGAAATATCTGGAAGCTCCAAAGGAAAAAACACTAAGATTCTCCGAAGATTCTCGGAGGGTTAGGTTTGGGACTTGAGGATACTAAGGTCTTCAGCATCCCAACATCTAGTGAGATCCTGTGAGTCGTTTCATTGTGTTGCAACCCTGACATTTTCAGGCAGGGTCAACACGTATTGACACGTATTGTGATAAATTTTAGGCTTTACTAGGGTAACATCATTGAATCCCGATATGTTTTTAAACCTGGTGAACATCCAATTCATCCCAATTCCGATGATTGATTTCCCATAGAGTCCATTCTGAATGAACAAACTCTATTGATGTCAGATTAATTATGTATATATATATAACATGGATATCTGATGAAACACCGATAATATGATTTTTCTATGATTATACCTATGGATAATTAATGATACCCTCTGGTAAACTAACATAGCTATTGAACATGACCATTTATAGTGGATTTTCCCATTAAAAATGGTGATTTTCCATAGTTATGTTAGCTTACCAGAGGGTATATATGATGTCATAGAAAGTCACAGATATCCCATGTATTGAACTCGCAGGAATGGGAGGGTGAAACTACAGCAACAGCGGGAGGGTTCATGGAATATGATGAGATTACTACCCTCTGGTAAACGTTTGCAAAAAACTATTGAAAATCACAATTTTTAATGGGGAAATCCACTATAAATTGCCATTTTCAATAGCACACTGTTTGTTTACCAGAGGGTACTGATATTTACCCTGTGCTACGAGAAACAGGTTGCTATAGAAAATCGCTTATTTTTGTTCACAGGTAAATCATTCTATGAATGAGCCATCCATACCATAGCAAACTGTAACAAATTTCCAGAGGGTACTGTACATCATAAAGTGGTTGCTGATCTCTAACTTTCTTTTTGTTTCATGATATGTTTTAACTAAAATCCATCCGCCATTTTGTGTGGCGGAAATTCAGAAAAAAAAGCGCCATTGTTCAATCCCTCGCCATCGGATGGTGATTTTCCCATCAGTAGCTGTTGACACTACATCTTTTTAGATGATAAAAACCGCTTCAACATGATGTTTTTCAATAAGAAAGGGATAAAACAATGTCATTTTACCAGCCATGACTGGGAATGGTAAGTTTATACCTATAAAAATGGTGACATTGGGGGTGGTTTATTGTTTGACCAACATTAACGATAAAGTACCAGAGGATTTTGGATTCTTGTTGGATTCGTTGAAACCGCCCATCAAAATATGTCCGACATCTTGCCTGTCCTTGATCTTCATCTGTCGAAGCCATCTCTCTTGTGACAATGAAGAGCCATGTCTCTGATATGTCATGGGATGTTTTCAGAAGCGACATACCATTTATCCATATTTATCCACCTCTGATTTCAGAACCAAATCTATTTGCCATTGATCAACATCATCCCATATGTTTGTTCACCCAGAACCATATATATACATATGTTCCAATCTTACATATATCCATAACATCTATAACCCCATCTTACATATACAACAATTACACATAACATCTACAACCCCATCTTGCACATACACCATTGTAATACACATATAATTTATCATGTTGGTGTTTTACGTGTACCATGTCAAAATTTAAAATTTAACATCGTATCATATCATATCATGTTTAGATCATATCATATCACATTTAGATCATATCTTACAATGTCTTACAATATATATATATATAATATATTAATATATTATGATATTATTTTGCTGATATGCAAACATATTTCTTTACACTCAAAGATCTTCTCCGACTTTCCGGACAACCTCGCGTAGGTGGTGACCTGGATGTTGGAAGGTCGCAACTTGTCGGAGCTGATCCCTGGACGTAAGCGATCGGCGCCTCGGTGTTTTGATGGTTCTTTCGGCTGGGAGGCGATGGTGGGCTGAGTTTTCGGTGGTTTTTCATGGTCTAAAATAGGTCCTTAATGGTGTAACTATGGAAAATCATGGGATTTATAATGATTTAATGGAATTTTATAGTGATTCAATGGGATATTAATGGGATATACCCGGCCTGGTAAACGTTTACAAAAAACGAACTGGGCAGATCCACCATTTCCTAGCTGGATAAATCAACTATTTCTATGGCAATTTTCAATAGCAAACTGTTGAATTACCAGAGGGTAACATTAATATGAGAATATGATATAATATGGGTACTTATGTTGATGAATATGGATGAATATGGATGAATATGGATGAATATGGATGAATATGTATGAATATTGAATAATCTTGAATATATGGATACTTATGGAGAATGAAATGGTGATTCGTTGTGATTTCATGATGGTTTCACCGAAAATATGGTGAAATCACCGTTGGAATGGTGTTTTTTTTGTGTTGTGAAATGAGAAAAATTCTGGGAGATGTTTCTGAGAATAATGTACATCATTGTGGGAATTGTTCAGGATGATTTTATACGAATATCCATGGGAATCTAATATACTAGTACACAGTGAAGGAGTTATACACACTGGGGGTGATATTGGTGGGTGTATCCCCTGTCATCGTGGCTGGCTGGGAAATTCCCAATGGAAATAGATGTTTTACCCTCTGGTAAACTAACATAACTATGGAAAATCACCATTTTTAATGGGAAAACTCACTATAAATGGCAATTTTCAATAGCTATGTTAAATTGCCAAAGGGTAATGGGAATGTAATCTTTTCCATTGCCACGTTTTTCCCAAAACCAGGAAGGTACCCTGTGGTAGACATAGCTGTGGAAGCCACGGCACCAGATCCAGCCAACCGCACACTGTCAGAAGGGTTTCGAGAACGGCAGGGCACTGAGAACATTTTTTCGAAGCTTGTTGATTGGGTCAGCAGGGGAACCTTTGCGCACAGTATTCGCTTGCACCAGGAGAACCCAGTCGTCTGGCCTCCCAACGCGCCGGCCAGGGCGGCACCTCGAACCACAGCCAGCCGGATTTCATCTCCTTGGTCTTGGGACCGGACATGTGACCTATCAATGTACCCTTTGGTAAACGTTTACAGTTTGCGAACAGGAAAATGGTCCAGTCGAAATAGTGGATTTACCCAGCTAGAAAATGGATGAAAATGGTGGATCTTTCCAGTCCGTTATGTAAACGTTTACCAGAGGGTAATCCCCATGATATCCCTCGTTCATCACTATATCCCCATTTTACCACCATCAGAGGGTAACAAAAGTATACAAAAGTCATCTTTTTTTTTGCAACCCAATGTTAGTTTACCAGAGGGTAATTATCACGATACGACAAACTCTATACCCCTTTTCTCGGCTCGAAAGGATCAAAAGCAAATCTCTGCTGATGAGTTATACCCTCTGGTTATGACTAACAGTTCGCCATGGTATAGATGGCCGATTGAAATAGATGGTTTACCTATTAAAAATGGTGATTTTCCATGGCCATGTTAAATAACCAGATGGTATATATATATATATATCCCATGATATGCACTAATTATTCCATTGAAGTATCTCATTCATGAATATCCCCATCAAACGACAAAATACTGGTTATTCATCATATTCACTATTTTTTCCCATTATTCATTGATATCCCAGTATATCGCGAAGAAATCAACGCATGTCACGTTCGTTGCGGCGGCTTTTGAGGTGCATGACTTGAATTATGAGGAGGACAAGGCCTGCTATCCACTGAAACGTGTTTGTTCTTTGCTTCATAAAGGATTTACCCCCAAATCATGGCTAAAAACGGGCCAATGCTGGATATGTTTGCCCAATTGGGGGTACCTGAGTTTCAAACAAATCCATATATCAGCCTTCGCTTTGGGTGACTTTTGGGGTAACGGTAAGGGGGAAAACACATTCAGACACATCAGACATGTAGGATCTGGATGTCGTGCATTGAAGCAGCAACATGTTTTTTCTCTTAGGATTTCATAGTTGTGAAGTGGTCCAAACATATGATTCCTAATGGGCCATGACATCAGGATATTTATATATATATATATGACCCTTACAGTTGTGGCCCTTAACAGTTGAACCTGGTACGAAATAATTTTTAGAACTGAAATTATATTTCAAAACTGTTAGTTGGGCCACAACTGCACTAGCTTCTACAAATGAAACTCCTGTTGGTGACATCCAATGCCAGACCACAGGTGAGTTTCGTCTCGAGCCACAACGGAAAGACCATTCAAGTGCAGGTGGGGTGGGACAAATCTCGTGCGATATCGGTGTCCTGGTTTTTTATGTTTGATTTCATGGTGATTTACCCTCTGGTTATTTAACATAGCCATGGAAGCCATGGCCCATAGAAATAGATGATTTTCCCAGCTGTAAACCTCCATTCATGGTTGGGATTTTCCATGGCTATGTTAAATAACCATATGTTAAAAGTGATTTAATGGGATTTTTATGATATTTTTAGGGAATATTAATGGTGCATGGGATCTTCATAGGGATATAATAGTAGTATATATGATTCATGATAAAGAACAATGGCAACAAGGGGAGATTTTGATCAGCAACAATCATGGTTTTTATGTGGATTTATAGGGAATATTGGGGAACTATCATCAAAAACTGGGATAGCAACCAACAAATCAACCACTACAGAGTCAGTTAGGAGAGAGCGGCCAAGGAGCTATGGTTGTATCATGTTGTATTACCCTCTGGTAAACGTTTACGTAACTATGGAAATCAGCATGTTTAGTGGGTAAATCAACTATAAATGTCAATTTTCAATAGCAAACTATTAAATTACCAGAGGGTATCTTGCCAAATGGGGCCTGTGAGCTACGAGTTGAATGTCCCAAGCTACAAATGATGGTTTATGAGGAGCAATTCCCACATCCCCATTATGGCAAATGAAGAATCATCCAGATGATAGTTGTTTTTTTCCCTGATGTTAAACCATTGTTACCCATTATTATCCATTATTCACCAACTGACAGGAATGATTCTACTTTGCCCAGCAGTGGACAAACCTTTTTTAACGATCTCTCCGTTGTCAAATCCAACTGGATTTGTGAATGTTACCAACTGACAATCTCAACTGGAAATTAGCATTAACATGAACAAACCCCAAACAAGCACGAAATGAACATTGACATTAGTAGTAGACTTTGATAGCAAACCTTGACATGTTGCTTTTTTTGTACCAAAAATACATGTTTTTTTAAAACAGAACAGGCCACCACGTGAGTGCGCAAATTGCAGCATTTCCTGTGCAAACATCACAGTGCATGGAACGTGCAATTCTCCAATGTCTCCAGTCTGCTCAACTCAAATCAGAGTGTCTGGATTTTGCACTATTGCAAATCATCTCTTCAAGCAAAAAACAAAAAACACACTAACATGGTGACTTCACCATCATGGCATTGAGTTTTTTTGAAATTTCCCATGATTACTTATCACTAGATCGCCCTTTTTGGGGTGAACCCCCCCAACGATAGCTAAGTTGATTTTTTAATTGGTGAATTCTATGGTTTATGGATACAACAAGCGAGTTTGATGTCTTCGGGATATATCTGGGTAAATTTCATCACGACCGAACCCTGTTCTCCCTCACTATAATCATAGTTAGTAAGGGAAATGATCACCTTTTAAAGCTAAAAACTTCAGGTTAGTGAAATATTACAATTCAATTACCCATATATATATATATATACAACTTCTATTTCTATTATGGGTATCACAAGTATTTCTATTACTATGTGTATATATTTATATTATTTCACTAGTCTAAAATCAACGTTCTGAATCATCGCTGTGTCTAAGTTCGACCTTTAGAAAACGCTCATGGTGAAAAACAGCAGCGGATGGAATGGATATATCTAACATGATTTAATATGATATAATATAGAATACTATAACATAATGTAATATAGTATAATACCATTTTTCATGTAACTTAATATCATACAAATATAATATAATACAGTTTATACCATATATATATGATATAATTTAAACTATATAATATATTCTATATACAATATATATATATATATATACACATACAATATAGTTGATAAGTATGGTTTATATTCATATATGTTATAACCCAACATGTATACTTGCAGACAGTTTTAATAAATAATATATATATATATAACTATGATTACTGTTAAATCAAAGTATTCACATGTTCCTACATTATAACACCAGGAATGACATTGAATTATTACTATTGATCAACCAGGTATTATCACCAGGAACGATTGTTACGATTATCACTACTATGTACATATTGGATACATGATAACGATCTGTTTGCATAAAAACTATTTATCTACCCTACAATAGCGCCATTGAAAAAAACCACCAATGTACTATTGTTCTTTTGACTTTTACTACAATAGTTTCTATCCTATAGTGGTATACAATGAATGATCGCCAATCTATCATTGTTATACTTATTTTTCTTATTATCGCCATTATTGAAACTATAATAAAACAATTCTAAGAACTATATGACACATTATACGTTCTAACAACTATGATATATAATGATTCCTAGTGTTATATATATACACACCTGACATTTATTGTACAACGGTTATAACAACTCTATGATGTATGTATCATTATTAACTAAAACATACTAAAACTATAAGTATCAGTATAACTATAACTATTGTCATTATTCATTATTTTTATGATTCATACCAATAACGGTAATCATCATAGCATAAATCTAGAACTATTTACAGCAATGATTCGTACATTCATTAACTATAACTATAACTATAACTATGGTCAGCGTATGATTCTGGGGAAATTATAGCGACCTCACTGTTCTCCCTCACTGAAATCATTGTTTTTATATGGGAAATCATCCCCAAATGGCCGCAAGATTCAGGTTAGTGAAATATGAAAATTTGCCCAGATAACTATGGAATAGCCACTATATACCACTATATGACCAGTAGGCATTAGCCATTATTATAACCATTATTATAACCATAAAAAACCAGATGACCATAGATAACTTGTCGTTCTTTTTGACTTCTTCGGAAGGCCACAAAGTTGCAACGCGCGGCGGGGCTCTTTGGAAGCCGCTGGGATGCGGTTCGCGATGATTTTCCGGGGAAGCTCTTTTGATTTTATGAAGGATTTGATGGTGATTTAACCATCAATCATGGGCTAAACCAATGGTGGTTTCATGATGAACTAGCTATCAAAAACAGGGTCTAGTTCAGAACGGTGTCACCGTAATCTTGGAGGATGAATCCCGCGATGGGTCTGAAATCCGATGTTTTTTCCCCACCTGCCAGGTGAGGGTTGTTAGATTTTATGTCAGTTGCCTCCTCCTCCTCCTCCTGCTCCTCCTGCTCCTCCTCCTCCTGCTCCTCCTCCTCCGCCTCCTCCTGCCTCGTCCTCCTCCTCCTCGTCCTCCTTGTCATCCTTGTCGTCCTTGCTCAACTGCGCCCCGCGATCCACAGTGTTCCCTGCCGGACCTCAACCACGACCATCCACGCCCAGTGTTCCCTGCCGGACCTCAACCACGACCATCCGCGCCCAGTGTTCCCTGCCGGACCTCAACCGCGACCATCCGCGCCCAGTGTTCCCTGCCGGACCTCAACCGCGACCATCCGCGCCCAGTGGTCCCTGCCGGACCTCAACCACGACCATCCACGCCCAGTGTTCCCTGCCGGACCTCAACCACGACAATCCACGCCCAGTGTTCCCTGCCGGACCTCAACCACGACCATCCACGCCCAGTGTTCCCTGCCGGACCTCAACCACGACCATCCACGCCCAGTGTTCCCTGCCGGACCTCAACCACGACCATCCACGCCCAGTGTTCCCTGCCGGACCTCAACCACGACCATCCACGCCCAGTGTTCCCTGCCGGACCTCGACCACCAACCACTGCCCCGTCCCAGATAGAATGTGCCCCTGCCTGCCAGATAGAATGCCAGATAGAATGCCAGAATAGAATGCCAGATAGAATGCCATAGAATGTCAGAATATATGTCAGAAAGAATGCCAGAAAGAATGCCAGAAAGAATGCCAGATAGAATGCCAGATAGAATGCCAGATAGAATGTCAGAATATATGTCAGAAAGAATGCCAGATAGAATGCCAGAAAGAATGCCAGATAGAATGCCAGATAGAATGACAAATAGAATGCCAGATAGAATGACAAATAGAATGCCAGATAGAATGCCAGATAGAATGCCAGATAGAATGTCAGAACATATGCCAGATAGAATGCCAGATAGAATGTCAGATAGAATGCTAGATAGAATGCCGGATAGAATGCCAGATAGAATGCCAGATAGAATGCCAGATAGAATGCCAGGTGGAATGTCAGAATATATGTCAGATAGATTGCCAGATAGAATGCCAGAATATATGTCAGATAGAATGTCAGAATATATTCAAGATTTGTCCAAATATACGTCCTGACATGTCCTGACATGTCATGGTGGGGATCACACGAAGTAAAGTATTTTTTTAAACCTAGATCAATTATGGGACTTTAGTTGCAACTAATATGTTTGAACAACATGTATCTAATATGTGAATAATATACATGAACAATAATGTGTGAAGATAACATATGGGAATACTATGTAAGTAGTATATGAGTTCGGACCTCAGTATGCAGTCCATGTACAGTTATTTGGTAAGTTATCAGGAATAAATATTTTGTACAAACATAGGTTTGGATGTTTCACCTTAAGTTCATGACCAAACCCTTTAATTGAATGGGATTTGCATGATTCCTTTCCATGATTGCTCGAGATTTTGTGGTTGTTCTCAAGCGCCCTGCTTTGTGTATTTGTTGATGTTTGTTGTTGATACCGGTAAGTTGACGGTCTACTAAAAGACCAGCAATTTTATCTATTTCTAATAAATCACCAAATTATTTGGGCCACGGCTTTCATGGTTATCTTAAATTTCCGGAGGGTAAACACAGAATCTGATTTGGTTTCTTGCTTTATCTTGTTTCACCTTATAGAAAACCATCAACATATATCAACCTTTCCTAGCGATCCAACAGTAATTCTGACAGTATGGAGGTCCCAATCATCCTCAGCCCATGCCAGGGCCGCAATATCGGGTCGATTTTAGGGCCCCATCTGAAACGGAGCTGATGGGATTGGCAGCGATTTTCGGTATATTCCGTTATATAAGTTATATCCCATTAATATATGGGTATTATATGGGATTATAATGGGATAATCATTTTTATAATGGGATTATATACCAATAATAGTGATTAATAATGGTTAATAATGGTTAATAATCACTGGTTGGTGGTGACTGGAACCATGGAATGGATTATGACTTTCCCATCATATTGGGAATGTCATCATCCCAACTGACGAACTCCATGATTTTTCAGAGGGGTGGCGAAAAACCACCAACTAGCCATTAATATCAACATGATGCAGTATTATCAATACATCATCATGATTTAATCGAAAACAAAAAACGATGGCTAAACTCAGCCAGAATGTTTTGGTATGTGATCAACGAGTAAATTTTCTAACCATCAAACAACGCCACAAAAACCGGCCCCAAAAAAGGTGGACCCCCCACCGGTCTTCACCTTTTACATCCCAAAATCCCACAAAAAACCTACCGATTTTCACATAATCCAACATCATGAAAATCAAAAAATATCCTGATATCAGGCATTATATCAGGCATAAAATCGCCAATTTCCACTAAAAATACTGGTTCTTAATCCCTTGTTTGATCATGAATAAACACTATCAATCATTGGCTAACCCTTATTCACCTTTACTACTAGCATGTTCATGTTGGTTGGTTAGTTTTACCGGTAAATTCACGCTGATTAACATCTGCCATCATTGCTAATCAGTATTGATCACTGTTAATCACTGTCAATCACTACTAACCCTTATTAACCCAGAAAGGTACGCATGGTGGGCCCCAGTTTCTGCAAGCGACCTGGGCCCCTTGCACCTGGCCAGTAACCTGCCTCTTGGAGGCGGAGCTACACTAGCAATATGCAGCTTAGCCATGGTTTTTTAGCCATAAAACATCTGGGAAAAACCATGTCATTGTACCATTTTTACCATGTATACCTCCAAAAAATCATCATGAATGGTATCATCCTACAAAAATCTACCTATCATTTATGTATCCCATGTATACCATGTTTACTATGTGCTGTTGGTTTTTTCTATGTTTACCATACATTTGTATATCATTTATGTATCCCATGTGCTGATGGTTTTTTCTATGTTAAAGTCATTCCCAGTCATGGTTTTTAGCCATGACATTGTCCCATCCAGGTCCTGGAGGTTGTCTCTTCGAAGTGCTGGTGGAGGATGAACCACCCAAGGCCCGCGCGTTGCGCGAATCTTATGGCTCGATGGAGGTTTGGATTGTTCGCTGGGACTAACCCCCGGATAGGAGAGTTATGTGAAGATGGTAGTTTGATGTCTTGTTGTCTCCACAATTTCCAGGTTTCCAACTGTTTCGCATTTTTCCGTTGCTATTTACTGTCGATGTTGGATAGGAATGCTGGGAAGGTCAGTTTCGAATGAACATTGACTCGGCTGTTTGGTAGAAAATACCATCTATAGCTGTGAAAGTAAGAACTACCCTCTGGTTATTTAACATAGCCATGGTATAGATGGCCCATAGAAATAGATGGTTTACCTATTAAACATGATGATTTTCCATGGCTATGTTGGTCATAACCAGATGGTAATCTACAAGGTGGTGCCCAGTTCGTCAGCTAACTTGGTTTATAACTCAAGCGGCTTTATGGTAGATATTGGTAGATATTATCTGCAGTTCCTATGGTTTGAAAAAACCAACAAACATCACTGGGGGGCCTTTGCCTGTCAACTGGAGTCTGAAACTATCCGTGGTGGTTATTTTCGCCAGGGAGCTGCACGGATCCATATTCCCAGGAGTTTTCCAAGCACATGATAGGAAATCTACGCAACTTGAAATGGCTTTGCTTGAGGGTTTGTTTGGTTTGCCTTATTGGAAACCTACAATTTAGGAAGTACACCAAGGCTCTTTGCTTGTTTTTTTTTTCTGGGTTTCCATGGTTCTTCAACCCTGGTAACCCACCCTTCCCCATGGCTACTTGAGTACAACTTCAAAAAAATGTACGATTTTGATGCGTTTTTTCAGCCTAACCATCCAAAACCATTCAAATAAAACACGTGTTTTTGCGGTTAGTAGCTAAGATTGTCCATCTTTTGTAGAAGTTCATTGGTATCCCAATTTGATATCCATCCTTGGCCACCTCTTCCTAAAACTCCTGGGTTCTGCGGATGTTGTCACATCCATGGTCGTTCTAAAACGATGGTTATTACTATGATTGAAATGTGTTCTTTGTACCTGAAATTGATGGCTTTCTGGAACGTTTATGGAGATCCATCAAAAACGATAGAATTTATGGAGATGTTTTTTTAAATGGGAATATCAGGAGGATACAACCAACGAACAATAGCCAAAATGGATAAACACAAAAATAGTCCCTTCCCTTGATGAAAAAAAACCCAGAGGCACTATGGTGATTTTTTGGGGATGAAATCACATATTTGGGACCGAAAAAAATCAGGGTCATTGATATGAACACGGGATGGGCTTACTACCCTCTGGTAAACGTTAACAAAAAGCAATTGAAAATGGCCATAGAAATAGTGAGTTTTCCCATGACTAGCATGGTGTTTGTCCATAGTTATGTACACGTTTACCAGAGGGTAAAGCTTCTGGAACCAATGGGCGGTCCTGAAATGACCGTTTTTTGGTCACAAACTCGGCGAACATCGGCGCTTCAAGTGATTCAAGGGCCCCTCAATTTGATGGTTTTCCCGTGCGGTAGGGTTCATCCTGTTTGGGGAATAATATACCCTCTGGTTATTTAACATAGCCATGGTATAGATGGCCCATAGAAATAGATGGTTTACCTATTGAAAATGGTGATTTTCCATGGCTATGTTAGTCATAACCAGAGGGTACTTTTTATTGCTTGATGGTTATCGATCAATTAGTTAGTAGGGATTTATAGCCTTAAAATTGTGGGTTTCCCATTGTGGGATCTCTCATTGTCCTGGAAATTTGTGGTTGTTGATGGTTAATAAATCTTATCGATACAACCTAACATTGTTGGTGATTAACAATAAGCAACCCACTAGTAATCATGCGTGTGTATATATGTACATAATCATCCTGAAGTAGATGGAACATGGATCTTTCAATCATAATTATTCCCACGTGAGTGATGTTTGCGTTTTTTTTTGAATATTCGATCGGCATTGTCTACTCCAGGATGACTATATATATATATTATATATATTTAGATAGATACTAGTAAGTCAATAAATATAAATATCAATATACATACAAATATATATATCCCATATGTATCATTGGGCTGCAACCTGCCAGGTACCAGCCTATTCCGAAGACAAGAAGGAATGGGTCTACAACCATGGAAAGTGAGGGACCGAGAGTGGATTCATAGAACTGCGAGCCGATTTTGTGCTGCCAAAGATACAAATAAAAACGAAGATACATAGATTGACATAGATCTTAGTTTTTAACTTGTCCTAAAATGTACAGGAGCACACAGTTCAAACATATTACCCTCTGGTTATTTAACATAGCTATGGAAAATGGCCCATTTACAGATGATTTTCCCAGGTATAAACCTCCATTGATCATGGATTTTCCATAGCTACGTTAAATAACCAGAGGGTAAATCCAAACAGCTTGGGGTTAAATATGGACCCGCATGGTGACACGTGAAAACCTTGAAGCCTTGGTTGATTTTTCATGAAGTTACCAGCCCAAATGGTTGGGGATTTCTTTGCCAACTCAATTTGAACATATCACTACCCGAAAACCTGCGAAACCGAAAAACTCAAGGTTTTTTTTGAGGCAAACCATGGTAAAGCTCAGCATTTGGTGAAAAGGAAATCACGGATTGAACGAAAGGAACGAGCGTTTTTTTTTTTAATACTGTTTTCTTCGCCTACTCGGTATCTTAAAGTGGAACCATGAACCCGAAGAAATAAGTGGGGGGGGCATATCTCATGTAGAAATGATTTCATCCTTTCCCAGTGACGAAGAACACACTTTAGCAGAATTTGAATCGATGTGCTCATAATTCTATATATATATACATGTAATTATATATATATATATACATGTAATTATATATATATACATGTAATTATATATATACAAATCTACATATGTATCTATATTTATACTTATATAATATATACATATCTCTACATATATGTGTATATTTCTACATATGATAGATCTATATCGACATATATTGTTCTGATGTAGAAAACTCATCAACACTCCCAGAGATGGGCTCAGTTCTGTTCCAGCCAAGTCTTGAACATCAATTCAGCTGCCCAGAAAATCCATCGAGATATATCGAGATTATGGATGTAGATTCCCCCCGCACCATTGGAATCCCCAAAGTTCCCATTGTTGGTGACCTTTCCATGAAGCCCATGATGGGTTAAATCACGATTTGTTATGTTCTCATCATGAAAAACCACCATTTTCATTGAGATCATCCAAGTGATTTGAGATTTTCTAATCTACACACACACACACACCTTCAATTTTTTAATTCAGTGTTAACGTTACATGAATTTTTGCTGCTGTTTTCGAGATACTTGACTCCAAGTCGTCGGGGTTTACAAACCATACATTTCCAGTTAATCCAGTTTAATCCCACGACATATCACCGTTAGATGGCCTTTTTTTTATCACCATGATCGGGTTAAATCATGTTAAATCAGGATTAATTCCCTTCTTTTCAGGTTAAACCACCATTAAATTATGATGAAATCATTAAATCACCATAAAATCCCATTAAATCCCAATGAAATCACCATGAAACCAGCATGAAATTACCAGTGGCTACAGCTTTCTTCGTCGAAACAACTGCGCTCCAAACCGGCCCCGAAACGGCCAACCGCGAGGTTCGACGAAGATGTGATTCCCTGGGAGGTGATTTTTTTGGTCTGGGAGATTCACAGAATGGGATACAAAAGGCCTGGTAAAGCTACAAAAAACGATGGAAAATCATAGGAATTCATAGGGATTTCATGGATTCTTATACTGATTCAATGGGATATTAATGGGATATACCCTCTTTATTAATGGGATAATGGGTTGATCATATCCATAACTGGTTGGTGGTGACTGGAACATTGGTGAAATGTATGGGATAATGATGGTTAATTTAATGGTTAATTTAATGGTTAATAATGGTTAATAATCACTGGTTGGTGGTGACTGGAACATGAATGGATTGTGACTTTCCATATATTGGGAATGGCATCATCCTAACTGACGAACTCCATGATTTTTCAGAGGGGTTGCAACCGCCAACCAGAACAGAATGGGATCATACTGAGAATTTATGATATTAACTAATGATTATAAACTGTTCATGATATAATTCATGATATAGTTCAACTATGAATTATACATATAATGGGATCATACTGTGAGAATTTATGATTGATTTCTGATTACTGATGTCTTGATCGAAGGGGAATTGTTATAATATAATGTATATACACAATGCTACTGAGATATAACCGATATAATAGGATTTTTGCATTTAATGGATACAATATGATATTATCAAAATCTAACCACCGAAAAGGAGACTTATCCATTTTATCACGGGGATTTATGGTTGATATATGATTATTGGCTATTGGTATCTGAATGGTATATAGTAGGAATAGGGATCTTCATGGGGTGTTAACCATCATATATATTATAATTTATAATTTATAATGACAAAATATGGCCTATTGATGGATAGAATGAGATTGGAATGGGATATCAATGAGAGTCTAAAATTGCATCCAAGATGGTGTAGATGAACATACCCTCTGGTTATTTAACATATATCATCCCTGGCCATGGGAAATGGCCCATAGAAATAGATGGTTTACCGTTCTTAATAGCATGGCGATTTTCCATGGCTATGTTAGTCACAACCAGATGGTAGATGATTTACGAAGTATTCCCCATAGTTCCAGGTTTCACATCCTGTCGGGGGTTGCTATAATGGAAATGGGACGTAACTGATCTAGTGGGATATAGTCTTAAAAATATGGAGTAATGGAATGTTTCAGATAATATGATATTACACATATATGGGATATAGTTTTCATGGAATAGTCTTATTGAAAATATGTGGGATATAGTCTTAAACCATCAAAGATATTACAATATACTTAGTTAAGCCATTTAAGCAACAGGGCTCTCAATATTCAGGATTGCACCATCAAATAGTGATGAAGCCGATTGAACTGGTGATTTAATTGGATGCAATGGGATATTCTTAAAAAATCAGAGTGAACAACATAGTGACGTTGTATTTTGTTGATTTTGGATTATTGATATTCGGATATTTGTAGGAAGAGGGATATAAATGGGCTAGAAGTTGGGAATAACATTGAAACGATAGAGATGAAAAAATCCAAATGGCATCATGGATAGAAGCGGGACATCACTGATACAATAGGATAAGAATGGATATGATGAGATGTTGTCAGGGTTAAAACCATCAACAAAATTTATATACATAATATATATATACACATATATATATAGTCATATATATATACACATATATATATATTGATATCATATAGCATATCCCCCATAAATAGCTGGAACAGTTAATCATCATTTTCCAAACATGTCCATCGTTTTCCGCGACGCGGCAGCCCGCTCCGCTCGCACGGCTCCAGGCCCTGACATATGTGGCGGAGAAGAGTTCGAACGACTCGGCGGGCAGCGGTTGGAGAGGGGATAAGAATGGGATCATATTGGTTGATAATATCCATAATAATGGTTGACATACTATCCATAATAATGGGATAATATATCCCGACCGTGATAATCAAGAATTGAGAATGGTTGATTTTTCGGATTATGATCCATTTTATTATTGGGGTATATTAACTGATATTAATTGGGATCATGGATCATATTTTGGGATATCTATGACAGCTGTCGTATAACTATTGTGAATATCTATGACAGAACCCATTATTGGATAACTATACCCCTACGTTTTTATGGGAGAACTATGACAGAAACCATCCCCAAGTTTGAGGTTCCAGTAGCTTTCATTGGGTATACCCCTACTGGAAGATGTAAAATGACGACCCTACGGTTTTTTTCCCAATAATGACGGGAGAATGGAGGTTTTAAACCCGGAATTTTTGGGTAACCTATTTTCAAAGCCATGTTTGCACTTACTGTGTGGTGGATAGGTGGATGTATCTACTAACGTTGGGTCACTACTAAGGAATGTATACTTTTTAGTGCTTCATTTTGTTGTTATCGATGCGAATAATATGTCAACCGTAACTAAAGAAACAAATTTTGCTGGGCAGCTTAGATTGGCCATGCCTATGATTGGATCAATTTCTAGACTCCCATCCGAGTGAACTAATCCCTTTCCCCACTAATGAAAGATGAACAGATCCAGCGACCAGGGTCGGAGCGGGATTCTCAGGAAAGGATTTTTTCAGCTTGGCAAACTTGGCAAATAGGTTGTAAGCCATAAAATCTGATCAGTTACCCTCTGGTAAACGTTTACATAACGAACTGGAAAATTACCATTTTTAGAAGGTAAATCAATTATTTCGATGGCCATTTTCCAGTTCGCAAACTGTAACAAATTACCAGAGGCTACAAGGCTTGTGGGAGTTGGGCGCCGTTTCTGTCCATGAAGACGGTTGCGTAAAAAACCATGAATGTGGTAAACTGAATGCCATAAACCATCCCCAAAATCATGGTAAACTTACTGGTGCTTAGTAGGGAATGAGGGAATAATCCATAATCACTAGTAATAATCATCCCATTCCCCCATTTCCATCCATTCCCTACTAAGCACCAGTAAGTAAATGGATGGTATTAACTTCCAAATGGTAGGTTTATCATGGTTTATCCTTGGTTTTGACACTTTACGCATGTACAATTCTGATATTAGTTCCCATTATACCATCCGGTGATCAAAGGTGGCTGGGAAATCGTAACTTTTGATGTGAGTTTCAAGACAAAGGGGTTGGGAAATCTGGTGCATCTGTCACATAAATCTCCGATTCGAAGAGACTTAAGGGATCGAAAACTCACCAGTCAAGTAGAAACAACAGGGAGCTTGAGGCTCGACATCTGTGCATTCCCGGAATGTCACGTGGCTGCGGCATGGGAATCTTCGCAAACAGATCCTCTCGGAGAAACAGAGTCTGAGAGATCATCCATTGAGAAAGACGAAATGACACATTTCGTTCAGGACGGAGGTGGCGGAAGAGGAGACTTGAAACTTATATTAATATTGAACAGTCTGAGAAAGAGTCATATCTATTTCTTTTATCAATATCTATTAATATCATATCCATATCTATTATATATTAATATATGGATATTTCATCCATCATATCTATTCCTTTTCAGGTGGCGCCAATCGTTTGGTGAATGGTGGATTTTGAAGCCACGTTTTTTCGGAAAAATGGAGGCTAATTCCATTGAATCATCGGATAATCATCGTTAATCACCTAAAAATTAATTCGTTAATCACCATTAATCATGATTAACAATGAACATCACCATTATCAACGATCAATCACCATTATTGATTATCCATTATATAATTATATAATATTATATAACCATTTCATCATTCAAATGCCATTTTTCTTGCTCCCAAGTTACGACTAGGCCACTAGGTCACTAGGTCAGGATGGATCCTGCAGACACGGCCTGCCGTGAGGCCTGCCGTGATGTTGTGGATGTGACCCTTCCAGCGATGTATATTCCTCATGAAGCTGCCATGTTTTTGTTTCCACAGTCTATTCCCATATGGCTATGGATCAATACCTATTAATAGCATTTTTAATGGGATGAACATCCATTTACCAGCTATTTTGATGTGAACTACAGGGGTACAAGGTTTTGACACACTGCCATATATCATCGTATGTATATGATTATAGATGCAAATTTCTAATTTAGTTTTATTTACTTATTATTAACCATCCGTTCATTAGCCATGATTAATGACTATCAACCGTTAATAACCATCATATAGTAGTCATATTTATAGGATTCCATTATAAATCATAAAACATTATGAAACATTACTAACCAATCATCAACCATCAATCACTATTCACTCTTATTAACCATCGATTAACCTTTATTAACCATGGTTAGCCAACCATTATGACAATGAAAACCATTAACTATCATCCATCCATTATCAGCTATGAACATATCTATCAACAACATTATCACTATGGCTAATAATGGCTACAACATCATTATCCGTCACCATTATCAACCATCACTATAATTCTGGTTGGTGGTTTCAAACATTTTCTATTTATCCATATATATGGAATGACTTTCACATTTTTCAGAGGGGTTGAAACCACCAACCAGTATTATTGGTATTATAACCACTATTATTATATAATCCCATTATTGATGATTATCCCATTATTATCCCATGATATAATCACAATTATTAACATTTTTTCCCCAATAGTTGGGATGATGATCCAATCTGACTTTCACATTTTTCTCAGGGTTGAAACCACCAACCGGTCATTATCCATCACCATTATTAACCATCACTATAAACATGTAAACTTAATTAATAACCATCACCATTAACATTAACCATCAGCTATTAACACATCGATTAACAAGATTATCACTATGGCTAATAGTGGTTACACAATAACTTTCCATCACCATTCTGAACCATCATAAATATCCATCATTAACTATCATATGTTATAATCCCATCATATAACCAAATATAACCACTATGATTAACCATCAATTGGTAATTATAGTGGTTATATATGGTCGTTAACCATAATTTAAATCCCATCATTAACCATTAGTAACCATCACTATAATCTGGTTGGTGGTTTCTAAGCATATGGGTGTGTCTGAAAATAGTGTACCCCTAAACCCAATGGTTAATGATCATTATCCCTATTAAATGGCTATAATTGGGAATATACCCTATTTTCAGACAAATCCATATATAATCACTATGATTACCCTCTGGTAAACTAACATAACTATGGAAAATCATCATTATTAATGGGAAAATCCACTATAAATGGTCATTTTCAATAGCTATGTTAAATTACCAGAGGGTAACCATCGACTTTCACTTCAAGATCCCGCCGCGGCTGCCTCGCCTTGCGCTTGTGCGCAGGGCTCTCGCTTGACCACCCCGACCTCTGTGAGGAGCCGGGGCGAAAAACCGGGTAGGGCTCCATTAAAAACTTACCACACCAAGCTTCAAGAAATGGTGATTTTACTGGGAATTCATGGTGGTTTCATAGGATTTCATAGTATTTTAGTGTTGAGGTTGGGATTTAATGGTGATTTAATGGGGATTTACTGGCATTTCATGGGGGTTTAGTGGTGGATTTTACTGGAATATCATTGGTACTCGTATAAATGGGATATCCATCGTATAATGTGATGCACTTGGCTGATAAATGGTGATACGGTGATACAATTTGATTTAACCATCCAACATGGATATAAGACATGGATATGAAGGGATGTGAACTTAATATGAGGGAATGTTAACTCAAAATAACATGATATTTGGATATCAGAGGATTAGGGATGTTAACGAGATAATTGATATAGTGGGATATCAATGGATATGATGAGATATTATCAGGAATTAAGAATGCACCATGAATAAATAGCAATCCCCCAAAAAGGTCAATCGAAAGTTTGGTTGACCTTACATAGGAAAGCCGGGGTGCAAAACGGGGCGGAATCTGTTCATCACAAAGCACATTGAGGGGATACTCCCACGATACTTACCCTATGGTAATAGATCATTGCTTGCTGGACAATTCAGCATTTATTTCGATGATCTTTTCCATTTAAATCGTTTTTTTCCAGAGGATTTTGAATTGCCATGCTTGATTCGTGGATGGTATTCCCATCAACATCCCAATTTTTGTTGGTTAAATCATGATGATTTCCGTTTCACCACCATATATATATAATATCCCATTAAATCACCATAAAATATTATAAAATCCCATCAAATCACCATAAAATATTATAAAATCCCATTAAATCACCATTAAGCCACCATTAAATCACCATTAAGTCATCCGTGGAGGGTCAGGGACGACTCCGCGCAGGAAATACTTTCCGAAGGCCTCTGGAACTGCCGTGGTCCGGGAGCCACGGGAGCCACGGCCGCGCAGCGAGATCAGAAAAAAAAACACCGATCAGATTGATATCTTGTTAATTAATGGGATTTCCATTATATTCCCATTATGGGTATTATATACCAATCCCATTATAAAGATGATTATCCCATTATATTCACTATTCACTATTATTAACCATTGATTAACCTTTATTAACCATGGTTAGCCAACCATTGTGACAATGAAAACCATTAACCATCATCCATCTATTATCAGCTATTAACACATCTATTAACAACATTATCACTATGGCTAATAATGGTTACAACATCATTATCCATCACCATTATTAACCATCACTATAATGAAATGTATGGGGTAATGAATGGGGTAATGATGGTTAATGATGGACAATATATGGTTAATATATGGGTATTATAGTGGGATAATCATCTTTATAATGGGATTATATACCAATAATAGTGGTTAATGATGGTTAATAATGGTTAATAATCACTGGTTGGTGGTGACTGGAACCATGGAATGGATTATGATTTTCCCATCATATCTGGAATGTCATCATCCCAACTGACGAAGTCCATGATTTTTCAGAGGGATGGCGAAAAACCACCAACCAGTTGTTTTTTGTCCCAAGCATCGATGGAAAAATGGGAAAACCTATGGGAAAATCTCTAGAAATGGAGGCTTCGTCATATATGGGAACATCTTCCAACAAAATGGAGGCTTCGTCTTACTAATTGGTAATTTGTCAACAGTTTGCGAACTGGAAGCCATGGCCCAGTCGAAATAGTGAGTTTTCCCTGAACAAATGGTGGATCTGTCCAGTTCGCAAACTGTAAACGTTTACCAGAGGGTATCTGTTTTTTTTCCCAACCATCGACTTACTGGTGCGTGCTAAACGTAGGGTTGCTGGATGGGTTGCTGGGAGTTGCTGGGATGATGACATGAAACTGTCGTGATGACTGGGATCATTCCCGAAAATTCCCTACGTAAAACGCATCAGTAAGTCGATCAGGTAAGGATATCCCCAAGCTGGTTGAAATATCAGGATATCCATAGCTCCAAAAAAATGCTAGGGGATATCCATCTGATCGGTGATTTTCAGATGGTATATCCCAAACCTTTTTCAAAACATATTGTTTTTTTGGCACAAAAAAATCGAAAAATCACCTTAATCAGCAAAAAGATGATGTTCTTGTTGGTGAACTAGAAAAACGATTGACCATGAGAATGTTTTTTTTGTGTGGGAAGATCATTGGGGACTACGCAAATTGATCTAATAGGTTGGTGTGTCTGACAAGTTTAGTATAGGGAACGTGGTCATTAACATCAAATTTAACATTGATTAGCAATGAATTCATATTACCCTCTGGTTATTTAACATAGCCATGGAAGCCATGGCCCATAGAAATAGATTATTTTCCCAGCTATAAACCTCCATTTATGGTTGGGATTTTCCAGCCAGCTATGTTAGTCATAACCAGAGGGTAATAGTAATTAAATTTCACCATTGGGATATCCCCATTATAATGGAAATATTTTTTGGGATATCCCCATTCACCACTAAATTTCACATGCAAAATGTGTTGTTTAACTGTTTAAATGTTATCCTCTGGTAAATTAACATAAGTTGACCCTGAAAATAGCCTGAAAATAGCCTCGTTTTATAGAGGAAACATTCATCTTCCAACCCCAACAACTACCAGGAGATTTCACCTGAAGGAGCGAATCGTTTGCATGTAGATTTTTCACGATCTTCAAATATCGTGAAACTAAAATGGCTTAGGTTAGGTTATTAACCGCGAAACATGTTGATTCAACATGATTTAACTCCAAAAAAACAGGAGAATATTGGAATAACTGAGGATTCAACAAGGTTTTTTGGCAGGAATTTACAATCGTCATTTCATGGTGGTTTTTGATGGGATATTCTATGGGAAAACCAACAATAACAATATGATGTGGGAAAAAAAGGAAAAACCTATGGGTATGTAACATAACTAAGGAAAACTGATGAAACTTGAAATCGATGATTTATGATGATCATTATTTTTCGATTTGTGATTTTCCATAGAACACCGTTAAATGCCCAGAGGGTATTGTGGATGTTTCCCAAGTCTGGGGGGAAAAACGAGGCCATAAAAAACCATTGGCAAATCATAGGAAGCTATGGGAAAATCTCTAGAATGGAGGGTTCGTTTTACCCTCTGGTAAACTAACATAGCTATTGAAAATGGCCATTTATAGTGGATTTACCCATTAAAAAATGTGATTTTCCATAGTTATGTTAGTTTACCAGAGGGTAATGGGAACATCTTCTGGTGGATGATTTTTTCATAGGCAAGTCATGGAGCTATCAATGGCGAACTTTTCAGCGAACTTTTGCTGACTTTTTCACAGGCTTTGTGGTGATGAAATAGCCCTAGCTAAACCATGTGAACCAGTTCACTTGGTGTAAACAACATATAAAACGATATACTATGTATACGTATATATATATATAAGCCCATCTAACTACCTAACAATAAGTTTTGTTCAAGAGCACTTTGGAAACGGTTTCTAGAGAAGTATGGTCCTCTTGAATCCAGATAAAACATTATTCCATACACCCCAAACTCATTGGATTGGTTTAAGTAAGGGAAAATCTACGCCGGAAACCATTGTTTTTTACCATTAAATAAAGGGGGCTTTCCGGTTCCAATTTTCCCAACAAAAACCAGTGATTTCAACAGACGTGTCATCTAGTGATTTCACCGCCGAGGCCAAAATCGAACAACAGACGGATCACCGTTTTCACAACGTGAAACTTCTCGCAGAGGCGCCAAGATTCTTCTCGGGAAGATCCGAACGCCCGTCGCGTCGTGGTCGGATTTTTGGAACTTTCCAATGGAGATTTCATGGTGAGGTAATAGTGATTTCATGGATATTATGGATTTCATGGATTTCATGGATATATTATGGATATATTACAGTGATTTCACTGTATTTTTCCATAATGTTCGTTGGAGGGATTTCATGGATATATTATGGATTTTTACCCTCCAACGAACATTTGGCGATGGAAAATGGATGAAAATTGCACATTTGCAGATGATTTACCTATTTACCAATGGGATATGCTGATGTTCATAGCTGTCTTAGCTTACCACGTAGGGTATCCCCAAGTTCTGCCCGGAACTGGTTCAGGTCGGTCGGCGGCGTGACACAAAACGGATTAAATTCGCTGGGAATTAGATGACCATATTTGTTGGTGGATTGGTTCATGCACCCAACCATCAAGAACCATCAAGAACCATCAAGAACCATCAAGAACCATCAAGAACCATCAAGAAACCAAAGAATGTGGATTTGGGTAGAAAACATGTGGAACAACAATCTCTGTGTTTCAAAAAATGGGGAACTGGGACCTGCAGAACAAGCCGGGCGGAGCGGTAGCCTGATTTTGACATACCCTCCACAGTTATGGCCCTAAAGCCAGTTATAAGTGGGAGAAATAATTCCTGTAACTAAGATGATATATGTTTATGTATATATATATATATATATGTTTATATATATATGTATATAGATATTATATATATATATACACATGTTTTTATATATTTATCATTATAAGCCAGCTATAATTTATAATAAGTGTAAAGGGCTATAGCTGCAGTAGTTCAACGTGGCTCTACTTCGATGATTCTCCCAGATTTTCCCAGGAAAAGTTGGCTTCATTTGCCACGTGAAAAATTACCCAACAGTTACCCTCTGGTTATGTCAAAAACCATAGGAAAACCATAGGAAAACCATAGGAAAACGGAGGTTTACCCTCTGGTAAACATACAAAAAGCTATTGAAAATGGTGATTTAGTTCGTGGATTTACCCATTGATAGCATGGTGATTTTCCAGTTCGTTAACGTTTACCAGAGGGTATATTGTTGGAGACAGCTGCCAAAATTTTATGGTTTGCGGATGTTAGACCAATTGACACAGGTGCCCAAAAAGCGACATAAATTCATGTCGTATAACCAATTACTAGCCATACCCCCTTTATACACTGAACGTATTCGTACCTGAAAAGTCTATGATAGGGTTTCATTGCCTGGCTATTCTACGTTATTCTTCTTGGCCCAGGGATTAGCGAATTATGGGAGCAAAGTTGGGTATGTGCCCTTCAATGACAACTTGATTCTAGTTGACTCGTACAGGGTATGTGGCCAAATCCACAAGCTTGGTGACAATCTTGGTGGTGAAAAGCATGTTCCAGCACCATTTGTGGATTCTTTAAATCTCCACATTTGGATGCATTTCTTGCTGACACCCTAATTGGTTCTACCAGAATCCCGCAAACATAGAGAAAACAATCACTATCAAAACATGTTTTGGGGAATATTTGGGGATTATACCATGAATTATATCGTATCATCTCATATTAATCACCATTAATCCGCCGTTAATCATGATGTTTATCTCCCCTTGCAAACGGCAGCGTGAGTTCGAAACGCAGGCTTTGACCCATTGTTCCGCCGTGAACGCGCAGCTTGGTAGAAGGAAGGACATGGCACGTGAAATCTAACCGCAGATCTACTGCTTTTAGTGCAAGGTGAATGGGGTGGGAAATGGTTAAACACATGTGACATTTCAATACATGTCATACTCACGCTGATTGATTTTGATTGTGATATTTAATATCTGGTTGGTGGTTTCAAACATGTTTTATTTGTCCATTTCATATATGGGATAATCCTTCCCATTGACTATATCATATTTTTCAGAGGGGTGGCTCAACCACCAACCAGATATTATTGGTATTATAACCACTATTATATACTATTATTCTATAATCCCATTATTTTTCTGATTATCCCATAACAAAATCCCATTATTAACCAACCAGTCAGTAATTCATCATGCTGGGTCTGTCTAAATGGTCACCATTCTGTACCCCCCCCGTGCCAATGTTGATTCAATCCCAGAAGACGATCAATCACGAGGGTATTTTTTTCGGAAAATTGAAGACATGTCCAGTAGCAATGAGTAGCCAATATGTTCAACATGGAATATAATGGGAATCTAATGGGGATTTAATGGGGATTTAATGGGGATTTAATGGGGTTTAATTGGGATTTAATGGGGATTTAATGGGATTTAATGGTGTTATAATCCACTTCATGGAATAATTATACCCTCTTGGTAATTTTGTTACAGTTCGCTGTTGAAGCCATGGCCAGTCGAAATAGTTGATTTACCCAGCTAGAAAATGGTGGCTTTCCATAGCTATGTTAGTTTACCAGAGGGTAATATTTGTTGATGAGGAAACAAAAGGGTATATATAATAGTTGGTACAGCATCAACTGCGACCGAACCCTGGGATAATGGTCAGTAAGGGGAATCACTCCTAATTGGCCTTCTTTCGAAATACTACAATTTACTTAGATAGATGTAATATATATATATATATATATGACTTCCCAAAGACAAACGTCATTATATTGGTATTTGTAGTTGGGACAATGAACAAATCTGGATACATACGAGAGATATTCATCCAGATAGAACCTGCTTTCGGTAATTTAATCAAGATGTATATAGTACAAGAAAAATACGGCCATATCATAGCCATGTCATTTCAAGACGAGGATATCTCATACTCTCTAGTGTAATAATATTCCTATATGATATATTATTTCAATGACCAATATGGGCAATAATGATATCTTGATTATATTACAAGAATGATATCTCTATTTCAATGATGGCAAGGGAGTTTCTTTTCAAGACAATGATATCTTAGACCCCTAATGGTAATACTTCACAAGCTATAACATATAATAGTTTTGCGACATTCATGAACATAACTAATAGTTTATGGTATTTTATATGTACAATGAAACGCCTATTTCATACATGTTATTACCGCTAAGTTACTATAATATAACTAATATATCACCCCTAATTCATAAAACAATTACCAAAGACCAATATGGGTGACAATTATCAATATGGATATCTCATGATATCTCCAATGATATCATAGGATTGCCTTATGAAAATTTGGCCATGAAACAAACACGAAATATCATAGCTAGAATAATATCATAGAGTAGCAAACATATGATTTTTTGTAGATATTTTACCCTTTGGCTATTTAACATAGCTATGGAAAACGGTCCATTTATGGATGAGAAAACCTATATTTACCTATTGAGAATGGCGATTTATGCCATAGCTATGTTGAATAACCAGAGGGTAACCAGATTTTCACATGGCTATGAATCAATAGTGGAATGGACATCCATTTACCAGCTATTTTGATGTCCACCAGGGGTAAAAGGTAACTTGACCCATGGCAATATGTTTTTGTTCCTGTTCATATGGCATGGGTGTTTCCTGAGTATTTTTGGGGTACCCCCATAGCTGGATGGTTTATTTCATGGAAAATCCCATCTATAAATGGATGATGACAAAAGGGGTATCCATCATTTTCGGATCCCTCCATATCTTACCAACAATTGCCTTCATTCTGTGGTGAAACCTGAGGGTGGTGCAACCGCATGACCAGCTGGCCTTTGTCACTTGGTTTCTCCACGGCTGGCGATTGAATTACGTTGGGGGTGCAGTTGGGGTTATTCATGGCTATAAATATTGTTATAAACCCCTATATATCCCTATCAGTCGGATATAGCCCCTATAACTATGGTTATATATTTATATATATCCACTTAGGTCACTGGAACCAAACATTATTAGAATGGTTATAGCTATGGTTTTTTAACATGTCGACTAAGCTCTATCAGTTGGGTAAGTTGATCCCTCCTATGGTCCTATGGTCATGAATATTAGTGGGAACTGCACCCCCAAGGAAGCATGAAATGGGTGAAACCTACTGGATACCGATGGATATGAAGAGTATTTTTGAATAGTTTTTTTCCCGATATAATTATTATATATCTGGTGGTTTGGAATTTGAATTTTATTTTCCATAATATATGGGATAATCCTTCCCATTGACGAACTCCATCATTTTTCAAGATGGTTAAAACCACCAACCAGATATTATTGGTATTATAACCACTATTATTATTATATAATCGCATTATTGATGATTATCCCATAATAAATCCCATTATTAACCAACCAGTCAGTAAATCATCAGTAAATCCACTGACATGATACTGGATGAATCATAATGACCTCACGTCCTAACGTGATTGGAATCATTGGCATCATCCCCATCTGGGAATAGCTAGGCACTGAGGATTTTTTTGAGGGAATAGCTATGGTAAATTGATGGATGTGGCCTATGATGTTAAGGGATACTGGTTGTTGGTTTGGAACATGAATTTTATGACTTTCCATATATTGGGAATTTCATCATCCCAACTGACGAAGTCATATTTTTCAGAGGGGTAGGTATACCACCAACCAGGATATTAATCGGGGGAAAAAAAGCTTGATTGATGATAATTGATGTTCTTTTGCAGACTTTTGCGTGAGAGAATGGGCTATGTGAAGCAAGAAGAACGGGAATTTTACCTGCTAAAACTGTTGGGAATCCGGCACCAAGAACGGGATGTGTACCCGTTGGCGATCAAATTTTGTGGGGTCCGGAGCATTTTAGCCCCATGTTCAACACGATGTGTTTCACATTTTCGCCCCATGCGAAGCTGGGTAAACCTTGGAAATTGTGAGGGAAATATCATCGAACTACCATATCCTGGATGGCAACTTTTCGACATGCTTTTTGGGGTTACATTCTTGAAATGTTGGATCAGTACAATACTACAAACTAATACTAGCATGAATAGGTCAAATACAAAAACAGTGCCAATCTTTGATAAGAAGCACACACACAATTGACTATTCATAAATGGTGGTCTACTTATTTGTACCCATACCATCCCATACCAGTACTCATACCTGGTTGGTGAATGGTTCGTTCGATACTTATCCCTTTGATGGCATTTTCATGGGTGAAGCTGAGAGGCCGTAACTCGAATATTCGAAACTAAGGGGGTTAACCCAGAATTACTAGCATTGGATATTATTGGATAATGGTATATGGCATGAATTATGATTCACATTTTTTGCCATAATTCATATAGGTCAATCATATACTCATGGTGGGTTACCCTATCATATATGCATATTATATGCCATTAATGATGGATTAACCTATGAATTATGGAAAAAAACCGTTGGGATTTTTGATGGCCCCACGGGGTAATTGGATCTTGGGATGGGAGTTTATTCCATGGTGGATCTTTCCATGGCGAACTGGCAATGTCATAACCAGGTTGGGTATATCCTATAGATAATGGGATATCACTCTTATACAAATGCTATACTTATATTACTTATATTCCTATAGATAATGGGATGTAACATGATATAACTGTTATATATAAATCAATTCTTTTATATCCCATGAAATGTCACCTTTTTTTTTTGCGAACACTTTTCACCCCATCTTTCTGTTCGAAACGTCCACAAGATCGGCCAGTTTTGGGGCCAGGTGGGCCATGCTGCGATTGAATGCTATGCTTCCGAGGAGGTGATGAAGGTGCGATTAATAAAGCCCTAGCCAAACGGCGGTTGAAATGGGGTACCCTCAGGGATTTAATGAGATATCATGGGATTTCTAGCTGATTTAATGGAGTTTTATAGTGATTCAATGGGATATTCATGGGATATACCCGGCCTGGAAAACGTTAACAAAAAACGAACTGGAAAGATCCACCATGCTATCAATGGGTAAATCAACGATTTTCATGGGCCATTTTCAATAGCTATGTAACAAATTACCAGAAGGTAGCATTTGAGTATCAGATTGTCACTCTTTGGGGAATACCCCCCTAATCAATCAACCAAACCACAGTTGATTAATCGGGTTGACATCAAATGGAACTTCACTGGGTGTTGAAACATGGATG
>CAMXCT020002446.1:914625-964625 GCA_947184155.2 Cladocopium goreaui | reverse complement strand
GATATCATGGACTTAATGGTGAATATTAAACATGACTGGTTGGTTGGTGGTAATGATACTTAATCATGGTTAATCATGGTTAATGATGGTTAATGATGGTTAATAATGGTTATCATGCATTATCCAACATTTAGTATCAAGGACTTAATGGTGGTTTATATACCAATAATAGTGGTTAATGATGTTTAATGGTTCAACAAATACTAGTTGGTGGTGACTGGAACATTGGTTTACTATGGGGTCATGATGGTTAATTGATGGTTAATCATGGTTAATAATCACTGGTTGGTGGTTTCAAACATGTGGAATATTGTCCATTTCATATATGGGATGTCATCCTTCCCATTGACGAACTCATATTTTTCAAGATGGTTAAAACCACCAACCAGTATATATAATGGGTTAATGAGATAATATATAGCATCCCATTATATCCGCTCATATATTCATTATCTCAAAATCATTCAAAATCCAGGATGGTTCGTGAGATAACGAATATTTCCTGTTAAAAATCCCTATAAACTATATAAACAATGGGTTAATGGTTAATAATGGGATATTTTATGGGGCTTTAGCCTCTGGTAACGTGGCGAACCCGCTGGGAAATTCCACGTTTCTGGAATTTTCCTTGGGAAAATGTGGTAGGAATGGTGCGTTTTTTGACAAAACCAGGATGGGCCAAAAAAAAAAAATAACCATGGAAAATCATGGGATTTTAATGTGATTTTTCATGGAATTTTATAGTGATTCAATGGGATATTAATGGGATATACCCGGCCTGGTAAACGTTTACATAACGAACTGGAAAGATCCACCATGTTTAGTGGAAAAATTCACTGTTTCGACTGGGCCATTTTCAATAGCTATGTTAAATTACCAGAGGGTAAACACTATGCCAAACCGGCCCCGATTGAATTTTCCTAAAAGGATATCTAAATATCTAAGGGTTTTGCAACGTTCTGTTTGTTGGTTTATATTTTATACTTTGCACCCAACTAACTGTAGACTGTAGACAGATGTATCATGATATTATATGATATTATCATATATCGATGCAAAGAACCGGAGTCAACAGTTCTCGCATCTAACTATAAACCAACTTACCCTCTGGTTATGTCAAAATAGCTAAAGAAAATGTCCCATTTATAGACGAGTCACCTAATAAAATGGTGATTTTCCTTCACAAACTGAATTAATTACCAGTGGGTATAGTATAGCCGCTTTGTAGGAGGCACCACTTTTCATTTAGCACTTTTTGGTAGAAAGATGTCGTTTTCACAGACCTTTCTATGGCATGACTTGCCCGCCACTCAGTGTCTTGGTTGGATTGTTGATCTGACCATGTACCCTCTGGTAATTTAACGTAGCTATTGAAAATGACCATAGAAATAGTGGATGTTCCCATTAAAAATGGTGGATCTTTCCATAGTTATGTAAACGTTTACCAGGCCGGGTATATCATACACCATAAATCCCATTGTTGACCTCGATTACATCTGGATGAAGTACGACATCAAATATTCCCATTGGGCAAATCGCCACGAAATCACCAAAAAATCGTCCCAAATGGGAGCTTCAGGCTGGTTAAGGTCTGCATTATTCTGCATCGTTTTGTGTTGATAATATCGAGTCCCCAGGTTAGGCTGGAACAAGAACTCAGCTGACGGGCTGTCCAAAAATCCGTTTTGCTCATGAATCTCCCGAAGAAAGCTTGGTTCACGAAGTGTGGATCCCATTCAATCGCCGTTGACAAACGCATCTCGGGTTGCACGAACCAATTGAACCTGCTACATAGCCACACGAATCAGAGGTAAATGGGTCACTTACCTGTGACTTTAACCAATGTAAAGCCCCAAACATACTAACCTAGGCTTAGATTTGCTTGGGCCTTAGGCCTTTACTTTGTTTCATGGTTGATCCACCATAAAACAGGCATCTATTGATAGGCCAGCCCTGGCCACGAAAAACGAGGTTTGGAATGGGACTTGTTGGTCCCTGAAGCTATGTCGCGGCCTTGGCGTAAGACAATCAGGCCGTACAAAGATGTACAAAGCATCCAATGATAGTTTGCTATGACACTGTTCGATTTATCCAACACATTCCAACACTATTATGCAATGATATCCAATGTGTGACAAATAGAGACAACTAGATTATCTTAGATTTCTATATTTTTTTCTGGCCCAGAGTTCGATAGTTATCCAATGTCGCAGTTGTGGTTTCACCGTTGCACTCAGGGGAACCTTTTTTTTAACCAACGGTGACCGTCATCGTTTGCCACATTTCCGGGGCAAAATCATGTCCATCCAAACAATACAAAAATATACTAATACTAGCTATATACTAACACTAGATTAGTATATGATATAACAAGATGATATTAGTATAATACTGATAGTATGATATTACTAATATACTAACAAGATACTACACTAGCTATATAATACATATTATAATACTAACAATATATTGTTTGGATGGAAACCCTTGGTGTTTGCCACTGAAGCCTTCGATTTTTCCGGGATTTGAACGAAGTGAGGCCAGATGCGAACGAACCAGGCGAGGTCGGGCGGTTGTGGAGTCGCTGCTTCCGACATCAGAACTGGGGAAATATTAGTAGTAGATGATGTATTAATAAATTAATATAAATTAGTAGTATAGCTACTGTTCGTATTATAATGTATATAGCTAGTATTGGTATATAGCTAGTATTAGTATATTTGTATATAGATGGTGTACCTAATATATGCTGATGGATAGACGTTCAATGGATTGGTTTAGTTAGGAAAATTTGCAGGACTCATATTTAATGGGAAAATCGTGAATGTTTCCGGTGACCATTTTCCCTTAAACCAATCCATTGAAATGTTGTTGCGGGCTCCTTAAGCAAATCCAAGTTTAGGGACTCGGACAACTGATTGGATGGTACGACACCAACCTTTCACAATTCTTGGGTACCCTTGGCCTTAATTGTGACGCATCTATATCTGATGCCTGTAATTATATTTTATTGAGGTAATCAACCACTGCTTGAACGGGGCCTTAAATTTAGAGCCATGCAAAACTACTTGTTCTTGTCCTGTGGGTAATCAACCACTTCTTGACCGAGCCTTAAATTTGGAGCTATACACAACTTCTTGTTCCACGTAATCAATTCCACTTCTTGTGTTTTTTTCGATGTTCCAGGAGAAAAATGAATGTCTAGCCACTTTAGCCCAAGATGTTTGGCATCAATCCCTATGTTTCGCGTCCAAAACAGTTCCAGTGGTGAAATCCTCAGGTGTGTGGAAACCGCACCGTGGCCAGGCAGTCTGAAGGCCATGAAGCACCGGCTGATGGCCTGCTGCAATCACGTGGGTGCGGGAACTCAGAGGCAAATGAAGGGACAATGAATCAAGGGGTGGTTAGGGGGATGATCATATTTTCGACTGTTACTGTTAGATACTGTGGTAGGATCATTGTGATAATAGTTGAACGTTAACATCTTATAGCAATATCAACTAATGTTTATGGGCCTAATCCTATTGTTGATGTTCAATTAACAGTGATTCATGATGAACAAATATTAACAATAGTTCATAACAATGGTTAAGAATAGTTAATGACCTCTTTGTTAATACTTATTAATAATGTTCATAAAAGTCATATTAGCAATATTAATAACAAGTCATATTGTTCACACACTATTAATACTGATGGTTAAGTCATAACATGATGAACCAATAGTCATTGTCATTAAGAAAAGTCAAATTAACAGTGACTAATGATGAATGATTGGCCAAATTTGGATATAGCCCTTGGGAATCAATCATCTTGGGGTGGTGATGGGCAGGGCAGCTTGTTTTCCCGAAATCCACCGGAGAACCATATTTTTTTTGATCCTATAATCATGAGAAGGAAACAGAGGGTTATCTATATAATTACTTATTAGGATATGTAGGTTTTTTTTGCATGAAAATTACATGTCATAGAAAGTATATGATATGATATTATCATTATATATCATTATATAATGATCATATTTTGCGTTTGGTCCTGTAGTAATGATGAGTACCTCTGTTGCGGTCATCCCTTATATATAATACGTTAACCATAATTGCAATGATGCTTATTATTGACAAGCATCCCATTTTCGTTGTTTTTAAGTTCCCCGTGTTCCTATATTTTTCCCCACCTGCCAGGTGAGGGTTGTTAGATTTTATGTCAGTTGCCTTCTCCTCCTCCTCCTCTCCTCCTCCTCCTCCTCTTGCTCCACTGCGATCCATGTCAGTGTGCCCTGCCGGACCTCAACCACGACCATCCACGTCAGTGTGCCCTGCCGGACCTCAACCACGACCCTCGACGCACAGTGTTCCCTGCCGGACCTCAACCGCGAGTATCCACGCCGTGTTCCCTGCCGGACCTCAACCACGACCATCCCCGCCCAGTGTTCCCTGCCGGACCTCAACCACGACCATCCACGCCCAGTGTTCCCTGCCGGACCTCAACCGCGAGTATCCACGCCAAGTGTTCCCTGCCGGACCTCATGTAGGAAGATAAAATGTCAGATAGAGTGCCAGAAGATTTGCCAGGTAGAATGCCAGAAAATATGCCAGAAGATATGCCAGATAGATATGCCAGAAGATATTCCAGAAGATATGCCAGATAGAATGCCAGAGATGCCAGATAGAATGCCAGAAGATATGTCAGAATATATGCCAGAAGATATGCCAGATAGAATGCCAGAAGATATGTCAGATAGAATGCCAGAAGATATGCCAGAATGCCAGAAGATTTGCCAGATAGAATGCCAGAAGATATGCCAGAAGATATGCCAGATAGAATGCCAAATAGAATGTCAGAAGATATGTCAGATAGAATGCCAGAAGATGTGCCAGTAAGAACATGTATAAATGTCATGGTGGGGATCACACGAAGTAAAGTAATTTTTAAAAGTATATAAATCCTCCAATGAATTTCAGAAAATCAGATTTTTAGTCACCAGTCACTTTCCTGGTTCATAGTAGTGTAGCACATTTTTTATTTGCCCTTCAACCTGTTGACTTTTCCCATGATTTTCAACCTGCTTGGAATCCTGAAAATCTCACCTGGAGAGATCAGATTTTTCTGGATTTTTGATCCCAGGCTATGCTGCAAGTTGCATCAAGAACGATTTGCACAAAAACATCAACCTCAGCTCCACCGAGCTGCAGGCGGTCCGTGAAAACCGTGCTGGGATCGTTGGCGTTTGGCGTGGCGTTCTTTTTTCACTTCTAATATCACTTCCAAGTTATGGTAAAATCACTAATCGTTTGGAGAAGATCACATATGACAAAACCTGATTTTTGGTATAACCCTGATATGTTTTGTAGAACATCACATATTTATTGGTATCTCTTATTTTTGGACCAACCCTGATCATGGTGATGGTATTATGAACATGACGACTTCTATCGAAAGCACCCTGGAACATCCATGTTGAGTGCTACTGGGATCGACCTGTTTGCCATGGAAGCCATGACCCATAGAAATAGATGGTTTGTTGATGATTTACCGTTCTTAAAAATGACAAGTTTCCATGGCTATGTGAAATAACCAGAGGGTATATACACATATATAATTTATATAATATACACATTCACACATACTGTGTTCTCAGATTGACTCAGCAATGTTTGATTGATTAAAATACTCTGAATGGTTTTTTTTTTCGATTAAGATTCCACATTGTCATTATGCTCATATTTGTTTCAAGGTTGAAACACTATTAATATGTTGTGTGTATTTGTTCATGGGTTAATCCGAACAAATCATTGTTAAACCATAATTCTGTCCATTAAAAAAAACAACGAGCCACGCGCAGCCACTTTCGATAAATCTCAGGAGCATATCGAAAAAGTCTGCAAGAAATCTCCGTGCCTCGGTAGAAATCTTGGTCGTAATGCTTACAGCTGGTATATTACTGATATACAGTATTACTATTGTATTTGCAGTAATATTACTAATATAAATATATTTAATATATATATATCACTATTAATATTAATTGTATTATAGTAATATTACTGTAAATATATATTACTATTGTATTTACCGTTGGTACTGTATATCATGGTATTTCTTCTATATTACTATACTATTAGTTGAAAAAAACATGGTGCAGTTGTATCAAGGGTATACAACTAATAGTATAGTAATAGTTTATCATGGTATAGTAATAGTGTATATATCATGGTATATCATAGTATATCAATGGTATATACAACTAATAGTATACTAATGGCATACCACACATGTTAAACCAATAGTTGTACATAGCTATGCCATATAATTCATGGTAATAGTATATCAATGATGATCGATGATGGTTTAACATTATAGTTTGATTAGTAACCATAACTCGTCCATAAAAGGGTTTATTAATACCTATAGTACTGTTACATTATTGGTCACAGGAATTTACCAAATTTCAATTTAGAATACTGGTTTAATACTATTAAACTGTTATAATTGTGGAAATCATAGCATTAATTTTCTTGATAGTATTATAAACATTTATAAGCAATCTATGGTCTATTAGTACCTGGTTAATTAACCTTTTTATTATGGTTTTATACCATAAATAATGTTTACCATATTTATTCTATACTATAACCAGATATGACTCAATTATTATACAATGGATTATAAGACAATTATAGTATTATTGGTGTACTATAATGCCTGGTTAAGTTACTACCATAGATTGGTTATTAATAGTTTTCAGGTTATTCAAACGGTTTTAATTCTGGCTTATCATCAAAATATACTATGATTATTTTGGTTTCCTACTCTGGTTAATTCTACTACCTGCGTTGTTCGGTATTATTGTATATAATATAACGCATAGTAGGGAAACCTATCAACAGAATTTTGGGTTTTCAGTTCCAATATAGGTTTGTGAATGACTGTGGACGGTATTGATTGTACATCGTTATTTTTTAGAGGTAAATTATTGGACAAATTGGGGTAGCACAGATTATATCACGATATTGAGTTCGGGTTGTTTTTTTTGTTGTTTATTCAACAGCTTACGGACTGGAAACTCACCATGTGTTTTTGGCCAAGAATTGGGATCTATGATGCCCAATCGATCGATGCCCAATCTGCAATATGTTTCCCCAGCTTCGTACACCTAGGATGACCTAGGTGTACGACATGGTAATGGTGATGGTATATTTATCTGAACCAACCATAAACATCTTATTTCTCTATTACTTATGGTATATTTATATCATCCTGGGGATACTATATTTCTCTGTACTATGCCAACCATAGGTGTACTATACGTATTTATCTTGGCATCTTATGGTTGGTTCAGTTTAAGCACTTTACATATATGTTTACCAACCTGGGGCTGGGTAGCAATGTATGTTGTAAAAGTGGAACTACAAGGTGGTGCCCCAGTGAAATGTTGGTTGGCTTATGTTTACCCAATTTTTGTGCGATATATCCTTGCTAAACCAACATAGAGCAAAAGATCAGGAGTTTGGGGACCCACCGAAGGAAACATTGAGCTATTGAAGATATCTACAAAGTGGGGCCAAACATTCGGTGTGTTGGTTTACAACCTCATCCACTTCGATGTATCCACAAAATAAACCCTAGTTATTGTAGTTGTAAACCAAGTTTGCGGTCTCTAAATCGACACTCATCTTTTCTATTCCCAAGGGCAGTCCCTGTTGGCCTTCAATCTCTGGGTCTGGGACTGGTCACGGAGGCCACTCCAAAGTGTAATTGAACAACTTGGAACCACGAAGCATAAAATCCTCAAATTATGGTTGTGTTGCAAAGCTGGGCGAATGCTTTGAAAAATGGGTACGGGCCCCTTCGATCTGCTGATTAATCAGTATTTTTCTATTGAAATGGCCCTCCATTGGGGGTTAATTTCCTTCATTTTCAGACACCCTTATATATCAAGTTGGTTATATCCCCATTATTTTCCCATTAACCTCCTGTCAAATGGTGATATGTTTCTCATCATCAAGTTTCAATATTTCATTGCCAGAGGAGTAACGGTGAGCATTTCAACACCAGAGGTTGAACTGCCTATTATGTCCCCATCTGACCATAAAATCACCAAACCTTTCCAATAATTAATCGGCATTAGAGTACAAATCTGGTTGGTGGTTTGGAACATGTTTTATTTTTCCATATATTGGGAATAATCATCCCAACTGACGAATATTTTTCAGAGGGGTTTAAACCCAAACTAGAAATATGTTGTCATTCTGGATGAGTGAATCCTAAAAAATGTTACGAAACCCAAAACAAAAACCTTTTAATTTGTTGCTTTGATACAACACTAAGCTGGTTCAAAACTTCCCATTTCTAGATACACTCATCCTACTCTTAGTCTTTGGTAGTTATATATATATATCCGATTAACATTCCTATCAGCTCAGCATGAATATAGCAACAAGACATGGGAATTGTGAGTTGTACTCCCATGATATCCCTGAAAAATCCAATGATGATAAGCACAATCATGACAATTCCATGGACATTCACATTGCATGATATATCCCACTAGATATCCATGCGATATCCCATTGGATACACATATCATGACATTCCTCTCATCCTAATAGATATCCCACCACAATCCCATTACAATCCCATTACAATCCCATTATATCCTAATTCTCATAGGCTGATCACGTGGTCTTTTCTTTTAGATTTATATAATTCATATCATCATTCCCTATGGATTCAGCCGCACCTTCTTACGAAGTGTGCCTTATGGGTATGATGACTAGGGGGTGTTTTGTTAGCCGTAGCTTCTCAGACAGTGGCCATGGATCCATAGGGATTGATCATTACAATATACCATCTGGTTATGACTAACAGTTTGCCATGGAAAATCACCATGCTATTAATAGGTAAACCATCTATTTCCATGGGCCATATATACCATGGCTATGTTAAATAACCAGAGGGTATATATATAATTATGAATATATATATATATATATTTACACGTGTTTTTTAAAAGATATATGATATAGTAATCATTATAGATCATATCAGGATCATAATCCCCAGGAAAACCAATCCTCATCCCATGACCCAGGAAAAGTATGTGGACCATCTATTGGGATATCTATTGCTAAAACTTAATGTGCTAATCCCAGTAGATATCCAATAGATATCCCATGATATCCCCAATGAAAACTATGGCCATCTCAATAGATAATATTTGATATCCTCATATTTTATGATCTAATAAGGATAAACTATAGAAATCCCATTAGATATCCTCATTAGATCAAAAATCATGATTTAATAGTGATTTATATATGATCCTAATATTACACTAGATAACTATATAGGATTATATACTATCAATGGGAATTTCAGGAACCCAAATTGGAGGTACCTACCATATATAAGGCCTATTTTTCAGGCTTATGTAAGGGGATATAGACCCAAAATATGGCCTGAAATATGCTACAGTACCTCCATTTTAGGATCCTGCAATTCCCATTGATATTATGTTTTAATATAACAGATTAATATACCCACTCTATCCCCAGTTCCACCATTTTCTGGCATCACGATTTGAAATCATGATGAAAAAGCCTATGAAATCCCATTACTGGTTGGTGGTTTGGAACATGAATTTTATTTTTCCATATATCGGGAATTTCATCATCCCAACTGGTCCGAACTCCATGATTTTTCAGAGGTAGGTCAACCACCAACCAGAGAACTACTGTGGATGCTTGCGAAATCACCAGTTGATGGTGAACATCCCATGATTCCTAGGCTTTTTTCTTAAACCATCCCAAATTGCTGCAGGATTTGAGGATATCCTCAGTAGATATCCGATAATTAGATATCCTATGTTTAAAAGCCTTTGAAATCCCATTAGATATCCTCTGGTAATTTGTTGCATAGCTATTGAAGCCATGGCCCAGTCGAAATAGTGGATTATCCCATAAAAAATGGTGGATCTTTCCATAGCTATGTTAAATTACCAGAGGGTATCCTCATCAGCCAGGAAAACCAGCCAGAACCATCAACCGTCGTCCCATCAGGAAGGAAGGCTCCAGCCGATGGCCCCAGCTCTTCAAAGTGGGCGCGCCCAAGGCGCTGCCATTCCTTGGGCCATTTTAGTAGGTGCTGGGAGATCTCAACGGTGATTTAACGGTGATTCAACGGATATATATAATGGATATATATAGTGTTGATAGTGATTTAATGGGATTTCATGGTGATTTAATGGATATATATGGATATATAGTATTATATAGTGTTAATAGTGATGTAATGGTGGTTTAATGGACATATTTGATGGATATACCTTCTGGTAAACATAACATAGCTATGAAAAATCGCTATTTCTAATAGGTCAATCAACTACGGATGAATCATTTTCATTCATTTTCCACAGCGAACTGTTTACTCGGTCACGTTAACGTTCCCCAAGATTTATTCGAGATGGAACCCCCTAACACCATAGGCTGCATGGATTGTTTTGTTGGGTTTTTGTTTCTTGAAGTTGGAGATGACCATAGGCATTACATGAATTACATGTTAACAAGTTAGGGGGAACCCAAATTCGGGATTTCTTCAGCAAGTTCAGAAGTAGAGACTTCAGCCGAGTTGGGATGAGATCCACTCTGATTTTCCTGGGATCCATAGGAAGAAAAATGGGTTCTGGCTGGTTGGGTTCCGAAGTTTCCAATGATGGGTACCCGGCCTGGTAATTTGTTACATAGCTATTGAAAATGGCCATTGATAGTTGATTTACCCATGAAAAAATGGTGATGTTCCATAGTTATGTAAACGTTTACCAGAGGGCTCGCGTCTCGCAGAAGTTGCATTGTGATAGGGATGCGCCCGATGATCACTTTCTTGCATGTTCATCCAAGGTTCACATGCGATCATCGGCCTGAAAGATGGAACCTCGATAGGACATATAACTAGGTCAATCTTAGATGGTTGATGGTTAATGGATGATGAATGGATGGTTAATGAGGTGATTAATGGATGATGAATGGATGATTACTAGGTCAATCTTAGATGGATGGATAGAAACTAATCCTAACTAGTCTTTTGGTATCAATGGGAATTTCTACGTTCACCAGCACAGAATTTGTCATTTTTTCCAGGGTATCTAAGGTTGGCAATGATAAGGGCTACTCATAGGAAACAACTTTGTTCGCGGTTTCAACATCTTGTTTGTTTTTTTTTCACACACAAATGTATACTATAATTATGTGCCATGGTCAAAACATGGTACATTGGTAAAAAAGTCATCCAAAGAATGTTCATATTGGCCATTGTAATTCCTTTCCACTGGTTGCAGGACCGTCCCCCAAGATTGGTATCTAAGCCAACTTTTGATCAGACACGCATATAAAAGTATATTACCTATGTATATTATGAAATGGTTCACCATGGACATTTGTTTACATGTCAACATCTCTTTCAGATTCCATTCATGTACAGGGTTTTGGAGCCGGGCTATTGCCATACAGAATATACATCATCAGGTTTCATCAGACATTTACATACATATGTCAAATAAATACATGCATAGTTTTAGATTGTATAATCTAGAGATACACACAGTTGAAAAAGAACAAAACTATAGATCATCATTTGGCTGCATATTCAAACCATGGGTTAACATAGGTTGGATGAAACATATATATATATATATACATATATATATATATACATATATATATATATATCATTTTTATATGTAGATAATCATTTACCATTGATCTATATTTATCACCATCATCAAACTTGACTATTCATATAGATATATAGACCATACAATCTTTAGATACACCATATGAAAACAAAACTATAGATCATATACCATATGTTCAGAAATACATGCGATCTAGATATTTACATATATGTACACACTATTTTCATCATATAAAGCGGTGCCCCCAGTTATACGTTGGTTTATAAACCATAGAAATTACAGGTTTACCAACTTAGCTAACGACCTGGGGCACGACCTTGTAACATGCATATAGTAATTAACCCCCCAGTTAAGGTCCCGAAGTTGTTAAGGTATGATCTATCTACATATTCATGTTTGATCTACGTACGAACTATGGGCATTTAAACCTATGTAGATCATTACTATTCCAACATAGTGTACTATCATTTACATTACACTATTATGTATATATATATATACATACATATACTGTTAACATTTGATATATCTTTTTTAGTGTACTAACACATAGTGTATTGGCGGATCACATTTCAATCACGATTCATTAGCAATCCATTGTATGACCCATAAACATTCCATTACATAGACAATGATCATTCAAATATACCATATATACCATTAACCATTAACATACCAAAACTATTATATATTATAACCTACCACTATATAATCATTAAACCATTGCTATTACAGTGTACTAACTATCATATCAACCTATCTATACAGTGTTGTTGTCATATCCACCTATTATCAATCTACCTTTATAATCTATTGACTAACCTAATATAATATCAACTAAGCAATATAGATATTGTTATGTGTATCATTTTTTGTAGATGGTTAGATGATACACTAAATATCTATACTGTATCATGATCTATAGTGTATCATCTAATCTATATATAATGCACTTGTTTTTGTCGATCATCATGGTTCCTCTATCGACAGGCACTGGGCGATGTCTTTCTGGCCGTCATCGGCAGGAGCTCTCAGCAACGGGGGTGAGCTTCAGGAAACAAGGGATTTGATGGAGATTTAATGCAAATTTAATGGGATGTAATGGTGACTTAATGGGATTTAATGGGATTCATAGCTGATTTAATGGAAATTAATGGGTATTTAATGGGTAAATTAACATAGACCCTGGTAGATAGGGGTTGGAAGATTAGTTTCCTCTAACATTTGGTGATTTTCAGGGTCTATGTTTATTTACCAGAGGGTAATGGACATTTAATGGAGATTCAATAGGATTTTTTGGGTCAATGGGGGATTTCATAGGATTTTGTGGGGACTTCATGGGAATTAAATGAGATTTAGTGGAATATGAATTGAATGAAATATTAATGGAATATGAAGTTGCAGATGAATGGAATGTGAATGGAATATGAATTGAATATGAATGGGATATCGATGAGATGGAATATTGCAGTATTGATGGAATATAGCAGAGTACTAGGGGAATATTCATGGAATATTCGTTGAGTGTTTACGAAATAGTGGAATAATTGTCGAATATTCATGGAATATTGATGGACTGGAATATTAGTGGGAGTGCAGATCGTGTGAATGGGGTGTCTCTGAATTTCAAGCTACGAGAGATTTGGGGATATTGAGATTAACTGTCGGGCTTATGGTGAATATATCTGATTGTGAAAAATAGCGTGATCAGAACTATATCAAGCTACTGCAGAATTTGGGATATTCTTTGGTAATCAAACGTGACGATGGAAAATCACATAACTGGGATATTAGTTGGATATAGTTCGAATCACCTTAACACAAGGTATTAATAATATACTTTATGTGGATATGATATATAGAACCAGCATGAACCAGCACTTCCTACTGCAAAAATGGAACATGTGGACGTAACTGCATACAATGGAACATGTATGGGATACTATTTGACTTTGACCGCACCAATACTGTTTATGAATTATATAGTAAAGGCTTATTGACGGGCTTATCAGTTGTCAACACGCATAAGTAAAGGCTTTACTAACCATCTATTTTTAAGGTACTCAAGATATGGAGATATGGATATTGACCAGGGTTTATGGTCATTACAAGCATACTTAGATGTGATAACATAAACCGACCCAGACAATTTGGATAAACTGAATACATTGGAGCCATTTATATGTGGGATTTTAATATGTTTTTGGGGTGAGGAATTGTTAGTGGGGGGATGGTAACCCGCCAATCCATCGCGGATGCATTCAGACCTCGCCGAGAAGTTTGACGCCAGTCGTTTTTCAGAACCTCAGAAACACACCAAGCCAATTAATCCCATCACCATCCATCACCCTATTATGTGGAAATTCCCTACTTTTTACCATGGTTTCGTGAACCGGGGGTGTTTAATATGAACGGGGGAAGAGAATTTCACCATAGCCTTGCAGCAGTTTCTTCAAGTCAGCTGCCGCTTGGTGAGGTGACCAAAGGTAGAGATTGCGTCGCTAGCTATGGACCTGCCCAACAGGTGATGACAGGAAGATTGAGATTTTGGGGATTCAATGGATATATAATTTGTCAATATGTTCAAACTGAATTACAACTTCAAAGTCTAACCATTGCTCGCATTTTTTGGCTTTTTTGGTGTCAAGCTGTTGGGATGGCAACCCACCTATATTCATAATCCCAAAATTCTGGTTGGTGGTTTGGAATATTTTTTTGCCATATGGGAATTTCATCATCCCAACTGACGAACTCATATTCAGAGAGATGGCGAAAAACCACCAACCAGCAGTGCTAAATGATTGGGAAATAGTTTTAATTGTGGTTGCAAATGTGGTTATTCCATTCATGGGATAACTTATGGGAAATTCAGTAAATGGAAAAACCACATTTCCATAATTTTCCATAAATGGGATGACTTACTCACTTATAATATGGTAAATGGCCATGGTAGATGACTTCACAGGTTTACCTTCACGAATCCCATAAGTTTCGCAGGGACGCGGAGACCCCGATGATGCGATTGAAGCTCAGGTGCAATCAGTATGGATTCGGATCACAACGAGGCGAGGCAACGGACAAAATGGGGAAACCTCCCAGGCTGACAAGTGATGAGAAAAAATGACTTTGATAGTGGTAGATTGGTGGAATTTCTCTGAGTTGATAATCATTGGTAGATTGATAACATAGTGATGGTAAATCTACAGTTGGTGCTGGATTGGTGGAATTTTCCAAAAGTTCCAAACGTCTTTCAGTGGGGCCAACGTTATGTGTGTTGGTTTATGCCAAATCTAGCTATGGTACAAACCCTAGTTATTATAGTATAACTCCCATAAACCAAGTTAGCTATATATATATAATTACATATATATATATCCCGTCAACCCAACAGTTTTGGGGTTTATAAATCATAGTATTTACAGATTGTATATCCCGTAAATAGCCTGTAGTTTTTTTAGTTGTGTGAGGCCCAAGCTATCGATGAGTCCGGCAAAAGGCGCCATCTTAGCTGAACTCCGAAACAAATGACAGACAGTTCCAATAATATTTGTTGAATATTAGATAATGTCTTATTAAACAATGTTGGCCATATAGTTTCAATAATAATTACACTATTGGATAAATTAAAATATATAATAATTACATGTCCAATAATATATTGTTATATATGGCCACATGTCCCTGGCCTTCTCGAATAGTCAATTTACATCCAACTCACCTGAACACCATAAACAAATTGTTCCCTATCACCGTTGGATACATGTTTAGTTGATACAAATGACCATAAGCCCATTATCCTCGATTTAGTATCTTACACCAGATTTAGTATATCATTACCCTTTGGTAAGTTACAGTTTGCTATAGAAAATAGCACATTTATAGTTGATTTACCTATTCAAAATGGTGATTTTCCATCGTTTTTTTGTATGTTTACTAGATTTTACCAGGGCCGGGGTAAATGTGGAGATGGAAAAATCCACCATCCACAGCACCAGGTCGGACCCTCCCGGCACTTCGCCAGGCTAAACAGCTGATGCATCGGCACTACAGGGACAGTGCCTTGCCTCTGCGCAACCGGATCCATCGTCTGAAAAAAAAAGATGATGGATATATATATATATATTATATTAATATTTAGGATAACTATTAATACCCATGTATATCCCAATATATATATATATATATTTGTTTATATATATATATATCCCAATGTATAGTGGACTTTTTTGATGTACAGTGGACTATTTGGGGTATTAATGTATAGTGGACTATTAAAACCCATAATTAGGATCCGGCTGGTGCTGGTAGAAAAATGCTAACATGAGTGGGGTATATTGATGGTAAATATTGGTAAATGTTACCAGATATAGCAGCACCATGGATCCTATGGGATATTTGTTTATAGTTCCAATATTTTCCCACATAGTTCCTATATACCCAGGGTGGCCACACACAAATAGGCCATCGCTGGTTATAAATCATTATTGTTAAATCGCAGTTGGATTATTCACTATCAATTTAGCATAATCAACCTACCGATGATTATCATAGACATATATTATTGACCATAAGATGGATGATTTAATCTCATGATTGATCAATTAGTTATTACTTATTGCTAGTTTATAGTAACAATGGTGAATGACCAGAAATCTTGGCTGAAAAAGATCCTAAAGGATTCCTGAGTTGTCAACGGGGCCATTGGGGCCACGTCTAGGGCACAAAAAAACAGCGATGCCCTCCCTTGATCCTTTTTTTTCTTCGGTTCCGTGTCAAGGAACCCCCCAGAAATGTGGATGATTTTCCGGAAAAACATTGGGTTTTCCCCAGAAAAATGTGGATGATTTTCCGGAAAAACATTGGGTTTTCCTCATCTATATACCCTACATTGGGTTTCCCTCATCTATGTAAACGTTTACCCGGGGGTAAGTCTTATGCCAGAAAACCCCTGCTACCCACTCGGGATAATTCCTCTTGTACCATAGCTTTTCCCATCATGTCAATGAGGGAAAAAAAACATGGGTAAACCCAATTTTTTGGTGTCATTCATGTTCAATGTGACATCCATTTCACATCAACAAAAAAAACATGTCACGCCGGAAATGCGTAGAAATGCAAAATGTTCATATATTTTCCCATGAATAGCTGTTGACCCGTTTGGGAACATATATTTCCATAATTATAGCTCATATTTCCTTAATTTCACCCACCAAATGGTAGATGTTTCACAATTTTTCCCACATTTTCCCATATTTTCCTATAGATGCTGTTAATCGTTGCGTTTTCACCCGTTTGTTTAACGGACCACACGGCCACGTTCCTCTCCGGCGTTTGAGGTGCCGAGATCTATGACGCCATGGGCGGCGCGGCAGCCGTGGAGCTGAAACACAGCACCATGGGCATTGCCTCAACGGTGGAACAGATCCAAACCAGCCCGGGGCCCCACAAGTTACCCTCTGGTAATTTAACATAGCTATTGAGAATGACCATTTATAGTGGATTTTCCCATTGAAAATGGTGATTTTCCATAGTTATGTTAAATTACCAGAGGGTATGCCACGGTGATGGACATGGATATCACTGGGCTAAATGGAGGTGAAAATGTATTTATATAGTTTTAACCAATGACGTAGCAGCAGCGTAGCATCACGTGTGCCCGCAAGTCACATGAACGTTATTACCCCACCCCACCCAAACCCAATATTGAAAAAGTAGCACGACTACACGCACGGTTTTCCACCCACTAGCATATACATATATGTGTAGATATGTAGATGTCATAGGATATATTTATATAGCTATATATATATAATATATATATATATATTATATATACAGTTCTTTGTACATGTCCATCTCGGATGTTGAAGATGTGTGAGAACCGTGCAATAGTTGTCCGAAATGGATATCCATCCATTATCAGAGAGGACGGAACATCTTTCATCTGAAAGGTGGATGTTTTCGGTCTTACCCCGTGCTGAAGCCGCAGCTTTTTCTTTGGCTTTGATCGCCCTGCTGGTGGTCTGCCATCGGCTACCACTGTTGCGGTGCGCAGGCTCTGATGGCTGCGCCAGAATTGCGCAGGTTCAGCTCAGTCACTTCTTCTTAGAAGAGTTGTGCAGAGTAAAACGCAGTGACATGCGTTTGGCGCATCAACTTCTGGTGGCAGGAATCCGGCCCAAAACTTCTCGGGACCAGGACAGGCCTTGAAGAACATGACCCTCTGATGGCTGAAAAACCTCTCAGATGCTGATTTGTTTTCACACACGAAAAACAGTGGATGTGGTTCAGCTCTTTTCTACCCCCCTTCTGGATAAATGGTAGTGACGTCACTGGAATCATTTTTAGTAGCGGTTTATTTCAGGTAAACTATTACTGGTTGGTGGTTTCAAACATGTTTTATTTTCCATTTCATATATGGGATAATTAATCCTTCCCATTGACGATTGTAATATTTTTCAAGATGGGCACATTGCACCACCAAGCAGTAGAATTTGCCCAGCAAATTTTGTGTTTCGTTTGTGGGTGTTAAAAAAAACTATCAGCTACCAAAACTGAATATTTGATTGGCAAATAAAAACATGAACACATGGAACAATTACTCATGACATTTAGATATATTATATATATAATATTTAATATTGTGAGACTTTTCGACGGCACACAATGAATTGACCCACACAATTGTACAATTGAATGTCATTTCATTTTCTATGTGCGTTTTTTTGTTGATTGATCTATCCCTGTCTCCGCAGCGATGAACCATCCCATATGAATAGATCAACAGAAACATAAATTGGATTCTCACAGTTTCCCAATAGATTAATCATCCCAGTAGATTTCTCCTCCAATGTGTTTCTCTCAAACTGGGATTTGTCCCTTCTCACCTTTGGTTTCCTTATGACCGAAGAATTTGAATGATAACTTGGGTTCGCCGCTGACTTTCCAGAAACCCCAATTCGTATGACCTCAGAAACGAATTAGCTGTTGTTTGATCATGTTTTATCCATTTTCTGAGGTACAAAACGTTGTTTGAATTATGTGTTTTATCATGTTTTTTTTCAGCTTCAAAGTATACACCCCTGATTTCATCCCCAACTCGATGGGTACCATAAAATCCTTTATATAGTGCTATGGAAAATAACCAGAAACAACATGTTTTTGTGGACTATCAAAGATTGACCATGTTTGTATCATGTTTTTTTTTCTCGCTTAAAAAAGTATACAGGGCGCCCAGGTTTTTTGGACCGTTGACCAGTGCACAACGTCTCGTGGCTTTGACCGAGGTCCGTGTGATGACACGAAAGTGCCCACGAAACTGGAAATGCAGGTACCTTTGCCCGTGGAAACGATCAGGAAGGCGACGGCTGGACGGTGGTTGCTGGTTTGGGGCTGGCTGGACCTGCCGCAACCTGGTAATGACTCACGTAGCGAACTGGAAAGATCCACCATTTTTTTGAGGCAAATCAACTATAGATGGCCATGTTCCATGGGTATTTATAAATAACAACAAACTGTACTCATGATTGGGAATCGTTGATTGTTCTATATGAATCGTGCAATTTTGAAAATTTAGATCTTTGTTTTGAGGTTGAAATGTGGACCGCAAAACAAACATGGAGTTCATCAACAAATTAAGAGAAACACGAGCAACTAACCGCCAACATGTTTGATTTAGAGCAACCACCACGAAGATGGATATCAATGAACATGACATTTCATTAAAATATGATATGGTAAATTGAACTTGTTTGTTGTTTTCTTGGGCTTCCATAACAGAATCAAATGAAACGAATTGCCAACAACCAAGGGATTGTTTCCAGTCTTTTTGGATTATAATTAACAAGGTATAACTCGGTTGTTGATGGTTGTTGAATATGTCACCTGTTCCTATTCGTTTTGAACACTTTCGAAATTGGTTTTTAACTTGATATGAACATTTTTTTAATAAGAACATGTTTGGATATGATCTCTTTTGGATTGGCTATACACTGGATATGCGTTTAAACATGATAGACATTTAAACAGAAACAACAATAATTACCTTCATTGATCTTAATATGCAATTCAGCCAGATACATTATTGATGCTCAAATTGTTGTCTGCCGGGGATTGTTGTAGGGTTATATCACAATCTGTGTTTCAGAACTACTTACGTTAGCCACAACTAGTTCTTATCCCTCCAGTTTTTCTATGCTTTCCCACATCCGAGATAATTGTTTGCAGGGAAACGGAGGATTACTTGTGAGGTCCGGTTTTTTTTTCGATATTTCAAGGTTCCAAAGCAGCAAAATCCATGTAATGTAACATAAATGAAAGCCAACATATATGGTCATAGCCAACATATATGGTCATTCAAACTACCATTTTGTTGAACATTTTCTCCCTAAAAATTGTATTTTTTCTATGAAAATGAGTCCTCTACACCCATCTTCCATGGATTGAATTTCATCTCAACCCCCTGATTCCGTGCCATGTTGGCATGGATCCAAAGCGAAATCGAAATCGGATGGTTCGTCATTCAGCCATAGCTATGTTTGATACTGACAATATCCAAGATCAAGTTCAAGTTGAAGTTGTTGTTGTTGTTGTTGTTGCTGTTGTTGCTGTGGTTGCTGTTGTTGTTGTTGTTGTTTGTTGTTGTTGTTGTTGTTGATTATGCTAAAACCATGATGTTGTGTAAAAACCATGATCTTGGAGTCCAAACCATGTTTTTGTCTAAAACCATGATTTTGCTGACAATATCCAAGACATATGGTTCGTTTCTCTTGTCTAAAACCATGATTTTGCTGAAGTCCTTAAATCTTCGGCCATGAAAAATCAGCAAATTGTTGCTTGAATCCCCCCATACTTTTGGATGCCACATTTCTACTGTTTGGAAACCACCACATCTTTTACTGGTTGGTGGTTTGGAACATGACTTTTATTTTTCCATAATATATGGGATAATCCAACCAGTTTAGTTTTGTTCCGGCCTTAGAAAAAACCAGCTAGTGCACCAACTGCGCAAAAAACACTTCTCGCAGGCACTTCAGAGTGAGTTCTCAAAGGAACAGGAATTAGCTCTGGTGTGCGGAAACCAAGGACAAAATCAATGGGTGTACCAAGGGCACTTTTTTTCGTTCAACACTCGAATTTGAGCTTCGACTATGAAAGTGACTGAAAGATGTGGGCCCCATCATCGCCAAGACAATTTGTAAGCTATGTAGGCTATGCACTATGCACACGAGCGGAAACATAGTTATCTACCTGTATCCTGTATAAAGGATCCTCCCACAATTCATAAGCAATTGCGTGAATGGCTAGATGAAGACGGGTTGGAGTCCGATGTGTTCCAAAGACTTTGCAAGTTTTTTTTCAACATATAGTGGCAACAGCGAATTAGAATTTAAAAACAAAGATGAATGATTCATTAATTCATCCGAAGGACATCATTTGAGTAACTGCCCAGCTGGCACCTCAAGTTCATGGTTGCTGCAGCTGACGATGATGTTCGAAGCTGCAACATCTTGGCGCAGGATGTAGCTATGTTTACCAAGTTATCTTTCAACCGTTGGCCCCAATTGTAGCAAAACAATACACAACCATATGAAATTGTCAAATTATGAAAAGTGCTGAAAACTCAAAACCAAGAAGAACTAAGAATAGGTCTAGATTTCCCCTGGTTTCTATGGTGAGTCCCAGTTGGTCTCTTCGCAGCATTTTGTTGAGGCCATCTCTGCGTGTGGAAGAAGGAGGCTCAGGGAGGGGGGGATGGGCATATCATTCTTGGTTTGTTGGGATTTCATGGGATTTCGATTCAAAAAGATAGTCAAAGCTGTAAAGAAGGGGATGTTGGGATCGGCATTTTATTTATAGGGTTGATGAGGGTCTAGGCATGGTCTGAGAGCCGTGGTTGCTTTGTTTTTTTTATCCAGGCCCGTTGAATGAAAACACATACAGCAACCACGAGTACCAAAGGGACTTAAGTATACTTAAAGTGACTTACGTCAATATGGTTTGTTTGTTTGACGAGATATCAATGTATGATTTGTAAGGTATTGAGAAAATATACTGAGGTTTGTATGTATATACCCATCAAGTAATGAAAGTACTAAGGCCGCAGAGATTATGTGGTGCAGAGCTTTTCGTGAAGCTTTGCTGAACAGAGATAACTATCCAAAAAGGGTCGAAACAGGAAACATTGGATGACATGCCTAATTATCTTCAATTACATCCACAGTTTTTTAATTAATGATTATACCTAGAATCAGAATCCCATTAACTATTATTCCCCTTTTTTGAAAAAAAGATATGTTTATTATGGGAATATAGTGGTTTATGATGATTACCTATGATTCTCAAGCAACTGGTTATGATGATCCCCAGGTTTTCTGTTTTTCCAAAGAACATTTTGTTGCTTGGGACAGAGCCGGCTTTTCTGAAACAGAGCCGGCCATGAATCGCAAGGTGAACTCCCAGAGTTTGTGCGCGGCGGCCGAGCCATTTATCGTACTGTTAAGAAAGGGTTAACATATGTTAAAAGGTCTGAAAATGATTGTTAAAAAATGTTAATTATGGTTAATCATCGATGTTTTTATGATTATAGAATGAATGATAAACAATAATGTTAATTATGGTTAATCATCGATGTTTTTATGATTATAGAATGAATGATATTATTTTGAATAGTGATTAACAATAGTTGATATTAATCAATTATCAACATTAATGTTGACTAATGATTATTGACTCCCCAAATGCGGATATACCTCTGGTAATCGAACATCCTGCTGTTTTGTTTTGTGATTTGTTACTTTCCCAATGGGACATATACGATTTGGGGAATACATAGGGAATATGTTGTTGGGGGTTCTTAGGCAAATTCAATATTGCCAATATCCAAGGACAATACGTTCTTTTTGGGGGGGGGAAGCTTTTGGTGGTACACCTGTTGGAATTTATATACAGTTCCTTTCGCTATATCAAGGGCGAATGAACCAACATCAACGGTTCTGGAAAGGCGCCAGCCTCTGGAGAACACCTGCTGATGAAAATGACTCGGGCGCCACTGACTCTGATTCTTCAAAGCACCATTTTCGTAGCCCATCATATACCTGCATGATTGTTGTTTGAAACTTATTCTTGTCAGTTGAGAAAGCCCGATCTTCAGAGGTTTATCTTGTTTGAAACCAATTACAGTAAATTCAATCCAGTTGTCACATGTTTTTTGGGTGAAATGATGTTCTTTTTGCTTACCCACATCCATATATTAAGGGACTTACTGTTTAGTTGAATTGCCCTAACCCAAAAGACAGGGACGGCTCAAGAGTTACATTGAAATCTGTCCAAAAAAAATATCAATTGATCAACCATAATATTTATCCGTACTGTATTTTGATTTCTATGCAACAAATGAGTGGTCAAGGTCTCATCAATCAACAAGTAGAACTTATCCACAACGTTGTACTTAACCATCATAAGGTCGAGCTTCTGGCGCGTCAGTTGTATCTCCATTTCTGCAGCTTCAATCCACAGATTTGTCGTTCTTCTTGGTTAAAATCCCCGGAAACAAGTGCTGGTTGGTGGTTTGGATCATTTTTTATTTTCCATAATATATGGGATAATGCTTCCTATTGACTAATATTTTTCAAGATGGTTGAAACCATCAACCAGATTGCTTTCAGCACCCCTCCATTAGGTCATGAACATCTCATTTTGGCGTAATCAATTCACACTGATCCCCATGATCACTGTAGCGCCGGCAGTAACAACATGTACAATGCGGTCCCCTCAGCCGGTTAGTTGATTTATAGAAGCCATATGATTTTTTGTAGGTATATCTATAGATGGATTTATAAATATTTGTTTACATCTATCTATATAGGTCCATATGATTTATATAGGTCAACTTATATTGTTTACCTCGGTTAGTTGATATATCCACAGATGGGTTTGTAAACCAACAAGACTGGGACCCAAATTGGCACGTGCCCCGCTCAGGACTCACTGCAAGGATTTGCAAGTGGTCGAGGTGGGTACGTCATTAGACGCTGAAGTTTAACATGAACTGTTTAAGCGTTTGGTCAAGCCTTTTTTTTCTTCTAGTTTAGTACTTGAATACCTTATGACACAGATGATATACTGTATTATCTGTGTTTCTGTATTATCTGTTTTTAATCAGCTAAATCTGTAAGTCCTTTTCAGGGTATCTTAGATTGGCCATGAAATGGTATTTTAACTACTAGTTTAGAACTTGGTATGATGATCTGTATTGCTTGGCCTGACATAGTCAACTAATTCCTCATAGAAACATGGAAATTATATGGGGGATTTCCTAAATAGGGGTACCCCGAGTCATCATCCATTTATAGATGATATTTTCCATGAAATAAACCATCTAGCTATTGGGGGTACCCATATTTCAGGAAACCTCCATATAGTCGATCATCATTAAATGTGGGTATCACCAAGCGGCCACTGATCCTGGGGCGTACCCAAAAAAGGCAATGCAACGATGGTCATAGCATGGATACAAAACTTGCACTTAAAGGTACATGCTAACGATTCAACCACTCTGACATTTAGTGCTGGTAATTGGGTTTGGGACAAGATTTGGGTCTTAATTTGTCTCTTCGAATCTGATTTGGTGCCACTTTTTCCATCAGCGAAGTGATCAGTGTGCAAACCCATGCGCAGCTGGGATTTATATAATATTGAGCTACCCTCTGGTTATTTAACATAGGCATGGAAAATTGCCCATTTATAGATGGTTTACCTATTAAAAATGGTGATTTTCCATGGCTATGTTAGTCATAACCAGATGGTAAATGTTGGGATCTTTAATTTAATTTAGCGCAATGTCGAACCCGAATGAAAAACTCCCTGCTGGGAATGCGGATCCCAAGTCGAAAGTCACGCGGCACCTGATAGGAGGTATCCATGTAACCCCAAGCACTGTGGCAGGCTCCATTTATGGCTTATTTCATGTCCACCCATCCAGCTGGGATATCCACCAACAATTGTGATGGCAGTGGAAAAACATCAACGTAGTAGTTGGGGGACTCATATCTTGCTTTTTTGTTTTTCACACGTTTTCTCTTGGTAAGGCAAGGTAAAGCAAGGTAAAGCGACCAGTGTTGCTGTTGAACCCCTTTTTCTCTATTTGGTAAGTTGCTGATATTTTGGATGTTTAAGATCCCAAATGTCTCAGTTCAAGCCTGGTGAAGCATGTTTCTTGAGAGGACATCGTTCTTCGTTGGTGAAACTCCCGAGCTTTGCGGCTGGACTCCCTAGTTTTTATGGCTTAAATCTTCATGTTTGCTACATCTCAGTTTGTGTTAAATCATCCATCTTGGCTGGTTTAAACCCATCTTTTCTCAGAGTTTATCCATTTTTTTTGCATGTTGAGTCCCCATTTCTGTCGGAAATACCTAGGGCACCATCACAACTGAAGCACTAGTTGTTGTTTTTGCTGTCAAACGCATACATGTCAGCAAAGTCCCCGTTTTCGGTGGCTAAATCACCCTTTGTGATGGTGACCGCCCCATTTTTATGCATTGAATGCCCATGTTTTCTTGTTCAATCTCACGTTCGGGTTGTGTTTGATCCTAGTTCAATCCCCTCTTTTGAGAGTGAACTCACCGTAAATCAGATCAATCCCAATAAGTGTCACGCCAATTTATGGTGAATTCACCATAATTTTGCTGCTTCTAATTCCCACATTACTACAACCCCATTTCCCAATTTATTAAAGGCCTATTGGCATGATGCATTGGTTTTACAACATGGACCAGTCAATGGCCACCTCATTAAATGCTATTTGGCGTCAGCCATCCCAGCCCTTGCAGCCAGGTTGAGGGTTATGGGAAGATCGCCTGCAGCTCCCCGCGTGCCACGGTGATCTCCTTGCAGATGGCCAAAGTCAAAGAAGGCCGTGGGTTCCGTCGTGGATTCGTCGTCGTGGATTCGTCGTGGGTTGGATGTGGGATGATCTGCCAGAGATCTGATAGGTAAGCTAAACCACCATTTATAGTGGAAAATCACCATTTATAGTGGAAAATCATTGGAAAATCACCTTAGAAATAGTGGAAAATCACCATAGAAATAGTGGAAAATCACAATTTATAGTGGAAAATCACCATAGAAATAGTGGATTTACCCATAAAAAATGGTGATTTCCCATTATCTATATCTGGTTGGTGGTGACTGGAACATTGGTTTAGTATGGGATAATGATGGTTAATGATGGTGAATAATGGTTAATAATCACTGGTTGGTGGTTTGGAACCATGGAATTACTATGACTTTCCCATCATATTGGGAATTTCATCATCCCAACTGACTAACTAATATTTTTCAGAGGGGTTGAAACCACCAACCAGTATTGGTTTAGCTATACATCTATTGTTGAACTATATTGGTGGCTATATTGGTGGCTAACCAAAAACATGGAAATATAACAGTATATAACAGTATATAACAGTATATAACAGTATATAACAGTATATAACAGTATATAACAGTATATAACAGTATATAACAGTAAATAACAGTATATAACAGTATACAACAGTAAATAACAGTATATAACAGTATACAACAGTATATAACAGTATATAACAGTATATAACAGTATATTACAGTATATAACAGTATATAACAGTATATAACAGTATATAACAGTAAATAACAGTATATAACAGTATACAACAGTATATAACAGTATATAACAGTATATAACAGTATATAACAGCATATAACAGTATATAACACTATATAACAGTATATAACACATAGTATCTGTACTGGTTGGTGGTTTCAAACATATTTTCTAATTTTCCTTCCATATGAGTGGATTTTCCTTCCATATCCTTCCCATTGACGAACCCATATTTTTTCAGGATGGTTAAAAAGATGGTTAAGTCACCACCAACCAGTGTATTTATCTATATTATCATGGTGTCAGCAATATAAAATAATATAAATCATGGTGTCACTGTATAGTCATAATACGCTATATCATAGTACACTATTAATATAAAACACACTACACTATATAGTACTATAGACTATATCGTATATATTTCTACTTTATTGTTTATATATATACATTTTACCACAGTAATTACTACAATACTATAATGATTATATCGACCACTTACTACATCATCCAAGTACCAATGGTATCATACCAGTATGATATTCGTATCATGAACCAGGACTATAATCCTACAATGCTAGTACTATAACCCATAGGATCCATGGTGCTGGTATATATGCTAACATAAATGGGGTATATTGATGGGATCCATGTTACCATATATAGCAGCACCATGGATCCGTCATGGGTAGTACTAAATGCTATGATATGATTGTATACTACCATCTGGTTATTTAACATAGCCATGGAAAATCACCATTTTTAAGAACGGTAAACCGGTAAACCATCTATAAATGGGTCATCATGTTCCATGGCTATGTTAAATAACCTGATGGTATATCATACCAATGATTACAATCATGGATGGTCTCATCACAAGCCATGGCATAAGGTGTCAGCTTCGATTCCCAGGAGGCGAGTCCCTCGTGGAAAGCGAGGCGGAGTCTTCGGAAAGCAGTGTGGAAGAGGAGCCCTGTGGTCGGTGGTTCCCCCTTGGTGGTCCCCGGAATTTGGGCCATTTAAGGGCCTTAAGGGCCATTTGGGCCATGGGGATTTTATGGGGATTTTAGGAATGGGGAATTTTTTCCCGGAGAAACACCGGTCCAAGTGAACTAGTTGCCCGCGGCTTGTCCCCTGCTGAACTGGACCAGAAGCGAAAGGAGCGGGGAAGGGGCCGAAGGGGCTACAGTGCGGCTACAGGCACAGGCACAGTCGTTGGTCATATCGGGATGTTCCGTTTGTCAGGAAAATGTCGGACAGCTCTTTGACTTGCGAGTTCTCCCGTGCTGCTTCTCGAAATCGCGGAAAGAGTCACGATTGCCCATTTACAGGGGATTTCATGGGATCCAATGGCTTTGAACTGGGGTTATAACATGTTATAACTAGATTGACTATGATTAATAATCCCAGTTATAAACCGTTATTTCATGGGATTTCATGGGATTTCAAGTTGGTTTATGGTGTAGCTGCCGGTAGATGGGTAAGGGGCCCCACTTTGTACCAACGATGGTGGCCGGTGGTCTCGCTACTGATCTATCAACCATCTAGAAGTGGAGAGTAAACCCACGCATGGCTGCGTATATCAATATCTAATATGATCATATATATATATATATCTATGGCGGTTTCCATAAATCAGGGTACCCCCCAAATCATCCATGAAAAGATATGGATTTTCCATGAAATAAATTATCCAGCTATGGGGTACAGTATCCTTATTTTAGGAGACCACCATATACAGAGCCGATTCAATTTCCTGACTGGTTACACATGTTCACTTCAGTTCGCGATGCCCCATAGTTGGGGTCCTGAAAGCAACTTTTGGCGTATCAGGGTGTGCTTTTTGATGGGTTTTGTAAAATTGACTATAGCAGTAATAATATCCCTGTTTTTCATGGCAATAGCAACTTAAAAACGGTTATCGCAAAAAAATGATATGGTCATGATACACCTTTAGTGCGATGGAAAAATCATAGAGCGGTAATTGTGGTTTTAGTGACCATATCGCTATTCCTTTGTCAGTTGTAGTGATACCATGGAATATAAGCAGTGATTGTGGGTAGCCAAATCTGCGGTTACTTCTTAAAGTATCTTTAATTTACTGCCATGGTTACTTTCCAGAACCGGTGATAACTATGAACCACTGAGGGTATGACAACCATAGTTATAGCCTACAATTCCAGGAATTTTCCTCTTGCACATTCCACGAATTTCGTGTGTAATTTGCATTTGTTCTATTATTGGTATTTTAAAGAAATATTGTTTGATGATTTTTTCAATTGTTCTGGTCCAAGACGGGAAAACATCAGTTTCTCTGCATGTTTGATGTCTTGTCGCTCCAATTGTCTCTCATTCTCCACCCATGCCGGAGGACCCACAAGCCAAGACACAGACTGAGCATCTGGGCGATTCGTGGGCGGGCCATAGTAGCTAATAGGTTTTAATTATGTCGATATAAGTTGGTTGAAGTTGGTTTCTAAATTATATAAACCATAGCAACCATAGTTTTTATGTGCTACAAGTTGGTTTATAATTGTTTAAACCATACTTGTAGTATCTTGTAGTAGCTATGTCGATATATCGGCCCATAAAACCAACTCAGTGCAATTGGAGAGTCGAAGCCTAGGCTGGTGATTCATGAGGAGAAGGAAGAGGAGATAGAATTACTGCAGAAGTCGCAGAAGACTGTTAAGTTTAAGGTTGTGTTGGAATGTCTGGGCATTATTTCGGGTCAGTGTGATATTTTCTTGCAGCTGCTGCAATCATTGCCATTGGTTGATGCACGACAAACGCATCAGGAGACATTGGCCCGCATGGAACAAACTTGCCTTGAGTACAGAAACCAATTGGAGCGAGCTTCGGAGTCTGTGGCGGTGCTGGGACTGGATCTGCCCGAATGTGTGAACTACCATTCCTTGAATTTGATTGCCCTGGCTGTGCAGCAATGCAGGAAAATCCAAGGGTTGTTCGGCAACCTGTGTTGTCGTGAGTGTATGTGGGTGAAGGAAGTTGTTGAGCCCGCGTGGTCAAATTGTTTGAAGGATGATGTTTCCTTTTGGAAATTATTGTTGTCACATCGTCAAGTGATGTATCTGTTGGAGGCCACGGATGACGATCAAAGCTGGAAGAGCAAGAATTTGGCAGTGAATTTGCGAAATGTCCGCCAGTGTCCACTGCGGGTTCCTTGTGCTGACAGAGACAGAAAACATGCCAGCAGAATGCACACACGGTGTTCGAGCCAAGTGAATATGATTTGTCAGGTGGGCCAACGTTGCTCATCAGAGGGTTCGAGATGGGATTTTGCGATGACATTCAGCCCGACGTTTGCTTTTCCAGCCTCAATTCTTTGAGAAAGTGGCCGAAGAGAAATTTGTTTCTATCATGATTGCTGCAGTGAAGGAGGCTTTTTCAAAGTCTTTGCAACACTTGCGCACCTTGGATGATGACAAGCGGCACATGGATCGCAACAGCGGCCAGTGGGTGTCTGAAAATTATGATGTTTGGGTCTGGGCCAAAGTTGTTGCTCGGCTATGAAGGGTGGTGTGGAGCATGGCATGGGATGCTTCTCGACTGTGTGACCTTACCAGTTTTGTCTGGGTCGGTCTTGTCGATGCATCTGGCCTGGAGCAGCCGACTATGAGAAAAGGTGTTTTGTGACAGCGGTTGCATGACAGTGCTTCCTAGTGACATTTTCACACATCGGTTGTGCCATTGATCCTTGCTGGAGGCTGGGCACTGTTGATGCCTGTAGCGCATATGCATTGCTTGCATGTTTCTTCTGTGGCAGGTTCTCTGCGGTGGCAAAGTTGCGGCCATGCTACAGGCTTGTGCTCTGGGGTCTGCTTGGAAACACTTGCGACTGAGACATTCATCATGTTTATGTTAGCAGTTTGTATTGGTTAGCAACAGCTTGCGCAGGTTTTGACTTGCAGCACTTGCATGACAGCAGTTGCATGACAATATTTCTAACTGACATGTGTTTTAGCAGGCATGCATGAGGTTGATGTTTAGAAGTCTGTATGGGTTAGTAACAGCTTGCTTAGCTTGTACATGACAGCACTGGTATGACAGCGGTTGCATGACAGCGCTTCCTTGTGATATTTTCTTACATTGGTTGTGCCATACGCATTGCTTGTTTCTTTTCTGTTGAATCAGAAGTTCGGTCTTGAATCAGGTGGTGGCCTGGTATGTCTTGGCGTGTTTGTTGTCCAGCCTCATCTGCAGGTGACATTCCATCACTGATTCAGATGGTTTCCCACAGTGTCCTGGCATGTTTGTTTTCCAAGCTGTGCCGCAGCCGACATGACATGAGTGATTCAGGTGGTCTCCAACATGTCTTGGCATGTTTGTTTTTCAAGCTGCACTGCAGGCGACATGACATGAGTGATGCAGGTGGACTCCAACATGTCTTGGCATGTTTGTTTTGCAGCCTGAACTGCAAGCGGTGACGCCAGGTGACATTCGCGAGTGAAGCGGCAGACCGGCTGGCAACGTCACAGACCAAAAAAAAAAACGCAATGGCTTGCTTGCAAAGGGAGTGGCTGGTATCTATGTGACAGAAGATTTGTCAGTAACAAAACGTATAAATGTCATGGTGGGGTTCACTCGAAGTAAAGTAATTTAGCTCACTGGGGCAGCCTTTCTCGTAAGCAAAATTGTCAGATTTGCAGGTCAACCTTGGATGGGTATTTAGCCGATTTAGCCATCAACATCCGGACGAACTCACCTTCGTCTAGACGACGATCAACCGGCTCCACGTGGGTATATAAATTCCACGCGAAAAACCTGGTGGTTTGATTAACAAAACAGACATATGGGTCAACTGTTAATTGGTATTGCCACGCAACTTCATTCTTTTCGTAAGGTATGAAAATTGGAACCTATTTCGAAATGGCCTAAGGCAATTTTCTCCCAGAAGGTCTTCATCGTACTGTCTAAATATCTTCCGTTCCCCCAGAAAAAGAAGGTAAGTAAACTACTGTAAGTTCTGTGTAAATTAATATTTTCCGTGACCAGTACTGTGGCCTCAGATGTGTAGTACTGTGTACAGTAATATATACAATATCTGGTTGGTGGTTTTAAACATTTGTCATTTTCCATAATATGAATGGATAATCCTTCCCATTGACGAACTCATATTTTTCAAGATGGTTAATTCACCACCAAGCAGTGTATTCATCTATATTATCATGGTCTCAGTCTCAGCAATATCAAACATGGTGTCACTGTATAGTCATAATACGCTATATCATAGTACACTATTAATTTAAAACATACTACACTATGTAGTACTATAGACTATAGCCTATATAATTCTACTTTGTTGTTTGTATACATCCTACCACAGTAATTACTACAATACTATGATTCTTGTAAGGTAACTTCCCCCGGTATAGCATCTGAAGTTCGTCCACGGCGGCCTGGTGGATTTAGGCTGATCTAACCATGGCTGTGGCTATGGATCAATACCTATAGATAACAATTTGTTGTATATCTGTACTGTATTATATATGGTATCTATTTTCTATGGCTATACAACTTGTACAAATCTATATATATGATGGTACAATTTGTAGATTCTCTATAACTGTATTTGTTGTAATTTGGGTATCTATTATCTATGGCTATACATATATGGTCCTCGTATATAGATTTGTATTATAACTGGACATAACCAATCTATGGCTATATCCCAAAGGGGATGAACATCCATAAATCCCAACTGTTTTGATGTGGTCACAGAAGGGGTACAGGGTAACGTGACTCATCCCCATATATCATCGATGTTATGTCTATATAGTCATCCTGGATTTTTTTTTAATAGGGAAATTTCAAGAAAAACACCAGAATTATGGAAACATATTTTTTAAACTCCCATATTCTACCCTGCTGTGCAGTTAAGGTGTCCACAACAATGCTTGATATCATGATCTATCACAAAAAAAACATCTATCTTTGGACGGCTGATGCCACTGGCACTGAGGCAAGATGGGGTTCGGGGCTCGGAACACGTCAGCAGGATTTTGATGTCGACGTTCATCAAAATAGGAGATGATTTAGTCTGGTATATGGTATAGTAGAAGGTGTCTGTCGAAAAATCGTGACCCACAAAACAGGTTGATTTCAAAGGTTTTTATCTCCCAGAAAGATAACCTTTGGATTTGAGCAACATTTTGTTGAGGATGAAGATCAACTCATTGGGAACACCCTTTATGAATTGGGCGGAGAAAATCCAGTAATCTACAGTTGGATGAGTGAACAGTAATACACATCTGCAACTGGTGGGGCTGTTTGTTGTATTGGGATTTACCAACAAGTCTTGCGACGCAATTACATCATTTTGAACCAAAGATGGGGATGTACAAGCGCAACGTTTCAGCGCAGTTGTTTTTTCGGCGACTACCGAAAAGGTATTTCAAACAATCACAAGTGTTTCTGTCCCCAAAAACTATAAAGACCCAAAAACAATGCGTAGTGTGAGACTGGTTTGTACAACATAGCCAATTCTGTGAGCACATCCGTACCCCGATCACATTAGCCAGGAAGTCATGAAGCATATGCCGGGAAATATGTTGTAAGGAAATATGCCAGGAAACCAGTTCTTCCAGTAAATAGAGTTGATGTTATTTTTGTCTCTTTGCAAATTTGATTGTAAATCGCAAAAAAATGCGAAAAACGTGATATTTTAACTCGAATTGCTGCTATCCCAAGTTTGGATGAAAGCAAATTCAATCCCTAATTTGACCATAAACAAACCTGGGATGGACCCGAATTTCTTGGTGAAGCCTAACATCATGGGACGGATCCACCTAGCAGATTTTTCTTAGGGATGAGTTGGGGGATTCGATGCTTGACACGAAAAGAAGACACAACTTGAAGTTCACCTTCAAAAAAACATGTTTTCCCTCCGGTAAACTCCCAGAACCATATCGAAAATCCATGAACAAAAACATTTTTGGGTTTTCCCTCACCGTAACTCTATGGTGAACATCCCCATCTTTGGGGTCCATCTTTGACAGCCCATGGCTTAGCTCGGGCTCTCGCGTCAGCCTCAGGCCATCTTCTGCGAGCATTGCCAGATGTGGCTCAACGGACCTACACAGCTGGGAACCTCATGGAAACGATCCCAAAACGGCCAGATTTGTAGCGCCTTCGGTTGGTTGATGTTGGTCGTAATGTCAACCCTGGATTAATAAACCCCAAGCTTACGGCTGTTTAATTGTTAGGGTACCCGCAAAAAAGTATTAGATTATATATGACTATTGGAGGAGTACCCCCCCTAATTAGTAAACCATGGTTTAAAACATGTTAGGTTGACAGAAACATGCCAGGTTTAAAACTAGAGTTGGAAACAACAAGACATGGCGAGTTCTTCTTTTTTCCGGTCCTCCAAGCTAATTCAATTTTTGACCCCCTCAAAGTTCCACGTTTTACCGTCACCTCAGGTGGGCAGACCATGAAATCGGCAAGAAACATCGCAAGGCCGTCCATCGGCAACAGGCATCGAATCGGGAAAAGGCGCGCCGCCGCCGGGCGCGGCAAGATGGGCTTTTTGGTGGTGCCCAGCCAAGTGCCCAAAAGCGCCCAAGCTAAGTTGGTGTGCACACAATTCCAATTTCACCGTTAGATACTGTTTCGAAGAACATGGGGCATTTTGACATTTCAATATGGAGGCTTCCTAAGTCATGTGGGTATACCCCTACATGATCTAAATGGCTCATGTTCATAGGATTTTCCGTTATAAAGCATCCCTTTTTGGGGATCCCCCCATGACTATGGACACCCCTGTATCTTTCAACAATCGATGGGATGAGGACACCACCAAACTCAAACTCAGTTCTGAGTGAATTCCAGTGTGACTTCATTGACCATTCCATGAAAAATTGGTTGTTGAGTGGGAATGGTTACAAGAATCCCCACTAACCCCCCTGTTTGGGAAATTTGGCCCCACGTGTTGTCGCAACTCACATTGCCAGATTGAACATCCAAGGTGTACCCCAACAGCCTCATGTTTGACCTGTCACAAAATTATCCAAGTCACCTTATTTTTCAGCTTCAGTCTCAATTTAATTTGGATGAAATCTCACGTCAAGACGGACCTTAACTATCCTCAATTCCTGATTGTTTCTCGCAGTGCCACGATGTACAAAAGACGTGCACGCTACGATCAGATGCTGGTTTTGATCGGAAAGCACCGCCAACCGCTATTGATTGTGGTGCGACTCAACACATCAGGTTGGCTATTGCCAGGACGAGCACTCAGGTAACTAACAGGAGCTCTTCGCCCACTATTTGGATTTCGACCACACCATTTTGGATTTCATTTGCTCACAACCAGACCAGTGTGTGTCTCCAAAGAGCATCATATATATATATATGAGTAACCGACAAAATGATTGTAATACTAGTTTAGTTTTGCTTCGCCTTGGCCGGCCTCTTTCTGAGGTTGCAGAAAACCTTCATAACCGATAGGGGACGACCCGGACTACCGATACCCCATTTGTGATACCCCAGTACTGAAATCCTCATAAGCGATGGGGGACGACGCTGTGCTGTGCGCGTGGCAGTAAATTTGACAAATCATTTCGTCCGCTAATATATACTCTGGTTGGTGGTTTGGACCATGTTTTATTTCCATAATAGAAAATGGATGTCATCCCTCCCATTGACGAACTCATACTTTTCAAGATCGTTAAGTCACCCCCAACCAGATATCCTTTGTTTCCCATTTCCCAAACACATTTGTGTCTGAACATAGGTCGATGAACCACTGTACTGGTCCACATTATCCACATCTGTTGGTTATGCACTTATAAACACCAAGATCCAATATATTGTCAATTGTGTCAATGCACTATTGTGTTTGCCATCAGAATCACTCATTAAATCCCATTCAATTCCGATTATTTCCCATTAGTTTCATGATCCATTATTTTCCATCCATTATTTCCATTACTTCCCGTTATATTCCCATGATTTTCATGTTTTATTTCTATCAAATCCCATTCAATTCCCATTATTTCCACATTTGTATTCTCAATATTGTCCAATATATTCCCATTATTTTCCAATATATTCCCATTGAATTTCCATTAAATTCGCATTATGTGCCATTTATATTCCCAGTATTTTCAACATATGTTCCCATTATTTCCACTTATAATTCTATTATTATCCTATATATTCCCATTATTTTCTAATATATTCCCATGAGTTTCTATTACATTCACATTATATTCCACTTACATTCCCATTGTTTTCCCATATATTCACATTATTTTCCAATATATTCCCATTAGTTTCTATTACATTCACATTATATTCCACTTACACTCGCATTGTTTTCCCATATATTCACATTAAATTTCCATAATGTTCACATTATATGTCATTCCTACTCCCAGTGTGTCCCATTTCCGACAAAAACATCCAAAAGCCAGGGGAAACGTCCCCAACCACCACTACCGGGTTTGGGTGGTGTGGACGTTCCGGGCTTTAGCAACGAGCCGGAGAAGGTCGCGATCGGATGCAAGTTGATAATCAAACGTTTTATGGGATATTAAGGGGATACTAATGCTTAACTAAATCTAATTAACTAAATCTAATTGACTCTAATTCTTTGTTGTTAAACAATAGATAGCTGTTATTGCAGCCTTTTTAGCCGAGCAGGTCGATGATTTCTTTGGGAGTTGCCACCCAGGGACTCAACCAATGACATGTCGACCAGGAAATTCCGAAGGGTGCAGAAGAAAGAAAACCAGTGGAGCAGCAGCCTGGCGAATGAAGCTGGAGATGATGAGAGCAATTGGTGAATTTGGGGATTGGGGTTCACGGGATATATACCCTCTGGTAAACATACAAAAAGCTTTTGAAAATGGCCATAGAAATAGTGGACTTACCGATTAAAAATGCTGATTTCCCATAGTTATGGTAGTTTACCAGAGGGTAAAACATATTATATAACCATCCCCATGTATATAACAAATCCCAGGGGATGGGATATACAATATAAATGCGCAAAATATAACGGCCTCACTGCGACCGAACCCTGGAATCATGATTAACAAGGGGAATCATCCCAAAATGGCCTTATTTTAGTGAATTGTTATTATTTGCCCAGATATATATATATATATAAAACCAAATATATCCAACATGGGTTTGTCTACATATGCAAGGACCACTAAATTTGATGGTTGAAAACAGCATTCATCATGTTCATTATCTGGGTGCCATGTTGGGCTAAGTCCATCATGGCTTGAGCTCATCTGAGCCGACAATTCCACATCCAAGCAGGATCCCTCCAATTTTCCAAGTCCTCCAAATCCAATCCTCCAATAATAAATGCTTGAACCATGATTAACAATGGTTCATAATGATCAATAACCCAAATGCTCCATGGTGCTGGAATATGAATCCCAACATTTACCCGAACAAAATCACCCAGTTATGTAGGTAAATATACCAGCACCATGGTTCGCATATGGGTAATGATTAATCATGGTGAGGAATCCCCATCAATGGATGGTTTTGAGCAATCCAAAAAAATGGCGTGGCAGAGAGTTGGATGTGGCTGTAGATCTGGAAAGCCATGGGGAAAACCCGTTGGGAAAATGATGGACAGCCATGGTGGGTCTTACATATCTGTGTGAACAGAAACTGGAGAGAATTCTGAAAAATAGTGATTCTACATGTTATTGACTTGCCCATATATTCCTGGGATATTAAGGTTAAACCATGCTGGTTGGTGGTTTGGAACATGAATTCTATTATAACCACTATTATTATATAATCCCATTATTGATGATTACCCTCTGGTAAACTAACATAGCTATTGAAAATGGCTATTTATAGTTGATTTACCCACTGAAAATGGTGATTTTCCATAGCTATGTTAGTTTACCAGAGGGTATCCCATTATAATCCCATTATATAATCTCATTAAACCATGGTTAAACCTCATTTTTCCTGGTGAAATCCTTTTCGTTACCCGAGGCATGAAGTCTGGAAGCTCAGGGGTGAGCCAGGTATCGGAGTAAGCCATCCATAAAACAATAAAATATGATCAGGTTACTATTACTGGGTAACCTATTGTTATGACATATACTCGTATATATATATAATTATATATATATGTTATTATATGATTATATTAATGGTTATTATGATGGGTTAGTGGTACCTATCATCATATAATATTGGGTAACCTACCTATTATTATGACATATATATACATACACACACACACATTTGGGTAAACTACAACGACCTCACTGCGACCTCACTATAATCATAGTTAGTAAGGGGAATCATCCCCAAGATAGCCTTATTTCAGAAGTAATTTACCCATATATATATATATATATATACACATGTATTATATCATATGAATGGTTATTATGATGGGTTAGTGGTACCTATTATCATGAAATATTTTGGGCCCCAAAGTTGGCAAAGTTGGGCCCCAAAGTTGGGTCCAATTTCACTGGGTTTTTGGGGGAACTATAGCTGGTTGGTCTGGTTGGTGGTTTGGCACATGGGGAATATTAAACATGACTGGTTGGTGGTTTAGTATGGGTTAATCATGGTTAATGATGGTTAATAATGGTTAAAAATCACTGGTTTGTGGTTTCAAACATGTTTTATTTTCCATTTCATATGAATGGATGTCATCCTTCCCATTGACTTTCACTCCATCATTTTTCAAGATGGTTATTTCACCACCAACCAGATAGTTAAAAAGGGATTATAGATCAACTTGTAGCTGGGGGGCCACCATCACTGTAATATGTTGGGGAATAGCCATCCATTAACCAGCTAGGACTTAGGGTAGGGTACGAGGCTTTTTGACCCATATTGAAAAATAAACAATATTTTTGATTCAGATTCTACCAACTTCTATTTTGACTTGGGGGTTGCTGTGTTTCTAGAGTAGTGATTTTTATTATTTTTTATTACTGTTCAGCATCTTTCTGGGGAACATTCCGTGTGTATATAGGGGCAACAACCATTGTGTAAACATATATATATATAATTATATATATACAGTATATTACAAGGGTGATTAGAATATGAGATGGTTATCTCCCACCGTAATATACGGCACATATTTATAAGGTTATTCTTATTGGTTATTACCCACTGACACTCAGTGGCCCTTGCTGGAGACCTGGAAGTATATGAGGATTCAATAGGATATCAATGGGGAGACTGTGGATGGAATAAATCTTGCACCAGGCAGGGTAACCATTGGTAACTATAAAACACTGGTTGGTGGTTTGGAACATGTTTTATGGCTTCCCATATATTGGGAATGTCATCATCCCAACTGACGAACTCATATTTTTCAGAGGGGTTGGTATGCCACCAACCAGTTGGTAAGTATAAAACACTGTAATAATGGGATCATAATGGGATGTGTACCATCTACTGGCTGGTGCAAGATTTCGCAACCATCCACAGTATGATAGGAGCTATTCTCAAGGACTATTTCCAACCATGAGGTTTCTCTGAAAATAAGGTAGCCCATTCTATCCACTGCTGAATCATCAATTTCCCATTTTCAGATACAGCTAGATACCGACATATGTTGAAGAAAATATCTACATCCATACTTTCTAATTTTGTTGATGATCATTAAATATTAACATCACGCTAGAACAGCAGTGGATAGCCAGCCGGGATAGGGCTTTGAAGTGGTTGATTGCGAAGTAATAGGAACAAGTGGCGTATATATATATATGCCATACTGGGTTATAGTTACAGGCTTCGCGTTGGGTTCCCTTTTCCATGATTCATTTTTTAAATCATGTTTTTTCCCGCTGATCAGGGTATCATCACCATAGGTGATCAAGCCGACATTTCCAGATGAAATCGCCAAGGAAACTGGTTGAAAATCCCAGCTGATGTGTCTCTTGTTGCATTTTGCAACCGATCCAATTTTGAAGTGGTTACGGAATGCAATCCTAGCCATTCCCGTTTCTTTTTTTCAGAGTTACAGTATCAAGTCGGAATATGTTTGAAAATTCCATAGACTGTCTACTTCAGAATGGCTTCAGAATGATTATTTGTAGGGTATATATAGATACCTAAGGTTAGTTGTTTATGTATCTATATGAATCCATATTGTATATTGGAGTACATATTGAGATCTAGATCCCTTTGTTGCGGTGTGACCCCACCATGCCCTTGCTCTCCGAGACCATCTACTGCAAGCATTGCGAGATGTGGCTGAACGGCCCCACACAGTGGCGAGCCCCGGAAATCCAGGGTTTTGCCTTGAAAAGGAATCTACACATGGAGGGCATTTCCATGGTTTTCCCGGATGTCTATGTTAGTTTAGGTAAGAATTTGATTGGGGTTACTGAGGGTTAGTGTATTAGTGACCCAAGTGCCGCAAGACCCAATTCAAAAGGGTTGAGCCTTTTGAGTGGGGATTTCTGATAAATAATGCAGGCTAGAAGCAACAAGCCGGTTTGATCAAGATTTTAATTGGTTACAGAAAGGAGTGGAAATGAGCGGACATGCTGTTCCCCGCCACAACAGACCACAATCCGCTTTTGAACCTATCAACATTTTGAAACTAGATGAGCACAGCAGCTATGCGGGGATTTGCGAATGCAAATGTGAGAAGGCAACGAAACCAACCTTGAGTACGGTCAAGTGACGGTTGCCATAGGTGGGCCGATCATGAGATTGGGAAGAAACATCAGAAGGCCATCCGACGCGATCAGGCGCAAACCGGGGAACCCCAGTGAATCCCAGTGGCGGGCAGAAAATTCTTGTTTGGAGGAGGCGATGGGAATCGAATGTTTTTTTTCTTTAAAGTCTTGACATTCCAGGCACTCCCATACAATAAAATGATACAAAATGTTGATCTTTTTGATGTTTCTTGTAATTCTTTTTGGATTTCGGTTCAGTTCAACTGGGAGGTTTTAGGGTCTCCACTCATCAGCAATTTCAGCACCAGCAAAAAGCCGCCTCGGGTCAGCAAATCTTCTTAAACTCTGATGGCCTCTGACAACGTCCTATTGCCTGGTGATATTCACAGATAAGTCACACATATTCTCCATACATATTCTCATGATTTCTCATGCTGCCAAAGAAAGGTGATTCAGCCTCCCACAGGGCTTGCTACTCTGCGAGTTGACGCTTTTCGCGGATGCGCTAAGTATCCTCACTTCAGAACTACATATCCACTTTGATTGGGGGTTCGACATCTACAAAAACTGATTCAAAAACCTGCAGATGAACATATGGATGGGAAAATGGTTAGTACTCCCAGTTCTGGCATGTTATTTTGATAGGGAACATTGTCATGAACCGCTGGATTTAGGAGTTGTCCAATATTTTCTTCTTATATACTGAGTTTTTGATGTTCAAAGTATAATGGTTTTGAACTCTTCTCCGCTCGAAATATGGAACATCGAGCTGTGTGGAGCGACACAATTGGTCACAGCTACTCTTTGACCTTTCATTTGTTTGGTCAGAAAATTGCATCAGGGAGCTCGTGGAGGAAAAATTCCTGGCATCTTCAAAAAGACCATGCTGAATGCAATTTGCCTGGTTATTATAAATTCAATTTGAATTTACAAAAATGTTGAATGTCAATGTCGTCATGCCAAGGTCTTCAATCATCCCAGGAGCTGGCAGAGTGTGCAGCATATCCTTCGGAATCCTGCAAATGTTGTTCTCATCAAAATTCATTGCTGGATTCCACCGAACTGGTGCGATCGTGCTAGTGCTAATCATCTTTGCTTTCTTGTCTGTGCCTTTTCGTACGAAACTTGTGGTGAATTTGAATTGTCGTCGTCATTGCAACACAATTACTCCCTAGCTGTGACAGACCTGTTTGAACTTACAACTGCTGTCTCCCAAGGCCATGATGCGTGACGTTTTGATGCATTTGCCAGGTCTGGGGCGGGGATGGGAGCAATGTGCACAACATGCTCACCAATCTTTTTTCCAGCGATCAACTGATGAGTTTCTTGGCTGGGGTGTCAGTCAGATGTGAATTGCTTTCAGCTTGAGTTGTGACCCTGGTCGTCATGTGCGCGCCTGATTTAGGTGGTTCGACATCCAGAATGCCATCATGGAGAGCTGGAAGCCAAACCCATGTTTGACGGCTGGGATTCAATGTATGGCTTGAATTTGTTTCTTGGAGTTTAAGTCTAAATCAACGAAATCGGAATTAAATGACATAGAGTCATGACATCCTTTTCAACCGCACTTGGAGCGAATCTGCTGCCACTGAAGGCTATGGGAGCGTTATCCGAAGATGCAGAAACCCAGGCCATCATCAGTCATTCATGTTCCGGATGATGGTGAGGCTTCTCAGCCACCTCCGCTGCCGCCACCCCGGTTTCCTCCTCCTGCGACCTCACTGGTAGCGGTGGTGGATCCTGCGATGACTCATTGCCCAATTATTATTTTGCTTACCAGTTGGTCTACCGGTTTTTGCCCGCTGTCTCAGCTCAGGAAAGAAATCCTGGATGACAAATCGATTTCTCCAGAGGTCCAGGACTATTTCTTTCAGCTGGCTGGGATGAACATTTTGAGAGCCGCCAGGCTATTGACACTTGGCATTGACACACAGAAAACGGCTCAAATACATTTAAGGCATTGAACTTGAAGTTTTGCCGACAATGACAATCAACAGCTGAGGATGAAAATTTCCAACCCCAATGGCCCCAATGCGCAAATTACCAAGCGCAATGGCTGGCTTGTCAGAGGTATCTGTAGCTTGGAACAGAAGTGATGATGACTGACAGATTAACCATTCATGACTGCGTCGCCACTAGACTTAGAGTTCAAGTTTGATAACAACCATTGCCTGAGGCAAAGGTCTAGTTCTGTTGTCGGATGATGGCGACAGTGGAGATGACAACCAGGGAACACATGATCTCATGGCACAGTTGGTAACATGACGAAAGACCATGGAATGCCTCAAATTGTTCGTTTGTTCCGCCTATAGCCATAGAACAAATTCATGTTTATTCGGCCTATGGCTATGGAACAGAATTGAGTTTGTGGCCATGGGCTTTTGTCTTGAATTTGCTTAGCCATGGGTGTTTTGCCTGCGGGTTCTGCCTGTGGCCAGTGAATCATCTCCGACCCGAAATGTGGGAAAGTCACAGGAACGCTTGCCCTTGTCAATCGAAGGGAAAAAAGGTATCCACTGCAAGACTCAACCCGTGACTAAGCGATCAGACAATTAAGTGAGACAACCCGTGACGAAGCAATCACTAAATCCTTTCGACGACAGGTGTCAGGGACCAGTCTTTTCATTGGCGTGACATCCTCAGGACAATTATTATCAAGACTTTGTTGTCGTCCTTGTCATTGCCAGCTGCAGTGTGACAGTGACAGGCAGTTTCAGCATTGTTCCATTGCCACGGGCAGAACAAACACCGCTGGGTTTAGGCCTGTCCTCAAAGTTCTTCCTGAAGCTTAGATTGACGACTCATCAAAATTTGTTTGATGTGCGTGCATGCACTGACGTGACATTTAACTTTTCTACTAACAAATTAGAAAAATACAAAAATCAGAAAAAACGAAAATCATTTAAACAATCACTAAAAATCAGTTTTTACTGTTTTTCTCGAGCGCTTTTGTATTTTTTTTATAAATTAGTTAAAATTTATATAAAGTTTACAAACATACAAAACACATACAAAAAAAGCAAAAAATACAAAAAACACAAAACAAACAAAACACATTAAAACCATCATCAATAAATTTTCAAAAAAAACATAAAACATAATAAACATAATCTGGCCCCTAAAAAACGTCATTAAAAACATCATAATGAAACCAGAATAAAATCATAATGAAATCATAATGAAATCACAAACGATATTATTTATGTTAACCCCTGGTTTAGCCATATCCAAACTCATTTAAAATTAGATATTTGAATAGTGGATGAAACCCAAAAATGACAAATCATATCCATTTTTAGGGGTCCCAAAACAAAATCAAGAGTTGCAACCGTTGCTACCGACGTTTGCGTTTTTTTCCTATTTTTCTCACCCTATCACCACATGGGTCTCAAAATGGGGTACCCCATGGTGATTTCTCTGGGTAACCTGTGGGGTACCCCCCATTGACGCGTTGGAAACGACCTGGTTTTTGCCAGGGCCTTGATGATGACGGAAAGCGCGATAAGGTGCAGGTGCACAGCGATTGAGCGCGATGGTTTTCGATAGGTGAAAATATGGTTTTGACTAATGGGGGATGTCATTTTAATGGGGAAAATGATGGAACATGATGATTGACTCAATCGGATTTTGTGGTACCTAATTTTGAGACAGACCCACATAGCATACATGTATACCGTATGCCCATGTATACCCCGTTATAAATAGGTCAGAGATCCAGGCCTTCCAAATGGCAGTTGGCTGGTGGTTTTAAACCTCGACATGTTCCATATGACTTCCAAAAGGTAGTTTCCATATCATTGACATTTTCCATATCATTTTCCATATAAAGGCATAATTTCTATATATAATTTATTATAATTGGTGGTTTTGAAAGTGTTCTATTTCAAACGTTGCTGGAGTATTTTCATTGACTCCCGTCAGCCGATTGTTCACCAGGATCATCCAAGTTCTGTGGACAAAGGTTTCCGTCGCTTCGGAATTTCACACGTGTAGAGTGTGGTTTCATGTGGTTTCTACAGCGGATTTTCCGTATTTGTGTTCGTTTCCAAGGTATAAGTGGGATATTTGAATATATTTGATGGTTTTGGTATCATTTTGACAACTAACATTTTTGTTTACCTATATTCATACATATGGTGCCCCCAGAGATCAACGTTTTTCCCCCCAGCGACGGCACCGGGGGCGGGACGGAGGCGTATGAAAAGGAGGAGCGCACGGAGCGCTCCACGGAGGACTATGTCTCTACGGGACCGAAGGAGCGCGCAACGGGATGGAACGATGGGACGGGGACCGGAATGGGTGGTTTGACCAGCAAAAGACAGGGCTAAAAACAAGCAAAGCTGGTTGGAACATGTTTTATTTATCCATATATTGGGAAGAATATTCCCAACTGACTAATATTTTTCAGAGGGGTAGGTCAACCACCAACCAGAAAACATGTAGGAAACTGGCAAATGACTTGTGATTAAATCAGAAAATGTGGACATTGATTTGACCTTAGAAATTGCCGCGGTTTTTAAACACTTCATAAGTGGGGTATATCTCGCACGCGAAAATCTATGGATTTTTCGCACGCAAAAATGGGGATTGAATCACTAAGAAACGGTGGAGTTTTTTTGAGTGATACTACCCTCTGGTAATTTAACATAGCCATTGAAAATCACAATTTTTAACGGGCAAATCCACTATAAATGGCAATTTTCAATAGCTATGTTAGTTTACCAGGGGGTATTTCTTGTTGCCCATGAATAGTTCGTTGATTTACCTATTAAAACAACCACTGTTGCACTGTTGCATGGGATTTTTATGAAAGATATTTCACGAATCCCCAAAAAAAACAAAAAAACAGGTTGACTTCTCGCCGTGCGTTGGCCAATGATCAAACCTTTTGCCGGGAAGAATCCAAACCAATTCAATGGCATCACAAACAGAGCAAACTCGGCCAATAATGCCTTTAATGGAAGAGTGCCAGACACAACTTCTCAAGGAAGTAGCGATATGGCATGATATGGCGATATGTACCATGGGTAATAAAAAACAACATAACATTGGGAATGAACATCTTAATGGATGGGCCTATCATAACCATGGGGTTTCCCCCGAAAAAAAGGGATCATGTTGACAGGCTTCCAAGATCAAAACCAAGCGTATCAACACATGAAAATGGCCATGAAATCACTGTCGTGTTCTGAGACACTTCCATATGTGGAATTTTAGGGCTTGAAACATGGAAAATCATGGAAAATTCCGATTGCTACTGTAGGTTACTACGTCAAGACCCTCAGTACTGACCAATACCCATTGCATCGCTTTCGGGTAGATCGAAACGCCAAGAAAAGCAATGGATCAATGGGTAAAAAAGAGAGTACCAACGCCAGTCTGTGGACAACCAAAGATATCACGTGGCAAAACCCATAAACTGCTCCAATAAAAACAATGCTAACAGGGTTTATACTCAGTCAAGACCATTCAAGACCACCATAGCTAACCCTCAGACACTATTCCTCCATTTCGGGTGAAACATCAACGCCATGAACAAACCAAACCCCAGAATTGAGCGATGAAAAAACAAACTATCCCATCCCATACTGGTTAGTTAGTACATGTCATTTGCCTATGTCTATCTATGGGTTAAAGTTATAATCATCCCCAAGAATTGCGGTTAGTATCACTCCCCAACAATTCACCCATCAACAAGCCAGTATTTTTCATGGTCAGGGAGCGTTGCCAGTCTATTTCCCATGGATTCCCCACAGGTTTTTTCGCGCAAGGCAGGTTGACATCAGCAGTCGTCATGCTGAAAGATCTTTGGAACCCATGGAAAAACGTAACATCCGTACCCGGCCTGGTAAACGTTTACAGTTCGCGAACTGGAAAATCACCATCTTTAAATATCTTTAATAGGTAAATCAACGAACGTAAATTGGCAATTTGAAATAGCTATATTTGTTAATTCAATGATTTTTACATCGACTTACCCAGCACTCGTTACTTTGCCCATCCTTCGAATTCGGGATTTTTTCGCCCATTCCGGCGGGTTTCAGGAGACAGAAGAGATGTATCCTGCGGAGTCTTCATATCCTGCGGAGTCTTCATATCTAGGACACCGGGAAGATATGTGGAATAGACTTTCCATGGGGAAATGCATGGAAATCTCGATTTTCCATGGGAAGTCCTTATAGATTGTTCATCATCATCATAATATATATATATATATATATTGGATATTTATGTTTTGGGGGAGATGAGAAGTTATATAGATCTTTTTTCGGGTGGAGGAAGTTATACGAAACCATGAATTTTGAATCTGATTAGTGGCTTCTGTGTGTGTGTGTGTTTGTGGGAGGTGGCGGTGGAGTGGAGGTAGCAAATGTAGAAATCAATTCTGCTTCAATGTTCTCTGGCTTTGCTAAAGGTTAGCAGGAGTTAGTGCACTTAGCATATCTGCTTGTATCTTTGCTATCCGTTTCCGAGCCACTATGCTAAGTCGTTAGCATAGGCTACATGAGGCCTGAAGTTAGCCTTGTTGCCAAGTGGTTAGCTAAGTGGTTAGCTGACCCAGGGAAGCTTCACAGGCAAGTTAGCTAAGTGGTTAGCTAAGTGGTTAGCTCAGTGGCTGGAACGACTTTGTGCAAGCTTTGTAGTTTACGCTAGTACTGGAACGTGTTTCTGCAAGCTTTGTAGTATACGGTAGTACTGGAACGTGTTTCTGCAAGCTTTGTAGTATACGGTAGTACTGGAACGTGTTTCTGCAAGCTTTGTAGTATACGGTAGTATTGGAACGTGTTTCTGCAAGCTTTGTAGTATACGGTAGTACTGGAACGACTTTGTGCAAGCTTTGTAGTATACGGTAGTACTGGAACGTGTTTCTGCAAGCTTTGTAGTATACGGTAGTGCTGGAACGTGTTTCTGCAAGCTTTGTAGTATACGGTAGTACTGGAACGTGTTTCTGCAAGCTTTGTAGTATACGGTAGTACTGGAACGTGTTTCTGCAAGCTTTGTAGTATACGGTAGTACTGGAACGTGTTTCTGCAAGCTTTGTAGTATACGGTAGTATTGGAACGTGTTTCTGCAAGCTTTGTAGTATACGGTAGTACTGGAACGACTTTGTGCAAGCTTTGTAGTATACGGTAGTACTGGAACGACTTTGTGCAAGCTAACGTGTTTTTAATTGCAAGCTTTGTAGTTTACGGTAGTACTGGAACGTGTTTCTGCAAGCTTTGTAGTATACGGTAGTACTGGAACGTGTTTCTGCAAGCTTTGCATGTAGTATACGGTAGTACTGGAACGTGTTTCTGCAAGCTTTGTAGTATACGGTAGTACTGGAACGACTTTGTGCAAGCTTTGTAGTATACCGTAGTACTGGAACGTGTTTGGGCAAGCGGTGTAGTATACGGTAGTACTGGAACGTGCTTCTGCAGGCTAACCACTTAGCTAACCAGTTAGCTAACCGCTTAGCTAACCCCTTTGCTAACCACTTAGCTAGCCACTTAGCTAACCACATAGCTAAGATAACACAGTTTATCATGAAGAGCCCTTAACCACTTAGCCAACATAGGCTAACCACTTAGTAAAATGCTAACCACTTGGCCTCTGAGGGCTAACGATTCGTAACCTAGCTGGCTGGTTAGCTAACTTGGCTAATTGGTTGCATCACCTGCAACCCATTGCAACAAGGATGCAATGCATTTCGCATGCACTTAGTACCCAGTTGTTAAGTAGCATGGTAAGTAGGCTAAACCTATCTATCCATTTAGCAACCCCCAAGAACATTGAAGTGGGAACATGTTGGCGATTCAACCACTCGAGCATCATTTGGAATCATTTGGACAGGTCACATTTGCATCGGACCAGTGAAGTCCCAATCTCTGTTTGAACCAAGAACTACTGCTTAAGGTCATATCCATCCTTTTCGGCGGGTTCAAAGTTCCATTGGGTTTTGTCGGCAACAAATTTCGCGAACTTTATGACAGAGCCGGTGTGCCTTATCCCTGACTGACGCGGAAAACATCTGATCATTAAAACAAGACAGCCTGAAACAAGACAGCCCGCAAAAAACTATGAAGAGTATATATATATATACTTATACATGATGTACACTAAAAATACTCTAGAACTAGGTCTGTACGAAACACGAAACGAAACATAACCGTCGGTTTCACCATTTTGTCGCTGTCATTGATTTCTGGCAAATGTTCATCCCTTGCGCCATGGAATGCCATGGATTTTCGATGGAAAAAACATCCACCGTTTGGGAAATCTACTCCAATTATTGTCTTTCCAATGAGGGATTCATTACTGGTTGGTGGTTTGGAACATTTTGTATTTTTCCATATATTGGGAATAATAATCCCAACTGACGAACTCCATCATTTTTCAGAGGGATGGCGAAAAACCATCAACCACATTAGATCGCCAAGAATTACCAATTACCGTTTGGTCTAATGAAAGGATTTGTATATTTCTCCGGTTTTTGGTATTTCTCCAATGGGTTTCATTAGATTCATTAGATCACCGGTGGAGCACAAAATCCGCCACCAGGACAGGAGTTCGAGTACAATCCGTGGCAGTACCTGCCTCAGTCGATGGGGACCATTTTACCCCCAATTTTTGGTGTTGTACTTTTTTAATCCTTTAGTTTTTGGCTAGGAATGGAATGAATGGAACATATCATGACCAGCAAAAGATGATTTTTTTTTTGTGGACTATCAACGATTGACCATGATTTAAGTTCTTCTGATTGCCAAATGAAGCCTTTTTTCACGATTCCACTTGGGGATGCTTGAAATCCCACTTTTTTGGTTTTGATCTGGGAAGTCATTGATCTTAGGGTATGGTAAAAATGCTATGAAAACATTGGAGTGATATTTTGATCAATGGGAATTCCAGGATCCTAAAATGGAGGTACGTTAGTACCATATTCTTGGCAATATTTTGTGGTGATATTCACTTACATAGGCCTTATATTGGCCTTATATATATATGGTAGGTACCTCCATTTTAGGATCCTGAAATTCCCATTGAATATCACCACAAACCACCACGAAGGGATCCCCTGAAGATATTCGCACGACATTCGCTGAATTTCCATTTGGTGCACGCAATTGCAATCATCATCGCTTGTCTCATTGAGATTCATTGAGTATATTGAGTCAACTTTGCTCTCGGCCAGGGTAGTAAACTAACACAGCTCTGGAAACTCAGACTTTTTGATAGGTAAATCACCTGTAAATGGCAATGTTCTTGAATGTTTACTAGCTATGTTAAATTACCTGAGGGTAAATCCTGTGATATTTCCATGAAATCACCATTTCATCACCATCAAATTACCAGCGATGATCGTTTCGTATCTGAAACTCTGGGGATAGCCTACTTGGGGTGCAGTTGAGGTTACTTTTATGGGTATAACACTATGGTTGTTAAGCCCCAAAGTTGGGATATAGCCCTTATAACTATAGTTGTATAAGTTATATAAGTTCAGTGATTTATAGTTATATAAGTTATTATAGTTTGATCGTTTTTCCAGAATCACCAGCTTCCAAGTACCCAGTCTTCCATCATTCAAGTTAATCTATATCTAGCCAAGGTGGTGCCCCCAGTCGATAGCGTTCAGTTGGTGTCAAAAAAAAACAATTTCACTATGGTTTTTGTTGGTGATATATCGAACTAGTATTCCTGGGGTTTATAAACCAATAAACATGTCCCTTTTTGGTGGCACCACCTTTACTAATAGTAACTGGTTGGTGGTTTAGAACATGAATTTTATGACTTTCCATATATTGGGAATGTCATCATCCCAACTGACGAAGTCCATCATTTTTCCGAGGGATGGCTCAATGCACTCAACCACCTACCAGGTAATCCCAGGTATCTTCGATCGTGAAAGTCAAGGGAGATCTAGGGTGAACCCTCACTGGGAATCTCCACTCACCAACCATTGCGAGATGTTACAACCAACGAAGCCCTATACCCATGACGGATCCGGCTGGTGCTGGTAGATTAATGCTAA
>CAMXCT020002446.1:882125-907125 GCA_947184155.2 Cladocopium goreaui | reverse complement strand
ACCATGGCATGCTGCCCATGGCAGGTGGCTGGGTTGCACCCTGGGGCGACACATCGGAACCGCAGTATCCGCCAACCGAAATTCCGATGCCCTTAGACTGGCAGTGAACGGCGTTGCCAACGTCGCATCCTTTCCTTGGATGTGATGCGACGTGGCAGATATGGTGAGGACTGGAAGCCCCAATGATACCCCGTGAAGAAGTGATACAAGATATAAAAGTGGGACTGTAGACTGTAGTTCCTGTAGTTTTTGATGGAACATTGTTGTTGATTTTGTTTTGGTATGGTTGAAATTGTGTTGGATTGACGGCAGTTTGAAGGCTTCCAGCAGGGTGAGGGTTTTTGTTCAAAGCGTTGTCTTCAGCCATTGTAGTTCCTAGAAGTGGAGAAACATCTTCTTTGGAACACACTAATTACAATGCGGCAGCGGGAAGTTGGGAAGGGAGGTCTTTAGATCTGGTGGTTTCAAATCACATGGGATTGTTTGCTCACATGACCAGCTGTTTTCCATTCATGTGGCAATTGGATGCCAAGCATTGCAGCGGCCCGGCTGCGGCTGCGGCTACTTGGCGATTGAACCCACCAGCTGTAGTGGAGGTAGACAGCTGTAGTTGGAGTCATCATCAGTTTCACAACGTGAGCGAAAGGGGCCACTTGAAAGTGTTTCTTTCGTCAGCCAAAATTTTTTTAGGCGCAACACCAATGAAACTAGGATCACACTTGATTAAACAAGAATAGTGCACGTTGTTTTTTCTGGGTAATGGTGGCACTTTTTCTTGGTAAAATATACATTTATGTCAACTACCGCGCAAAGACAGGCCCCTTGAATGAATCAATGTTCTTTTTTAACTACCAACCGAGTTGTGCTATCTGAATCATAGCCGTCTGCAGCGAATCTGCCGAAGTCAGCGGATGTTCAACGCGTTTTCGAATTGGCCATGTCGCTCATGGTTGGTAGTTGCCAGCGGGACACCGCTGGCTCCAAACAGGGACCAGCGGCTCGCAAACCTGAGTAACTTGCTGGTGGGCAAACCACTATGGCAAGATTGCCTGGATTCTGGGTGGATTCAAGTTCAGTTGGCCAAAGGTATGTAAATGTATGTGAGTCAGCACATGCTTCGACACAGATTGGCTGTAGTTGGATGTATTTGGATGTATTTGGATGTTATTGTTTCGCATGTTGTTGAGTTCAGGTTTCATGGAAATTCCAAGAGATTCCAGGTTGGAAAGTTTCGGCTGGATAGCAAGAAGTTGTATAGTCGCACACTCTTGTGCGTGAAAACCTTGCGTGAGCACTGCAGCCTGCGAGGCGCAACTCACAACTGCCGACTTTCCTCGTTTTTGGGTACCCTACATCAGGATACATGGTGAGCACGTTGCAACCTGCTCCACAGGTCGAGGCTGACGGAGCTACGGTGTGAATTTTTTGCGGTATCACGGCCCGCGAGGCAGTGAGAAGCAACTCGGCAACGTGAAATCAGATTTGGTGGTTTCTTTCTGGTAGACTCAGATTGGTAAGTGGAAGACCGCTGAGTGTCGCGGGATGAAGCCACCCCGACTGCAACGGCCATGCAACGGACTTGCAACCGACTTGCAACGGGACTGAACTGACTGAAGAAGGTGTTTAATTGGGCCTCGCCCTCGTTTCGCAACGTCAACGCAGAGCAAGACTGGTTATGTTAAAGGATTTTTTTCAAGGCCTAAAACCACTAGAATCACTAGAACTCAGACCACACATGCCATCACATGCCCACATTTTGCTTGGCAATGAGCCAAAGTTGTAGCTTTAAACATGGCCAACCGAACTGGCCAGCCATCGCTCATGGGTTGTTCGTTGAGTTCCAGGAGAGATTCGCCACGCCTCGGCGTGGTCGACGTTCTCCTGACAACTTGCCGTGGGACTCCACAATTTATGGCAAGATGCCTGGATTCTGTGTGGATTTGTGGCGTTCAGTTGGCCAAGAATGGCAAGATATGGCAAGTCAAGACGTGCTTCTGAACACTTTGGATGGATTTGGGTGTTTTGCATTTTGAGTCAGTTTCAAAAAATGCAAGCGGTTGTTTAGTTCATGTTCCTTGCATATTCCAAAAGATTCCAGGTTGGAAAGTTTCGGCCGGATAGCAAGACGTCAGAGTCGCGATGTGTTGAGGGCACAGCACGACTAAGATTGCAACCACCAGCCGACTTTCCTGGGTGCAGAAAAGGTTGGTTTCAGGTGCTGGGAGTGTGCTTGGGAAGCAAGATGCTTGACATGATGTCGGTCTCCAAGTGCAGGGAATAAGGTGCTGAGTCACTTGTCTGTACACTAGTAAGCCTGTGGGCTTCAGTACCTGACCCCCTGCATTTGTCGCAGACTGCAGCCTGCCTCAGGCCAGGGAATGGCTAGCTGTCCTACAGCTAGTCTATAGAGTTCATATATGCCGGACGCCGGCGTGTAGGGAACTCCACCGCTGCCTTGGCACGTATTGTGACCTTGGCACGGCAGATCTTCACTGCTGTACAGTAGGTGAAGATCTCCAATGACCATTGATGTTTCCGCGTGAAGCCGATGGCATTGGAAGATGACTGCTGGTAGTAGTCTATCAAACTTTCTGTCAGCAGAGCATTTACCGCGTTTGACGCCTGACGCGATCACACGCTGAGCCTTCGCCGCCTGATGCACAAGTAGTGTGGGCATGCCAAGGCATCACCGAATTGACTATAAACTGGAATGGGTACTCCGGAAAACATTCGGGCCACATTCGCAGCTGCGAATGGGTCCGTCCCAGCTGCAAGTGCACGCTAAGAGTGCAACGCTCCGTGCATTGCAGCACACTTTTGTACATTAGCTGGCTGATCTTGGTGAGACATTGGTGGACAGGTCCTCTCCAGTTCTATGATTGAAAAAGTGCAAGAAATTGACAGGTTTCTTATGGTATCCAGTATCCTTATGTTTTTGTTGGTTGAATCTAAGGTAAATGTTATCAAAACTACTAGAGTCTATATGCGTGATTACTGGTCAAAATACGCTGGGCGAGGACACACCAATACACAAATACATACTTATCCTCAGGATTTGAGGCAATTGAAAAAGGATCCTGATTAAAAGCAATCCATGGCATCATGGCACTTTGGTATGGAAAAGAGCCAACTCTTGCTGTCGGTCTGACTCGAGAAACATTAGCAAACAGAAAACCTCAAAATGAGAACAACTTTGTGGAACGGGGCTCATCTTGGCGATTGATCTCTGATAGTTCCATTTTTCTACACATCCATTCGTTCGAGATGTTTCATTTCTTAGTTTTCTTGCCAGATTTTCACCATTCCATCAGATATTCCATGGGGATCCATGGGTAATTTGATTCGCTTGGAGCCCCGTTGTTTGGGTAATGAACCACCGATGGCTCGTATGGTTGGGGCCCCGTTGGCTCAACAGGTAGGCATACCACACAGGCATCCATGCAGCATCCTGGGGGAGATGGTTGCTATATGTTGCTATGAAGCTGGAAATCCAGCCCCGTACTACCAGAAGTTTGGATGGTGAGAAATGCGAAATGCGTATCCATAGACATGGATGATATCTATTACCCTGCAATAGACTATCATAAAGATGCAAAACCATCTTATTTTCCCCTTCGAAACATTATCTACATGTATATATGGGGGGTATTCCATGTCAATCATTTGCTGGAGGGTATGCGTAAGGAATCTGAACTCTGCCATGATGAAACACAGATTTCCTAATAAGCTGTGGACGTTTCGATCGACCCCTTTTTTTGACGTGAACACCTTGCGACAAGCAATGAATACTGGGAATCTAATCATCTAATCGGTCAACAATCGTGATATAGCCGGATATAACCAGGAAAAAAACGGTGAAATTTAAAATGGGATGAACAGGAATACGACCAGTAATACTTGGATGTGCATCCCAGTTGCTATGTTGTGCTTCATCCCAGTGATTTCAGTGGGATGAGTAGATTTGATCTATTGAGAAACGCTGGTAGTAGAAGCTCCCAATCAGGTGAGGCAGCCTAGTTTTTAATGTTGCTTGCGTTAAAAAAAACATTATTGGTTGGTGGTTTGGAACATGTCTTATTTTCCTATGGAATAATTATCCAAACTGACGAACTCATATTTTTCAGAGGGGTGGCGAAAAACCACCAACCAGATATATATCTCCATTATATACATATATATATATGTTATAATCCCATCATATAACCATATATAACCACTATAATTGGTATTATAACCACTATTATTGTATAACAAAACACTATAAACCCCATGATCTAGTTCGTGAAGTTCCCCACATAAATTCACCCGTTGTGAATTGCTAAGTCAATCTGAAGGCGCCGCCTTCGGCATCACGATCATCACGGTATCGATTCTCCTCAGCTGTTTAGAGTAGCGATGCGGCGATGCCTGTCAGGCAAAAACAAAACGTCCCCCGGCTTGGGGAGTTTAACATCACCAGAAATGGTGAAGTTATGTCCTCAATATTATATTCCTCAATTCAGATGATTTCAGATGGTTATTTTTTTGAGTGAAAGCTGCTGAAAGCTCTTTTTTTCGAGATCCATTGGTAAAATTTGGCGAACAAAGGTCCACAAGAGAACTGAAACCAACCAGTTTTATAGGTTTATCAGCACATTCATTGAATCTATTAGACGTATTTTTTGTTCCCATTTTTGGATGGTCAAATTCCAACTTTTGCTTTGAAATCCTCATGTTGGATGGTCAGATCCTGTTGAAGTCAACTGAGGTCAACTAACTTGTGATTTCCTCTCCTCTCACTTCAAAAGGTGTTAAGTTTCCAGCGCCAGCCATGGTGCCCGTGCCCTACCGCCTCCTGCGATGAGCCAAAAAAGTTGGGAAGCCAAGACTTTCAAAGGAACCCCCAAACATGATCAAACATGTGGCGTGAAAACATGAAAGATGTGGAATCTACCTGCTTAAAGACACCAAACACATGACATAGCGATGTAAAAATCCGATTTTCATCACCCAACATTTGGAAAAAAGGCCGAAGGAAAAAATGGGGAATCCAACCAACACCAGTCGGGTAGACGCAGTCGGGATTTGATCATCCCACATGTGGTGATGTTACCAGGAAAAACATGGGGTGTTTTTAACCAAGAAAAATGGCAAATCGGAAAACCGTGGTCAACCATGGACTTAATCATTAGAAATACGAGGGTGAACACCATCAACATATCGGGAACTAACCATTAAGCTATGGCTGAATCTTGGGTAGGATACACTGGGCTGCATCCATGTGGTTGCGCCGAGGGCGAAGTCCCCGTCAACTGCGGGTTTCTTTGAAGCTTTGAAGAATTCAGGGGACAACCTAAAATTTCATGGTTTTTTGAAAATCAGAGAACATCATAATTTCCCTATTAGAGTGGTTCCATTTTTAGATACAGCCATGATATGCTGAGTGGTTCCATTTTTAGATACATGGTATATGATCATCCCTGAGATCTCACACCGGGGCACCACCAAGTTTCGTCAATGTTTTGACATCGGATTTTGCCAGTTTTTAATTAATGATTCATACCCAAGTTTCCCTGAAATGTGTGTTTTGTGCGCGTTTTCCCTAAAGCTTATACTCCAGTTATTCATATGGCTTGTGTCAATTTCACAAAGTGGGGGGGCCCTTAGTTATCTTTGTTGGCTTGTAGCCTCATCTAACCCGATCAATATATCCCCCTAGTCAAGCCAACAGTTGTTGTAGTTATGTTTACCACGTTAGTTATCGACCAGGGGGCCACATTGTATATCCCATCTGATTGAAAAAATAGTTGGTTGATAGGTGTCCCACATGGATTTGTTCATAATCCCCAACAACCAGGTAGTAGAACCTCTTATCTCATAACCGATCAACCATTGTTATCAACGATATATATCCATATTATATATATATATACAGAATCCTAATAAACACCATATATTACGTAATACTAATTATATATATTATTATTGGATAGTATTGGTCTTATATTAATACCAATAATAATACTATCTAATACTCATAATACTAATGTTTATTAACCACTGAGTATAATATAGTATTACGAGTATTAATTAATCAACCATTCATTGTAAATTAACCATACATATAGGTATTAATCATATGCGTTTAGTATACCATAATACAAATAATCAATGGGAATTTCAAGATCCTACAATGGAGGTACCTGCCATATATAAGGCCTATTTTTTAGGCCTATGTAAGTGAATATCACCACAATTCATATGGCCAAAATATGGTACAGCACAGTACCTCCATTTTAGGATCCTGAAATTCCCATTGAACGAATACCAATCAACCAGGTCATAGCAGGTCTTAATCAACCATAATACCATTTCATATTTTTATTAACCATAATCAAATAATCAACCATATATTTTACCATAATACTATTATTAACCATTAACCATATATTATTATTATTATTATTAAACCATAATCAACCATAATACTATTATTAACCATTAATATGACATATATTTTTAACCATTAATCAACCATTAATCAACCATGTCATACCAGGTCTTTTTGTCATAAACCATCTGCTGCACCGGGAAGTTCCCCGCAGGCGATGAGGATCTGCTGCATCTGCTGGAGATCCCCGTGCCATGGCCATATGAAAAAAAGACTAGCCGGCCTGGTGGGAGCAACGCATAGGAAACCCTCTGGTTATGTCAAGAACCATAGGAAAACCATAGGAAAACCATAGGAAAATGGAGGTTTACCCTCTTGGTAAACATACAAAAAGTTATTGAAGCCATGGCCATAGATAGAAATAGTGAGTTTTCCCATGAAAAAACATTGATTTTTTCCATGGTCATGTAAACGTTTACCAGAGGGTAATAGTTGTTTAATCCAGATATCATGGACATGTTCATGGGATTTGTTTGCGGATTATATATATATATATATACTGATTGAGGTTTCCTAAAATAGGGGTACCCCAAATCATCTCCCAAGAACTAGTCAATGGAAAACACCATCAATGAACTAGTCATAGAATGAATATATTCACAAACACATTAGGTCTTAAATGTCAATCATATGTTAGGTAGCTATCCTCTATTGACCATTTGGAAGTTTCCTAAAAATGGGGGTACCCCTAAAACCATCCATTTTGGGGTACTCCCATTTGAGGAATCCCTCATATATCCCCATTTGGTTATGGAAACCTCTGCAAAGATTATGTGGAAGCGCCCATTGAGTTCGATGATTTAGCGAAAATGATGATATGTTTCACATCTATGTTTGTTGACCATATGGATAATACATTCACAATAGTGGTATAGAATAGTGGCCATATGGAAATAGTGACTGTGATAGTATATATTATATAAACTTATTTAAGGGGATGGCAATATGTAGGGACATATATTAATAATTTGAATCCCTACATTTAGATGGTTAATTATTCATATATAGTAGGAATTTACAAGAACCCATAGGATCCATGTATGGTATATATGGTAACATGAACATGGATCCCATCAATATACCCCCTTTATGTTAGCATATATACCAGCACCATGGATCCTATGGGGAATAATATCCTACTATATGTTTGGAATTGTTTGGATAGAATCAACCTTTTTCTAGTTTGGATTATGGGATGACCATGGCGCAGAACTGTTCAAGCTGAAAAACGAGTTCTCGCGCCAGTTCAAGCATTAAAAGAACTGTTCATAATGATTGAACGTAGTTGATATAGTTGATATATCATTTCAGAGTATTTTCCTCATGTAGTTGATATTATTCCTAATGTCGTTGATATTTTTTCATGATATGACATTCAGTGAGAGCTGAACAGTTCAAGTTCTGTCCCTCTCATACCTTGTAGAGTTCAATAGTTCAACCGTGGCGCTCCAATCCGAAAAGGAGATTGGAATCAGCCTGCTCCGTGTCCCATGAAAGTCATATGTTTTTTGTTCCTGGGTAAATGAATAAGTATGATCCTGATTATACTGTTATACCTTCAATTTATATGATATTGTGTAATTTTGGTTGATACCGATGGTTTAGACACATGCTGGTTTGTCATGTTAGTTTGGATATAATATACACCAGCTATTTCTGTGTTTTATCATCACCTTGCCTATATTCAACTTTGGGGATGATTGGCCATTTGGCCATGCCTTAAACTCCAACAAAGCAATTGGATATTCGAATATATTCGATCTCTGATAAACTACCCTTAATTTGATAACCCATTTTATTTAGTGTTTTTTTTGCAAAATCACAAGGAGGTCATGAATCCCAGTCATGAATCCCAGTCGAATTCCATGGGTTTTTCACAGCGATGCGTAACAGATCCAGTATGAATCCCCGATCCCTAGGTGTGTCGTTGATAGATCCCCTATAGGTTGAATATTGATGACAATGATGACATCGATTACACACTATAACAGGTCATAATCAATCATAGTGATGATGATTATGATTATGGATTGTGAATGGGAATAGACTATACATATATATATATATTCCACATATTCCCACTTAACAAGCCATATAATCACCATTTTACAGATGATTCCAAATGACTTCTACACTTTCCCAGGTGGGCGAACTGATTTTGGAGTCGCGCATCGGCGTAGGCTTCACGGCGGAGGTCTACAAGGGCATCTGGACGCGCCGGGGCGACACGGTGCCCCGACGTGGCGTTGCGACGGGGACCGGGGACCGGGGACCGGTGGAGGGACGTGGCGTGGAAAATCCTGGCGAAACCCTAGGGAAAAATGGGGAAATCCAGAAAACTGTGAAAATTTTGGAAAAATCTTGGGAAACTTCGAAACATCTGGAAAAATGGTACGGTAGGGTTTTCAAAAAGGAGAATTCACAGTGGTAGTTGGAGTGTAGTGCGAAAACCTTAAGTCATTCCCGTTGGATGGATGCTAAATGTTGGTTTCAAATTTCAAACCCATCTCTGGCTGATGTTTTTTTTAATCTATTCACTCGCACGCATGGGTTCATATTCGTTTAAAGAAGCTTGCCGCCCACAAACACCATAGGGTCGATCGCCTCTCTATTGAATGTGTCATCACATTCATTACATTTCATTACGACATACTCATAGAATAGAGACCGCTATATTTCACCCATGCAATATATCTGATTCATATCCCATAGGATCCATGATGCTGGTATATATGCTAACATTTGGGGTATATTGATGGTAAATGTTACCATATATATACCATACTTGGATCCTATGGGTATGATTTCTTCCATCCATTTCTGTCCTCACAGCATTGCCCCCATCCTCCTCCCATCACTGGCACCACCCCCAGGTGGTGGCCATTAAACAGATTAACGAAGACGCGCGGATGCGTTCCGAGCAGCAGCTGGCCTTTGTGCGGGAGATGAGCGTCCTGACACAGGCGCGGTGCCGATGGTGTGATGGGATGACATTCTCAGTGGTTTCAGGGATGTATATTGTGAAAATCACATTTTTTTATGGGTAATTCAACTATAAATTGCATTTTCAATAGCTATGTTAGTTTACCAGAGGGTATGAATCGTTAATACTATATGTTACAATGTTAGATTCTTATTAATGTCAACCCTGGATTAATAAACCCCGTAAACGGCTGTTCAATTGGGAGGATACCATAAAAAAGTACCATATTATGACTATTGGAGGAGTAACCCCTAATTAATAAACCATGGTTTATTAATTCGGGGTTGACATTATAGTTGAAACCACCATGTACTATGAATTGTTTTTACTATTAATGTACTCTGTATCAACTATTTTTATGAAACCATACATCACTATATATAATGCACCTACATTTTTTGAGATTTATAGTTGATGTATGGTTGGTGTTCTGAATGATTCAGAATCATCAGGATTTGGCATGATTTGAAGAACAATTACATGGGGATATAAAAGATATACCAGAACCAACATCAAAAGAAGCTGATGTATATAAGAAATTTTACATGAATACAACCAGAAACACGGATTCGCTAGCAGAAGGTGTGAGTTGAAGGATCAGAATGACGTATAATAGCACTTGGTAGATGGACGTGCCCCCCAAAAAGGAATGGAGATGCGAACAAACATGAACAATGTTTTGAGAGATTCTACAAATGTGCAAAATTTGCTGAGCATTTGTACTCTTGGAGCGTTACCGCTGTTTGCAAGAACCAATCATGATTCCCAGTTCAGTAAAGTTCATAATCATCCAAAATGGTCGACAATTGGGTGTATGGAGTACTGTTGGGTTTGCCATCACCCATGGAATATATATTTAGAGTCTGTGTTGACAGACAATTATTCAGCTGTTGAATTTTCATCGCAACAAACCAGTTTCAAAGAATCCATTTCCATCCCAAGAAAGCAGTGGTGACCCCCAGCCCCAATGGGGGCCCTCCCAGTTTTGAGTTGGTTTACAGACCAACTATAGAGAAGTGACTATTCTATATTATATTCTACATATATAGATAGTATAGATATCGTAAGCCATAATTTATCTATTGAACTAAACCAACAAGAACCTATCATACATTGAGTATAAATATGACATATTAATATTTTGTTTATTCAATGTATTTGTTTATTGGTTCAATCATGTTCAATTCTCATTTTTGGTGAGAAACCTGCATGGCACCACAAAGACCAGCTCTGTGGCACCCGTTGGAGACGCTTTTGGCGCAGGTGAGACACGAGAACTTGGCGTCTTTGGCTGTCGGGGCTAGAGGCGGTTGCATCCTTCGGCCCGTTGTAGATTTTCTAAAGATCAAATATGTTGAGAGGATTGTTTGGAGGATTGAACAACAAATCGATTGTTATAGATTGTTTCAACACCATGTTGAAAAGATTCTTGTAGAATGGCCCTATATATATATATATATATAGATGTCTCGATGTTTTTTGGGCATCTCTTGGAAGCCAGTGGGATTTTTTCACTTTTCTTGGCATATGTTGGGGCCGGGGGGCTTGGCATATCCAATGCAGATCTGAGGACAAAAAAACTGCCCCCTGGGGAAGCTGCAGAAAGATCCTGGTGAATGTTGGGCTATGAGTCAGCCAGGTATGGAAAAGGGCTATGTTTACATGGAATGAAGCAACAACAATGTTGGGATTTGTATATCATGAGGATAATTCATGATAATATAGTGCGATATAGTGGGATATAAGGAAATTGTAATTGATCACTATTAATCATTAAGCACTATCATTATTCCCAATCATTAACCATTAAGAATCGCTAGTGTGATCAATCACTATTACCACATTATTAATCATTTGCATTAACCATGAATGTGGTTTGTGCTGTTTCCTACAAAAAAACACCGGTTTGCACCATGATTTTTTTTATAATCACTATAAACCCAATCCCGTTCTCTGTTTTGAAGGTGCACTATAATCATTAACCATGAAGAATCATTAACCAGCAAAATAACATGTAAGAACCACTAATAGTGAGTAACCATAGTTATTCACCACCGCCTATTTAACCATTGACCCTAATAACCACTATAGTTATTACTATTGCTATTTAATAACGGGAAGGTTTCGTTTTAGAACGCGGGATAATACTCAATTTGAAACGCGACTTTATTACTCATGTTGAAACGCGACACACTCTGTGCCATGGTTTCCATGGTTTCTATTTTTCTCTGCGGTTTTCCATGGTTTTTATGGTTTCCATGATATCTGTGTGGTTTCCATGGTTTCCATGGTTTCCATACTTTCTTTGCGGTTTCCATGGTTTTTGTGGTTTCCATGATCTCTTTGCGGTTTCCATGGTTTCCATGGTTTGCATGATTTCTTTGCGGTTTCCATGGTTTCCATGGTTTCCATGGTTTGTCTGCGGTTTCCATGGTTTTCATGATTTCTTCTTGCGGTTTCCATGGTTTCCATGGTTTCCATGGTTTCCATGATGTCTGTGCGGTTTCCATGGTTTCCATGATTTCTTGGCGGTTTCCATGGTTTTCCATGGTTTCCATGATTTGTCTGCGGTTTCCATGGTTTCCATGATCTCTTTGCGGTTTCCATGGTTTCCATGGTTTCCATGATGGTTTCCATGATGCGGTTTCCATGGTTTCCATGATTTGTCTGCGGTTTCCATGGTTTTCATGATTTCTTTGCGGTTTCCATGGTTTCCATGGTTTCCACGGTTTCCATGATTTCTTTGCGGTTTCCATGGTTTCCATGGTTTCCATGATTTGTCTGCGGTTTCCATGGTTTCCCTGTTGTCCAAGATTTCTGTACGGTTTTCATAGTTTGCACGGTTTCCATGGTTTCTGTGTTTCCTGAAGCCTCCCAATGCCAACAAGTGAACCGTCCTGGAACCCTGAACAGCAACTGAGATCCCGACTCCAACCGGAAAAGAAATGTTTCAACCCAAAAAACAAAACCAAGTTTCCCCAAAACTCCAAGCAGCCACCTCGCTGCTAGCTGACGCACCTTTGTGCCGCTTGACATCTAAAAGGCTTCGGTCCGGCCCAGATGCAGGTTCTTCAGGATTCCTAGACAACACCCGGTGAGTTGAAGTCTGGACAACACCCGGTGGGTTGAAGTCAAAGCAAAAGTGGAAGTATTTCCATTTGAGAATTGGGTAAATAGGGATGCATGGAATTCTTACACGCACTCCCCCTATGTGATCAGTTCCACTGACCACATATTCAGCTCAAGCCCTCTAAACAAGTCATAACAAGTCTATCATCTGCAGTGCAGCAAATCGCACATGGATTGAAGGCCCGAAGTGGACCATTGGATCCCGCATCACGACAATGCTCATAATCAACATGAAGTGCATATCCATGTGAGATCGCATACAGCCTATGTTGGGGAACGTCTGACTGTGGGCCACATCTGTGACATCGTGGCGTCAGACAAACTTCCTTGGCATGTCTAAGACCATGACATTCACGGTCACAGTGGTATCTTCCACCAAATGGCGTGGTGAAAAGGGGTTTTGGTCCTCTTTGGGAACGATCGGGAGAAGCATCAAAAAAAATAAAAATGCATCAAAAAAAATAAAGATGCATCAAAACAAATATAAATGCATCAAACAAAAAATAAATGACCATGAAGAAAGGGGGGAAGGAGGAAAGGAGGGAAGGAGGAAAGGAGGGAAGAAAGGAAGGAGGGAAGGAGGGAAGGAAGGAAGGAAGGAGGGAAGGAGGAAAGGAGGGAAGGAGGAAAGGAGGGAAGGAGGGAAGGAGGAAAGGAGAAAAGGAGGGAAGGAAGGAAGGAGGCAGGCAGGCAGGCAGGCAGGAAGGAAGGAAGGAAGGAAGAAAGGAAATAAGGAGGGAAGGAGGAAAGGAGGAAAGGAGGGAAGGAAGGAAGGAAGGAGGGAAGGAGGGAAGGAAGGAAGGAAGGAGGGAAGGAGGAAAGGAGGGAAGGAGGAAAGGAGGGAAGGAGGAAAGGAGGGAAGGAGGGAAGGATGCAAGGGGGGAACGAAGGGAAGGAAGGAAGGAAGGGAAGGAAGGAAGGGAAGGAAGGAAGGAAGGACCATGTGTGCAGTCAACACTTATCATCGGTTATTTGCGTTCATTTCATCTTCATTGATCTCCATCGCAACTTGTGCCTATGTACTTCTTTCATGTTCTTTCTTGGTACGCATTGCAGGGGACCCCCCACCCGCTTTTGTTTTTTCATCAGCTTCCCTTGCTACCTACTCTCTTGCCTTTTGCTCATAAGCATCGTTTCTTAGGGTTCATTTTCTCTTTCTTCTTCTTTCAAAATATCCATCGAGACTTGTGCCTATGTGCTTCTTTCTTGATCTTCTCGTTCTTACTTGCAATATATCCATTGAGACTTGTGCCTATGTGCTTCTCTCTTGGTACGCATTGCGGGGGGAGGCGCTGCGCCCTCTCCCCTGCAGCCCCCCACCCGCTTTTATTTTTAAAACGGTTCCCCTTGCTACCTACTATTCCTTTTTTTGCATAAGCATCATCGTTTATTTGGGTTAATTTCATCTTTGTTGATATCCATCGAGACTTGTGCCTATGTGCTTCTTTTTTGATCTTCTCGTTCTTACTTGCAATATATCCATTGAGACTTGTGCCTATGTGCTTCTCTCTTGGTACGCATTGCGGGGGGAGGCGCTGCGCCCTCCCCCCTGCACCCCTCCACCCGCTTTTATTTTTAAAACGGTTCCCCTTGCTACCTACTATTCCTTTTGTTTTAATGCATAAGCATCATCGTTTATTTGGGTTAATTTCATCTTTGTTGATATCCATCGAGACTTGTGCCTACGTGCTTCTTTCTTGATCTTCTCGTTCTTACTTGCAATATATCCATTGAGACTTGTGCCTATGTGCTTCTCTCTTGGTACGCATTGCAGGGGGAGGCGCTGCGCCCTCCCCCCTGCACCCCCCCACCCGCTTTTATTTTTAAACCGGTTCCCCTTGCTACCTACTATTCCTTTCTTTTTGCATAAGCATCATCTTTTATTTGGGTTAATTTCATCTTTGCTGATATCCATCGAGACTTGTGCCTATGTGCTTCTTTTTTGATCTTCTCGTTCTTACTTGCAATATATCCATTGAGACTTGTGCCTATGTGCTTCTCTCTTGGTACGCATTGCGGGGGGAGGCGCTGCGCCCTCCCCCATGCACCCTCCCACCCGCTTTTATTTTTAAACCGGTTCCCTTTGCTACCTACTATTCCTTTCTTTTTGCATAAGCATCATCGTTTATTTGGGTTAATTTCATCTTTGCTGATATCCATCGAGACTTGTGCCTATGTGCTTCTTTCTTGATCTTGTCGTTCTTACTTGCAATATATCCATTGAGACTTGTGCCTATGTGCTTCTCTCTTGGTACGCATTGCGGGGGGAGGCGCTGCGCCCTCCCCCCTGCACCCCCCCACCCGCTTTTATTTTTAAACCGGTTCCCCTTGCTACCTACTATTCCTTCTGCTGCTGCTACTGCTACTACTACTACTGCTACTACTACTACTACTACGACTACTACGACTACGACTACGACTACGACTACGACGACGACGATGACGACTACTACTACTACTACTACTACGACTACGACTACTACTACTGCTGCTGCTGCTGCTTCTGCTGCTGCTAGTGCTGCTAGTGCTGCTACTACTGCTACTACTACTACTACTACTACTACTAGTACTACTACTACTACTATTACTACTACTACTACTACTGCTACTACTACTACTACTCCTCCTACTACTACTATGATAATTTTTTTTTTGATACGGATATTTTTTTTGATCTAGGTTTGCAGCAGGAAACCCGTGAGGTCTCACACAGTGGCACCTGGATATTTTTTTGATGCATATATTTTTTTTGATGCGTGCTGGATATTTTTTGTTTGATGCATTTTTATTTCTTTTTTGATACGTGTCTCGAACGAGATCCTCATGAATTGCCGGACAAAGCTGCCACAAATAGATGGCTGACGGGAAAAGACTCAAGCCTTTTGCGGTCACATTGCATTTATGACAGGGATGAATCTCCTTGTAAGAGCTAACTTGTTTTTTTGATTGTTTTTGTTTGAAGAGCTGATTTGCTAGGGTTTCATCAATGTGCTGTGGTGTTACAAGCGCCATGGTGGTTACAAAGAAATGCTATGCCTTCCAGATGTCTTAAACAGCAGTATTTTGGATGTGTTTCAAAATGATCCTTATCCAGGGCGTTTGTGTTTCAAAATGATCCTTATCCGTCTGTGTTTCAAAATGATCCTTATCCGGTGTTTCAAAATGATCCGGGTCCCTTTAATAACCATTTACCAGAGGGTAATCATGATTATTCACCTTAATCACTAACATTAGCATTATTCTAATGGTTTTCTTTCCTGGTAGAATCCTCATTATATTTAAACACTGGTTAAATCATTCACCATTCATTAACCATAGGATGTTTTCACCAGCGCAAACCCATGTTTTACCCTCTGGTAAACTAACACAGCTATTGAAAATGGTCATTTTTAGTGTTTTTTTCCCATTAAAAATCGTGATTTTCCATAGCTATTTTGACATAACCAGAGGGTAACCGTCGTTCTGCCCCAAGGTTCAGCTCTACGGCGTCTGCCTGGACTCGCGTCCGTTGCGCATCGTCACGGAGTACTGCGGCGGCGGCGCGGTCTTCGAGCTGCTGCACCAGGGGCAGCCGCCCGTGGAGCTGGTGGGGATGGGGATGATGGGGGGCTTTTGGGACCTGGGGGACCTGGGGAGGCTGGGAAAAACCTAGGAAAAATGGTGAAAAATGAGGATTTCATGGTGAAAAATGAGGATAACATGAGAGAAATTTGAAAAAACAATGGGGAAACAAGGATGAAACATGGGGAAAAAGGGAGAAAATCATGATGACACACTTGGGTTTAAGATGGTTGAAAGGGAGTTGAAAGGGAGAATGGGGTACTGTAAATGTGCCTGTTTTTTGTTGACATGTTGGGGATTTGGCTTTGATTTTGGTGGTAGTCTTCCAAAACATATTCAGATTTGTTCGCGATTATTGCAAAGTTATGGAATGAAATTAGATGAGAGACATCCAAGAGTGAATTCAAAATGATGAACTTGTTTTTTGAATTCAAAAAATGTATCTGAAAAAATATGTGTTGCAGGTACGCAGCAGGCCCAGTTTTTCAGCTAGAACATTAGGTGGATGAGGTTGGATAGGTGTTTGTATTATGTACCCTCTGGTAATGACTGTTACATAGCGAACTGGAAAGATCCACCATGCTATTAATGGGTATATCCACTATAAATGGTGATTTTCCATAGCTATGCAACAAATTACCAGAGGGTATAACATCCAACGTTTATGATCTGTAAAAGTTAGTTGGGGATGAAGAAACCACAATTGTAGAGCTGGGTTTGGATTGGGTTGGGATGGTGGGATTTATTGGGAGTGTGTTGAAGATCCAGTGGTTTTGCGTAGGTACTGATTGCTATTTGGTTGTTTCTTGGCGCCCAAGAAAACCTCAGTTGAAGCCACAAACAACGCGCTTCAACGAGGAAAACTTGCAAATTTCTTCAGCCAGCCAGAAATACAGTGGCAGCCATCACATGGTGTGGGATGAACTCAGGATGATGTTGACATTTTTTCGGAATCGATGTCCAGTGAAAAAGCCAAAAAGACTGAGGATAATCAATCGACCCTTGGATTACCATGATTACCATTTCCAGAGAATTTCAATGCCCTTATCTCCTACAATTCCCTAGCAATAGAATGCCATTGCCACTCCAGAGGATATACCTACCCTCAATCAAATGCCCATAGGATCCATGGTGCTGGTATATATGCTAACATAACTCGGGTATATTGATGGGATCCATGGCACACCATATGCACCATGGGTCCTATGGGATGTGGCTACCTGGCATTCTATAAATGGGGACATCCCAGACATCCCGCTACCAGACATCCCAGACATCCCAGACATCCCAGACATCCCGCTGGGACGTACCGAGCTCGGAAAATACCTATGATATGACAGCGACTAAAGTTTCACCCGTTGGAAGCCCGCTAATAAGTGTTATTTCCATCTAATTCTGCACGCAGGTCAGCCCTGGCAACTTGTTTTGAACCACAAAGCGGCTATGCCGTCTCGATTTGGCGTGTCATCCTGTGCAGGTGGCTGTGCTAATCTTCTCTGACTTTCTCAGCAAGACTAAAACCTACACAACTGAACATGCTGTTTCACGTTTCAAATTGGAGTGTCTGACATCCATGCACTCCTCCCAGGATTGACATGTTCATGCAATCCTGCTTTCTGGAAAATTTTGAGCTCTCTAGGCCCAAGCCGCTAAGCACACCTTTGGCATGCATCATATCCGGTCAGCTCTCCCACAACCTTAGGGCACTTCTTCTTCGTATGGACTAACTGGTTCTTATCCATCATCATCACGTCAGCCACCAAGTAGGTGTCGCCACATTCACCACAAAGCGGCTTTCTTCCTTTCCAAGACTGTGCCAACGTCGGGCATCCACTGCTTCTATGGAATCTCCTCCCATTTGGTGTGATGATTGGCCCCACCAGGTTCGGCTTCTCTGCACTATCTGAACGCGCAGACTGAGCTCCCTCTCCTTGGTTAGGCTTTGCACCACTCGGACCCGCAGACTGGGCTCCCTCTCCTCCAGGGTTCCCACAGCGCCATCCAGGAGTGGGCACTGCTCCGCTCGGACCCGCAGACTGGGCTCCCTCTCCTCCAGGGTTCCCACAGCGTCGTCCAGGACGAGCAGACTGGGCTCCCTCTCCTCCAGGGTTCCCACAGCTCCGTCCTTGAGCGGGCATAGGAGGCACTGTCTGTGCTCCCTTTTTGTCATGTCGTTCCTCCGTGCCTTTCTCGGTTGTGTGACTGTCGCTTCTGGTAGCGGAGCTTCCTCCTTCCTGTCTTTTTTCATTGGAACCTTTGTTTTCAGCTTTTCTCATCCTCAGAGTCGCCACTTTCACGGTGGTCTGTTCTCCTTCTTCACAACTTATCTCTTCTTCTTCTTCGCGTACATGAAGTTGGTGACGTTCTCGATCGCGCATGAAGCCGCGAAAGTCGCGCGTAAGGCCGCGAGAGTCGCGCATAAGGCCGCGAGAGTCGCGCATAAGGGCGCGAGAGTCGCGCGTAAGGGCGCGAGCTTGGCATTCCTCGTGATCTCTCTTCTCATGAAAGATCTTCCACATTCTTTCTACCAACTTGTACAAAACCACTCCAAGGATCATCATCAACAAGCCAAATGCCGCCAAAACTTCTGATCCTTCTTCCGTCTCACTCTTGTCCATGGCATATACTCTTTCTACCTTCTGAAGTACCGCCATGAGGGTGGCGATCTTTACCACCTTTTCCATATCTCCTGCAAAGACCTTCTTGGATACCGTCACAGCTGGTTCTCTGTCCTGTTCCTCTGCCAATTTTTCTTCCTCTTTCTCAATCCTTTCTTCCTTCGCTCTGGAGAAAGCTACTACATCTGGTAGCCATTCCAGATTCATCTTCTTTGACAGATCCTTCGTTTTGTTGGCACCAAGAAGCTTTGTACCCATGTCTGCGACGAGCTCTGTGCCCCGTCGATGGTGCATCTTCCAGTCTCCAGCTTCCACCCTCCATTTGAGGTGTGTCGCACGTACTTTCAAATGCCGTGTGCGCCAAGCTCCTGTCCGCGTGGTGGACAAAGCCACGGCTGCCATGTTGTCACATACCAGCTGCTTATCCACTCTTCCTTCCAACTCCTCCACTATGCATGCTAAAGAGTCTCCAACTATGACTCCCTCGATGGCTTCTACCAGCTCAGTCTCTGCGGTAGTCCGTGTGCAGGCGTACGACTGGGTAGCCATACCTTCTGAGCTTCACCACCAATTCTTGGACTCCTGACAAAACATCCAGCGCATGCTTTGAGGCTAATGGCACACATGTCATCAGCTTCAGCATTCCTTTTGTCTTCAACTTTTCTTCCAGCCTTCCTTCTTCAGTCTTCTCCTCAGCACTTTCTGCATCCTCAGGAGGCTTCTCTTCCTCCCCTTTCCTTTTCGATGCTGGTCTTGAAGGTAAACCCTCTGCTTGAGCCTCCTTCTTGGGTGGCGAGGAAGAAGACGCTGACGCCTCCCTTTGCTCTACCTCTTCATCTTCCAAAACCGGAAGCATTTCATCATCTTCAGCAGTCTCCTCATCCAACATCCCCAAGCTTTCATCAGAGTCCTTACCTTCCACTGGCTACGTGTAGGAGCCGACCAAAAGGTATTTCTTCTCTTCACCATCCACGTCCTGACCCCACTTCAATGGGCCACAAATGTCAACAGCTAAACAATGCGCTTCTGGATCATCATGTCTTCTATGCGGCCTTTGTCTCGCTGCTGACCTCTGGCAAACCACGCAATCGCGCCGAAACGGCACATGTCCATTGTCAACGTGGGCAGTCCACGACAACTTCTTCAGTCGAACTTCTTTTCCTTCTACTTCCTCTATCAAAAGCCTTGCAACTTCATGCATCATCCCAGGAGCCCACCTCGAGAGCTTACTGGAATCCAGTTCTGGACCTTGTTCTCTGCTCCTCCCACCATGTACTAGTAGGTCTGGTGGTTGAAACCCAAGGTTTGTTCCGCATGTTGTTGGCTTTCTCGCTTCACCTCCAAAATCTCCTTGGTAAAACGTCACTTCTTCCATCTGGTAGTAGTGCTTGAACAGCAACCATGTTCGATTTCTCCACCACGAAGCGCATTCTGGACACCACTCCGGTGCTGCTGGCTGCTCCAACAGAAATCCAACCTTGGCCTTCAAACACCTCTTGCTTCTTTCTTTCACCATTGCATCTCTCGCTATCTGTGCAACCATGTACAGGGTCAGCATCCTCAGCATCAATGCATCGTCCTGCAACAACTTTCCTTGTTCATCAGGGGGAGCATCTGGAAGTCCCCAAGGGTATCCCGCCGTCCTCGATGGTCCTGGGAAGCCTTCTCTTGGTGTGTGTCGCAGCACTGAACGTGTGCGGCAATTTGGGCCACCAACCACTGCATCAATGGCTCCTAGCATTGCCAGCTTGAGGAGGGGACTGTACATCCCTCCAATTCTCAACATGTCATGATGTGCTCCTCTCTTCACGTCTATTTCGATCAACCTCGTGCCATCACCTCCCTTCTCCAAGTAGGCTCTCTTCAGAGTCAGGCCTTCTTCTGGCCCGGCGTACAAATGTACAGTGACCCCTTGTTCAATCCATCGTCTCCTGGTTCTTCTGTTGGCCTTCAAAAGCGAAAGGTCTTCGGCCGGCACTTCCACTAGGTTGTCCTTGACAAGTGAGGGTATTGAGGCCAGTACTGGATGTTTCTCTACCAACTCAGCCATCCATTCTGCGCCCCAACATGCATCATCATATGCCACTTTTTTCATGCTTCGAAGCGACATCATTCCTTCAAGTTCATCCACCATCTTTTCCGCTTCTGCCTGGGTGATCTGTGGACATCCTTCTTCGACCCCCACTGCTATCTGTCCCCTGATGGGGTGGAAAAGAAAGCATTCATCATCTTTCCACTCAAAGCTGCATCCCAGTTCTCGTACTAGACGACCAACTGGTAGTATCGGTTCCATCCCTGGTTCTTCATGTACCAGGGTTCCTCCATCCGTCATCCACATTGTCTTTGAACCTCCAGCTGCAAGGTTCACTCTCACTTTCTTGTACTCTTTGCCCGCAACCAGGTTCTCATCACTCCTCTTGGACCTCAGAGCGTGAGTGGCTCCAGTATCCAGCAACGCTTTCTTGCCGAACTTGACTCGGGCAACCATGGCAGTCTTCATCATATTGATTCTAGGCTTCCACGATCCGTCCTGAATCTGTTGCAACTCCTTCTGTAGCTCCAGCATCCGTCCTTTGGTCATTTCTTCCCTGGTCTTTGTAGGCTTTTCTTCAACTCCCATGCTCTTCAGCATCTTCGAAGCTTCTTCCATGACGCTTCGCAGAGAGTCTCCTCCAACACTAGCAACTTCTCCTTTGGTGGTCTCAGCCTCCTTTGTTGCCACTGCTGGGGCCTCAGCAGGGGCAGGGCTCTTATTGGCGGTTTTGTTGGGGGCCTCAGCCTCCTTTTCCACTTTCTGCACCTTTGGGTCTTTTTGAATGTCCTTGCGTGGACACTCCCTCGCAAAATGCTTGGTGGATCCGCACACATAGCACCTTTTCTCCCCTGGCTCTACATTGTGTCCCCAAGTGCAAGCTGCACCACGTCTGCAACCATCCTCCTGATGAAAGAACTTGCATTCCTTCACATTCTTTTTCACATTCTTGTCCTCTGTGCTCCCACTGCTTGCGGCGTTCAACTGCTTCACCTGGCTGGTTGTAGCTGTCGCTCTTTCTGCATTAGCCACCTTTGACCTTTTCTCCAAGTGGACCAGTTGCTCCAGTTCCGACAGTAGGTGTTCAGAGTACGTCCTCACAGTTTGATGGTTTGGAATTGTATCCAATTGGAGTGTGTTTCTGACAAGTGAGGTTCTGAAAGCTAGTTCTGGGTTGTTGTTCAGCAGCTTCTTCATCAACTTTGTCAGACCACGCAAAAGTATAGTGGAATCGGGTAAGCATAACCCGACATCCTGAGCTCTTCTCAACCATCGCAACCACTTCCGAAGACTTTGGACTCCAGTCACTGCGTTTCCTGCTTCGCCAGGATCCTCCAACTGACGCAGAATCACAGTTCGTTCATGTAGTCCACCAGGCTGGTAGATGGTCATCAACTTGGCAATCACCTTCACTGGAGAAAGTGACTTGGTAGCAACAAGCTCTTCTCTCACTCCAGTGGGTATGGCATCCATGAGCATGGAAACAGCTCGGCGTTCCACTCGAACCCACTTCGTCTTCTTCAGTTCTTCAGAGGCCTCGATCTCAAAGCTTGTTCTTTGAAGTGGTCGGAGCTTCACATACTCAGAGTACCATGCGCTGCATTCATCCAGCACAAGTCGCCACCAAACATGCGAACTGTCTGACAGATCCGTCATCACCGGCTCTATCATGGTCAACCAGTCGGCATAGTCAATGGGGGCCGTTTCGGTCGGCTCCTGGAGGGTCTGTAACTTGTTCACTCCAGGTTTGACCGCTTCCATCTTTTCTCCATCATCTTTACATTGCTGACTTTCCAGAAGGTGCAACATCATCTTAGACAGGACATCAACCTGCCTTTGCATTCTTCCATCATCAGCTGGCTCCAACGCATTTCCTTGGTTCTTCCTGGCATCTCCTCCGGTCCCTTTCTCACCTGCTTCCTTCTTTGGAACATCTCTTTCTTTCTGTCGTGCTCCTTCTGAAGGTTGATGAGATTCCCAAGGTCCTCGAAGGTCTCGTCCAGGAGGTGGCTTCTTCACTGAACCCACCGCAGCATCCATCACCTTTTGCAATTCATCATATTGCTCCATCGGTGTCAACTCGTACAGCCTTCTCCTCTCGGATTCCAAGTCATTCTCTGTCTTCACAACCCGGTCTTCAGCTGCACGGCTTCCTTGCTGTTGGCTTTCCGGAGTCTGAAACCCTTCCACTTCAGGCTTAGCCTTTCTTCCTCCTTCGCCATTTGGCACCTCTACCTCAGAGGTCTTTCTTTCTTCCTTCTCCCTCAGCTTTTCTTTCAGCAACTCCTGTTCCATCTTCAGCTGCATGTTCTCTTGCTGCAACATGAAGAAGTACTGCATCATCTGCTGCTGATAAATCACTGAGGGCGTACCAGCAGGCATCGCTGCAGGTCTTTCTGCAGGTAGAAACTTCGGTCTTTCCAACTGCACATCTTCCAAAGCTAAACCTGAAGACCTGGCTTCATCCTCTATTCCTAGCTGCGTCCTCTGTGGACTTCCATACAACAGAGGTGCTCTGTTGTGCAGTTCTTCAAACTGCCTCACTTGTTCTTCGGTGAACAGCGGCTCTAGCTCTTTTTTGGGTTCTTCATTCTCTACATCTTTCTTTTCATCTTCAAGTTCCAACATTTGAGGGTTTTGAGGTCCATAACTCACAGGTCTCCCAGTTGGCCCAAGCATCTCCTCTTCTGGCCTTTCTTCGCCTGATCGGTCAGCTTCAGGACTTCCACTGGCTCTCCTGCGCATCATCATGGCTCCTCAGCAGCGGCTAACGACAGGTTGGGCTCATAACCTGCACGCAGGTCAGCCCTGGCAACTTGTTTTGAACCACAAAGCGGCTATGCCGTCTCGATTTGGCGTGTCATCCTGTGCAGGTGGCTGTGCTAATCTTCTCTGACTTTCTCAGCAAGACTAAAACCTACACAACTGAACATGCTGTTTCACGTTTCAAATTGGAGTGTCTGACATCCATGCAAATTCCAATGTTTGTGTTCCTCGTTTCAACATATATGTGTCCTGTTTCAATAAACTGTCAGCTTAAACAAACTTCTCTCAGATGTTTCTTAAGCGTGAACCGTTCTTCTTCGTTTTTTCGTTCTGAAACGTTTTGATTGTCGTTCCTTATTTCTTTGTTCCAGGTCTATGCGCAGCAGATCAAGATGTGTCGAGATACTGCCAGAGCCATGTGCTATTTGCATACCTTCAATCCCATGATCATCCACAGAGACCTGAAATCTCTCAACATGTTGCTGGACAAGCCGGTCACAGGCCAGCTTAAGCCAAGACATTCTGATGGTGTTGTGGATTTCACGGTGTTTCGGTGAGATGGAGTACATGGTGATGATAGAAATATCGTGTGCACAACATTTTTCGGAATATTAGGAATATAGTGAACATGACAGGAATATTAGTACTTTGGGGAATATAGTGTACTCTAGTGTACCATAGTAATATTAACATGATAGTATATTAGTACTATTAGATGTAATATTAACATGATATTAACTTTGCAAAAAAAATGGAGTACTATATTACTATAGTGCAGTGTACTGTATTTATATGATGGTACTATACTATAGTGTACAGTGGTAGATTGCAAAGTCAACGATCCTGCGATTGCTGGCCTTCGACCAGGCCCCAAGGCACCCATCATTCGTCATTAGTAACTTCATGTGAGAAGCCAATAAGATAACATCACAAAAAACATAAAAAAAAACAATCAAAGAACCATCAAAAACAAAAATCAATCAAACAACCATCAAAAAAAAGATCAAACACTTGGAAACCCCAACATAACAAGGCCATTTCTTCTTTGCCTCGGCAGCCATTCGGTCCCTTTTTTCGTAGCCCGCGCCTGGCCTCTCAATCCCCCGGTCAGGTCCCTCGGAGGTACCGTTGATCAAGGTCTGTGACTTCGGCGTCGCGAAGTTTCAAGTGCAAGCGGGGAACTGGGGTCAGATGACCAACCAGGCGCCGGGCCGGCGCGCCGGGGGTCTTCGTCGTCCATCGATGGGGTCAGTTGATCCTGGAGTTGTTCAAAAGCCATGACGGATCCTAACGGTGCTATATATGGTGTGCCATGGATCCCATCAATATACCCCAGTTATGTTAGCATATATACCAGCACCATGGATCCTATGGGTTGGGTTTTTTTGTTGATCTGCGATGCTGATGCTGCGGGAGACGGGCTTTTGTGTGTTTCTTTGTGAATGGATTTTGAGACAACAGCTGCTGGGATTCTGAAGTTT
>CAMXCT020002446.1:727125-877125 GCA_947184155.2 Cladocopium goreaui | reverse complement strand
TTTATAGTGTATTGATATTATAGCTATGGCTATATCTTAGAGGTTGATATGTCCATTATAAGGAATTCCTAATGAGGTCAGTTTTTTTTGGAGAAATAATGGGGAAAAGCCTTGGGAAGACAATCATATGAGGGATTTAGGTTTTCTTGGGCTGGTTTTAAACTTGGGAATCGTAGAGATATCATCGGGAATTTATTGTTATGTATATATATATACACATAATATATTTGGTGAGATGTAATTTTTCGGCGTGGATATCATATGATATCATGGGTTAACATGGAGGTTTAAAAAAACATGTGACATGGAGACATGGGAATTTATGGCTTGATTTATGGCTTGTATTCAGAAAGAATTGGCTGGGCCATCCCTGTTCCCATCCCGACATGGAAGATGTCAGAATCATTCGGACACGGCGCCATTTGTAAAGCTACGGAAAACGATGGAAAATCATGGGATCTATCGCTGATTTAAATGGAATTTTATCTTGATTCAATGGGAGATTAATGGGATATACCCGGCCTGGTAAACGTTTACATAACGAACTGGAAAGATCCACATTTTTTTTGATGGGAAAACTCACTATTTCAATGCTCCTTTTCAATAGCAAACTGTTAGCTTGCCAGAGGGTTGTGGCTGATTCCCCTTACCCCATGTTAAATTGTCTTTTTTTTAAATCAATACTAGCCCTTTCATGCTTGGTTACATTTAAAAAATACAAGTAACAAGTTATTATTCTATGCAACATATATACATATCACATATCCCATTCATCATTTTTGGTTCATCATATCCATTATGTCCTCACTATTCATTGGTTAGCTTAAGTCCCTTTTCTCTGGTTAGGAATCCCAGACATCCCAAATCATAGCAGGGAAACCAAGAAAACCGTGAATGGTTGGTTGGACATCATCAAAACCCAAAAGGATAGAGTAGACATACAATGAGGAACCACACAAATCCGTACTACAGCATATCAAGGAAAAAGAACAATAGATATAAATGAATAAATGTCATAAACCCATCGAAACCCATGACAACTCATCAAAGTTGTTGGTTTGATATGATGTCATTCTATATGTCAAAATCATTTAACAAAGAGATGTGTCAAGAAATCCCATTCTATGTTCATTTACATGTCACCACCACAAGCCCATTCAATTGCAATTTGCAGGAACCTAAATTGAAGGTACCTACCACCTAAAAGGTCTATGAAAGGGCTAACATTCAGGGGATGTACACCCCAATTTGTATGGATAAAGTACTTTCATTTTAGGATCCTGAAATTCCTATTGATACATCACACGATCATGATTTTCTTTCATACATACATATGAATTCGTCTGCAAATAAAGCTTTCCCCATCAATTTCCTATGGTTTGGCATCATTTTCCCCATTCAATGGCCCGTTAAACCTGTCAAATCTATGGCCATGCGGGCAGTCCTTCGATGTCATTGTCCACTTGCTGGGCACTTCGTGACTTGCAAGGTGCTAGTGACCTCTCCCAACATGTGAAGTCGGTGGGTGACAGCTCTGAAGGTAAAGAAGATGGGATTTGCAGGGTGAAGCCAGGCAAAGAGATTCAGGTCATCTGCGACTTCAGCCGGGAGAAGTTTGTGACTCGTAGCATCTTGTCTGCGATTGGGTTCCCGCCAAATGGGTTCCAGCACACTGCGATGGGAAGCCCCAACATCCTGCTCACAAAGGAATCTACGACTTCAACTGCGAATAGAAATGAGGAGATGGTGTGCAAATCCCAGTACATGTTCTTCGATTGGGCCCCAGCGAAGACGGTCTATGAGTGAGGCTTGAGACCTTACAAGCGTAGTCGCAGCTCAGGAAATGTGAGCAAGGAAAAGTGTGTGTGAGAGCATCATGGACTAAGAGTTGATGCAGGTCAGTTGAGAGGATGTGACGCACACAAGCAGTGAAGCAAAATTGGGTGCAACATGAATAGCACCAGGGATAGCTAGGATTTATTCTGTGAGGACCTAACCTTGCTAACTTGTTTGTTGCAGTCTGCCAGCGACATGGCTCTTCCAGACCCATAGATTCCCAAAGCCCTGGAGTTTCTCAAGTGAACATGCCACACTTGAATTGGGAATACGATGGCATACGTGAGAGCTTTCTGTCTGCATGGCTTTACGCCATTTTCAATCACATAAACCCACCATCTCATCACCATATCTTGTACCACCATGAAGCCCACCGCATTTTGCAGGACCATTTTCCATTTTGCACCATTAAACTCACCATTAAACCCCACCATAAGGTGCCATCGACCTCTCCTGAACCTCCATCCCCTGAGGAGCCGGCGGAGGTGGGCAAATACACGGTGGCCGGGATTCGCCCCGAGATGGACGCGGTGCCGCCGGACTTCCCTGCCGAACTCATCGCGCTGATGCAGGCGAGGACGTGGACGGGACGATGAAAGCCATGGGGCGATTTGTTGTGGTGACGATGTGAAATACGCTATGGAATACTATGGCATGGCTATAATGTAGTACCAGGATGAAAATGATAAATATGGTCTTAGGCAATTGCTGAAAGTAAACACGATCGTATTTGACGCGATGCAGATATAAACGATATCAAACCAGGTAAGATTCAGGGCGGTGGTGGCAGTTCCCCTGGATGTTTTTGGTTGGAGGAGAAGTTATAGAGTTTCAACTTCAATGACAGCGACAGGAAGGATGAGAATTTAAGTATGTTTCTATCTATTTATCTATCTAATCTATCTAATCTATCTAATCTATCTAATCTATCTAATCTATCTAATCTATCTATCTCTCTATCCATCTATCGATCGATCTGTCTGTTTAAACTATACTGTTTGTTGTTCAAAAAATCCTTGAAGTGTTTTGTGTGCTTCAAAACACATAACGGGTTCGGGTTCAGACCTTTAGGCGTGTGAAAGCAAATTATCCCGATGTTTTTGTATGGTTTTACAGTATTTGTTTTAGTGACCTGAAAATGAGAGAGTAATTTCAGATAACATAGATTAACACAATCGCCCCCAAATACAACATGTTAAATTTATGTGACCATTTTAACCGTTTTTATTGGTCTAACGTGTGGGGCCTAAAAGCCGCCGGTTTTTTTTGAATATAACAATACTCTCCCAGTGTATGCTTCATGGGCTGAGACTCTGCTGCAGGGTCCTTTTTCAAAATCATGTCGCTACAAAGGAAATGTCTCAGCTGATTGATATGGTTTTTCCTGGGAGGTGGTGAATGATAGATGGAATCCTCCAGCTTGACATTCCCGATGTTTTTCTGGAATTACATCAGTTTCCCGATGTTTTCCAACAATCCCAGCATGTTCCATGTTCCACCTGTTCTCCCAGCATTTTTCCCACATCAAAAAACCCTCGCAACCCTACCCTGAGCGGCGCTAGGCATGCTGGGCGCAGGACCCCTCGGAGCGTCCCTGCTTCCCAGACGTGCTACAGCAATTGGAAGCGTTGCGCGGATGACGCCTTTGCGCCACGGGTGTGCGCGCCGCCGATGAGCCGCAGATGTGGAATCCCATGATTGCCCTGGGAAAATGATCTACAAATTACAATTGGCGGGGTTTTCCCACAATGTAAACGTTTACAGCAGGGTTGGGATGGCCACGAGCAGATCACAATGTGGATGGGGATTAGGGGGATTGAAGCTGCAAAGATGTAGATAGAAACTTTGATATTTGGCTGGGTGATGGGCTGAAGATGCTGATTTTGTTGGTGTTTGGTCCAGTTTGCCTTGTGTGTTAATGGGGTACCACTGGCGGGTACCACCCAAGGTCCGCAAGGTTTTAAGCGAATCCCAATTCAAAATTGCAATTCATTGTGTAGTAATTCCACTTGACAAAGTGAAAGGCCCAGTCGACGTTTGGTGTAAAGTGTTTTTGTTTCACTGGAATCCCATAACTATGGCCCTATACACCATTTCTAAATGGGATGACATAACTCCAATAACTAAGGTCATATATCATGAAATAAACCAGTTATAACGGTAGATTATCATTTGACAATAGTGCAAGAATCATGACCAACGGGTGATTCAGAGTCAAGTTGCCCTTAGAATTGTCCAAGCATATTTTGATTCAGTGGCTTTTGGGAAACATCAGATATGTGTTTCAGAACTCTTTCTCTGTTTCTATATATATATAATCATATATGTATATAATCATACGTATATAAAGATATAATTATATATATAATGTATAAGCATATAATTTTATATAATCATATAAAATTACATATAAGTACTTAATCATATATATATATATATAAAACAAACATACATAATATAGGCAATGTACCGTATACATTCCCACAGTGACCCAGGTCACGCCGCCATCGCTGGTGAATCGACTGTTGCATCGCGGTTAGTGGTTTGAGCCTGGTTTGAGCGGCCGGAAATTGCTTCAGTTCATGAACTCCAATTTCATGGCGTACATATATATATATATATATATGGTCATGAAAATGGAGATATCAATATCAACCCAACACTATCAATGGAATGTCAATGGACATATATCTGGAATCATGCTCAAGTGTGTTTTACTGATATAACTGATACTATTTATTTATAGTTATATCAGTAAAGCAAAAATTATCCACATAGATTTATGGTGTATACCACCTAGCCAGTGATGGCTAGTGCGGCTAGGGGATGGCGGTTGATAGGGTATCCACATGTCGGTTTACATGGTTTATTCGTAGCTAGAACGACTGTTGGGTTGATACGACTGTATTACACAAAAACAATATAAGTCTATTGGCGCGATGTTTGATAACTATATTGGCACCTGTTGAGTAGATATATATATATATATACTATAGTTAGATAGTATATCTATAGTTATTTAGTCTATAGTTAGTTATTATGGCTTATAAACCAACTTAACTACATCAAGACGAAACAATCGCAACAACTCTGTATTTGCGTCACCTCGGCTGTTACACCGCAAAGGCTGTCGAGTCGCGCAAACCGGCTGAGCCTGAAATTCTTGTGGAGCTGACTCCGCTTCTGCCCAACTCTTTCGCAATCAGTTTCTGCCCTCTCGGATTCCAGAAATCTGAAGTTTCTGTTTTGGGCAGATGTTGGGACCGTTGTTAACTTTTTCAAGTATGGCTCAAACCATCTTTCAAGATTTCTGTGGAATATGAAGTTGAATCGCCCAATTCTTGTTGTTTGAACGTAGCGAATCTGAGCGGGCCATGTTGGGCCCACAGGGGCAGGAGTGGCAGGAGTTCATCAAAGTCAGCGTGAAGGGCGAGGCTGCGGAATAAAACCATCTGGTAAAAGTTATATTAAATTATGATACATGGAAAATCACCATGTTTAACAGGTAAATCATCGTTCACTAAATGGGCCATTTGTCGCTGTGTTAAATGATCGGATGATCGGAGTGTTATGATAGCCATGATCGGGTTCCCCTTCTGTTTGATTGCCAAAAGAACATCCAGGAGGTGAAACTGATGTCGTTTTCTTCATCATTTGGTTTCCAATTATTCCTGGGGTGGTCGCTTTAGAAATAGATATTTGTTTATGTTTTTTTCTGTCATACATAGATATTTGCAGCTCATTGAGGTTTTCCTGCCCAATCATATACAATCTGATTCTAGGTGTAAAGTTCGATCATTCGGAGATGCGTCAAAATTTGAGGCCAGTTTCTGCAGACATTTATTTTTTTGTATTTTTTGTCATTAGCAAAATAGAAGATCTATTGACCATCTAGTTTGACGGGAGACTTTTCACGACTTGACCCCCATTTGACCCCAGGATTTTGATCAACGGCCGTGGTTTGGCCACCTTGAGGTCACCAGGTCCTATCAAGGTGCTGAGTCACGTCACTTAGTCATGCCAGATCTCAGAAATTCAGAATTCTCCGAAAAAAATGATCCTTTTTTGTTGTGAATAAAATAATTGAATCCCATGGGCTGCTAAATCCACATATTCATATCATATTCATATCATATTCATATCATATTCATATCATATTCATATCATATTCATATCATATTCATATCATATTCATATCATGTTCATATCATATCATATGTTCCCTTGGTATTACTGGCTAGTCAGTTAGTCCCCATTGATTGAACGGAAAATCCCCATAAAATGATGGTCATGAAATGGGTGTCCCGATATCATGGGAAATCCACATTTTTGGGGGAATCAATTAAGGGAAGATTCTTAAAATGTTTTGGTGATTCCGAAAAAAACAAATCAATGTTTTTATTTTGGAGTTTCAACCATCCAGTTGGTGGTGCAGGAGTTCGCAACCATCCACGGTATCTAGTCTATGAATCTATAAATATATGATATATATATATATATCATAAATATTCATAAATATTCATAAATCACAAAACCTCGCGTTTTTTTGAACAAAACCTCAACTGAGCTATCATAAACAAACTCTACATCCATATACATCCCATGGTATAGATGAAGCTAATGGCTCCAGTGCTTGGGATATTTCCTGTGGGGAATGAATTGGAGATGTGTGTATTAGTACTATTAGTACTGATGATTAATGATCAGGGATCATTTTCAATAATGCGAGTTTTTGTTACGTTGGAGTATATTGGGGATACCCCATTCTAATGCAGTGATTGGACTATTAGAACATATTAGAAATACTCACTGATATTAACAATTATTAACATATATCCCTACCAAACAATACCATTTGGTAAACTAACATAGCTATTGAAAATCACCATCTTTAATGGCCAAATACGGCTAAATCAACTATTTCTATGGGCCATTTTCAATAGCTATGCAACAAATTACCAGAGGGTAGTTTTTTTTTCCATCTCACCCCCCTCAAGACCTGTTCCTTCACTGCCGACGGCTGAAAACCGCCCTTAATGCCAACTGGACGTGGCAACGATGCTGCGTCTGAATGACTCGCCGCCGAGGTCGAGGTCAAAACATGGCGATGCGCAATGGGAAAGCCATTCCGAAAGTCTTCATGGGAGAATCATCTTTATAATGGGATTATATACCAATAATAGTGGTTAATGATGGTTAATGGATGTTAATGGTTAATAATCACTGGTTGGTGGTGACTGGAACATTGGTGTAGTATGGGATAATGATGGTTCATGATGGTTAATAATGGTTAATCTCACTGGTTGGTGGTTTGGAACCTGAATTTTATGACTTTCCATACATTGGGAATGTCATCATCCCAACTGACTAATATTTTTCAGAGGGGTTGAAACCACCAACCAGTATACATTTTAAAACAATGGTTGATCAACTGTAGCAACAATAGTAATTAAAGTTGTTTATAAGTTGGTTTAAAAACCTCACTATCTAGCAGAATCTAGCCTGGTTGTTGGAGTTATTTTTACTGACCTCGCCTCGCCTTTCAGGAACTTCGGCCATGGGTAGGTGAGCCCCACCGGTGGATCAGTTGGGAAACTGGTAGATTTCCAGTTCAAAGATGCCCACTGGTTATTTTTATGGAACTGATACCAGTTATCAGTTCAATTTCAAAAACTCATGTATCCCATAAAGAAAAAATCCCTAGCATATCCCATGTTCCATGTTCCCATATTCCGAGATTTCTATTCTGTTCATCTTTTTCGTTGTCACCTGGGTACCACACAAAACACGGATTGTGCCCCTCGGGAAACATTTGAGCCATGAACAACCAATAGCCTGGTTGATTGGTTGAAACAGGGAGTTATACTACCACGGTTAGTATAGGGATTATGATAACCTAGAACGGACCCATAGAACGAAACCAAAATAAACCAACTAGTTTCAACTAGTATTTCATGAGATGAACTAGGGCAATTTTAATGGCTCAGGTATCTTAGTAAACGTTGGTCGTATATCACCATGTCTGTTGGCAAACATCAACCATCATCAACCCCTGTGTCAAAACATATATTTTTCAGATACCCTCTGGTAAACGTTTACATAACTATGGAAAATCACCATGCTATTAATGGGTAAATCAACTATAAATCACCATTGTCAATAGTTTTTTGTATGTTTATCAATTTTTAAACAATCCTTTTCAGCTCTCAATGTTTGAACTGATTTCCAAGTGGTTGATTCAGCAATGATTTTTTATGGGATGTAGAAAGTATCCATTTGAAGGACACTAATATAGTTACCGTATATATCTATGTGAATAGGAATATGTATTAATTAAGTCTCTATGGAATGTATACTTTGAAGCTGGCTTACTTGTCCAGGTTCTTTTTGTAGGACTTGAGGATGTATTCTTTTGGTGCGAAAGAAACACATGTATCCACCTAGTCGAACACATCTGGCGTATCACCTAATTTCTTCTGAGGATGCAATATTATTTTCGAATATTGCCCTTCTATTTATTTGTTCAATCAGTTATGATTGATCCAAGGGGCATTTTTAATCAACACTTATGGATATAACATGATACCCGTCTTATTGATAGATATCAGCATAGATACAGTTGATGAAATAAATCCTGCACGAGTTGAGAGGTGGCCTATCCCATTATTTATAGGGTTGAAATACCATCCTGTTGGTGGTGCAGGATTTCGCAACCATCCACAGTATTATAGATTGACACAATGATAAATATCACACATTGTGTATATATATATATATATTATACATTGTATATATATATATATGATCATATATATATATATATTTATATATACAAAAAAATACAATATATATATATATTAAGTATTAAGGAACCTTAGCCTTCTTTTTCTTGGTTGAACATCAAAAAGTATTTTTATATTTTTTAAAAAACATTGTATTTTTGGCAAAACCTGGTTTTCTAAATCTCTACCCGCGTAATTTCGTAATTTACCCGTAAATTCCCGTAACCAAATGCCTTGCTGAAAGAAAACAACGGGTATTTTGAAAACACTTCTGTTTTTTCTGGCAACCCCCAAAAAAAGTTTCTTTTGGAGCCTTAGTATATTAAGCACAATGTAAATTTTCACCATGAATCTCCATCTCTCCATCTCTCCATCTTTCCGCGTGGCTCAAGCTGTCGTATCTTTTCAATCTGCGTCACCGTGATGACGCCGCCAGGTCCAGGTGACGGATCCGGCTGGTGCTGGTAGAAAAAATGCTAACATCACTGGGGTTTTTGTTGATGGGATCCATGGCACACCATATATAGCATATTAATGGATCCGTCATGGGTTATGAACATGGGATGATTTAGCGAAAATGGACACAGGAGGGGTGATGTTTTAAATCAGACATGTTGTCTGAGAGAACTCGCAGTTAAAAACATCGGAGAACTCACCAGGCAACGAGAAAATTTGGGAAATCACCGTGAATTCACTGTGGATCTTCCAGAAATCGCACTAAAACCTGATGCACTAAGTGTTGCTCAAAGATTTCGCAACACTGCTGGTGATTAGTTTGGTTTTTGTTTGATCAAAATCACATGAAATATGGGAGCCATGAATTCGGATATTGCACTATTATGTATCATGCATGTGGTACACCCAATAATTAGCCATCCCGAACAGTTATCGGAAATGGCAACACAATCTATATATATATGTTATACATATAGATAGATAGATAGAAAGATAGATAGATAGACAGACCCTCTTGAACAGCCAATAAAATTGTCATGTCACCCCACTTTAAAAAGTATGCGTTTACCATGTTTTTTTTTTTCGGTACTCTTGGGGTCAAGGTATATGTTGAAGCATAGTCCAGTCATGCCCATTCTGGAATTCTGATTTTTTTTTCCCCACCTGCCAGGTGAGGGTTGTTAGATTTTATGTCAGTTGCCTCCTCCTTCTCCTCCTCCTCCTCTCCTCCTCCTCCTCGTCCTCCTCGTCCTCCTTGTCATCCTTGTCGTCCTTGTCGTCCTCGTCGTCCTCGTCGTCCTCGTTGTCCTCCTCGTCCTTGCTCAACTGCGACTCGCGATCCACAGTGTTCGCTGCCGGACCTCAACCACGACCATCCACGCCCAGTGTTCCCTGCCGGACCTCAACCACGACCATCCACGCCCAGTGTTCCCTGCCGGACCTCAACCACGACCATCCACGCCCAGCGTTCCCTGCCGGACCTCAACCACGACCATCCACGCCCAGTGTTCCCTGCCGGACCTCGTGTAGGAAGATAAAATGTCAGATAGAGTGCCAGAAGATTTGCCAGGTAGAATGCCAGAAAATATGCCAGAAGATATGCCAGATAGATATGCCAGAAGATATGTCAGAATATATGTCAGATAGAATGCCAAATAGAATGCCAGAAGATTTGCCAGATAGAATGCCAGAAGATATGCCAGAAGATATGCCAGATAGAATGCCAGATAGAATGCCAGATAGAATGCCAGAAGATATGTCAGAATATATGCCAGAAGATATGCCAGATAGAATGCCAGATAGAATGCCATAAGATATGTCAGATAGAATGCCAGAAGATATGCCAGATAGAATGCCAGAAGATTTGCCAGATAGAATGCCAGAAGATATGCCAGATAGAATGCCAAATAGAATGTCAGAAGATATGTCAGATAGAATGCCAAATAGAATGTCAGAAGATATGTCAGATAGCATGCCAGAAGATATGCCAGAAGATATGTCAGATAGAATGCCAAATAGAATGTCAGAAGATATGTCAGATAGAATGCCAGAAGATATGCCAGAAGATATGCCAGATAGAATGCCAAATAGAATGTCAGAAGATATGTCAGATAGAATGCCAGAAGATATGCCAGATAGAATGCCAAATAGAATGTCAGAAGATATGTCAGATAGAATGCCAGAAGATGTGCCAATAAAAACATGTATAAATGTCATGGTGGGGATCACACGAAGTAAAGTAATTCGATGGCAATGCTTGAAACAAATTGTCATGAACCGTTCATTTGCACACTAATTGTCTCCATAAAATGGTAATTTCATGTATATAATTGCCCAACCATCAACAATTGTCCACTGTTTATGGGGTGTTTTTCTAGATTTTGGGTCCAATTTAATCAAATCTCAATCCGTCCATGGAGGGTCAGCTCGTTGCCGCAGCAATGTTCCCTGTAGGTGTATCCCCTTTGGTCCAGCGACATTTCCATGGCAAATTGCAGTAGCAATGTATCTACTGAATGGTGGGTTTAACCATCAGAACTAGTGGTTTAAAATGTTTAAACATCAATACAAGGGATCTAATGAATGATACATTTGGTTGTGACTGAAAATTATGGGTATACCAAAATAGGGAAGATGATAATCCATTGGGTCTTGATGCACCCTATCTTTTGCATGGCCCAAAGCATGACTATCAGTGTTGCTTGGTTTGTTCTTTAATGAACCTATCAATGATGCAGCTTGTAGCTAGCGTTAAAAAAAACAAGCGGTGCCCCCAAACGTGTTGTATTTGTTGGTTTTCAAGCCATTATAAACCCATCTAACTATGGTTATATCATGTTATATCATGTCATATCCTCCCATAAACCCAACAGTTAGTTATTGTAGTTATTTGATGCACAAAACTCATGATTTTCTTCATCACCGGTGGGCAACTCGTGAGTTCCCAACAGAAGTTTCACCGCGGATTTTTTTTCCCCCATTTGGGGCGTTTCGAGGCAACTCGCTACGATGGATGCTGATGGATGATGCTGGATGATTATGGCACTATATATATATATTATATACTGGTTGGTGGTTTGGAACATAATATATATTTTCCATAATATATGGGAATAATCACACCAACTGACTAATATTTTTTCAGAGGGGTTGAAACCACCAACCAGTATATATATATACAGACACACACAGTCACCCACCCTATAACCTACCTCTCTCCAGTCTGACATTATATATATATACACATACATATCATAGTCAAACGGGTTTATAACCAACTTATGACTTAGCGGAGTCACGTTTCTGATTTGGTAGCCACCGGTGCCACCAATCCAAACCAGTTCATCAATGGTTGACTGTGGGTGGTATAGATATCTCCTCTTTCAATAACTCCCATTAAGCCAGTCATCATCTAGATAATCTCATTATTAACCATAGTATATAACTATAAACTAGATCGATATATCATTTATTGGTTTTTAAACGGAACTATAGTCATTATAGCCATCATAACAATAAGCATTCAAACCGGAACTATAATCATATAATAGTCATATTTTATAATCCCATCATATAACCATATATAACCACTATGATTGGTATTAGAACCACTATTATAGCCATATAACTAGTATATTATAGTGGTTATGATTATGATATATATATATGGGATTTTCTAGTGGATAATATAGTATAATCCCATTATTATTGGTATCATATAACCACTATTATAACCATATAATAACAACATATAATAGTCATATGATGTGTTTTGCACCGGCATTGTCCTCCAGGAGGCCGGTGCTGGCTACGATGGATTCTCGGCTTCCTGGCCTTGCAGGCGCAACGGCGAAACGGCGGGCAACGGCGGTACGGGTACGTGTGGGGCGCCCATCGCTGGGCGCCTTACCATGTGAGTTCCAAAAAAATATGGATAGATAATGGATAGATGATGGATAGATAATGGATAGATAATGATAATGATTTTTTTAAGAGATATGGCTAGATCATGGATAGATTTTGTGAAATATGGATGGAAATATGGTGGATTTTCCAAGTTGGGGATCCACAAAACCACCAGGACCGTGTCGCGTCTTGGAAAAATCAGCAATGACTGTGGAATGAAAAAAGGTACACATGACGGCATAAGTGTGGGAACATTTTGGAATTGATGAAAAAAATGCAACATCACTTTGACTGTGGGAACATCAGAACTGATTCAAAGTTGCAATGTCACTTTGACTGTGAAATGTTTTTTTGAACTGCTGAACAAAGTTGCAACATCACGGCAAAAGTGCGGGAACATTTTGGAACTGATTCAAAGTTGCACTTTAACCGTGGGAAAATCAGAACTGGTTCAAAGTTGCAATATCACTTTGACTGTGGGATGTTTTTGTTGAACTGCTGAAAAACGTTGCAACATCACGGCATAAGTGTGGACCAATTCTGGAACTGATGAAAAAAATGCAACATCACTTTAACTGTGGGAACATCAGAACGCATTCAAAATTGCAATATCAATTTGACTGTGGGCTGTTTTTTTGATCTGCTGAAAAACGTTGCAACATCACGGCATAAGTGTGGGACAATTTTGGAACTGATGAAAAGCAAGTTGCAGCATCACTTTAACTGTGGGAACATCAGACCTGATTCAAAAATTGCAATATCAATTTGACTGTGGGATGTTTTTTTGAACTGATGAAAAAAGTTGCAACATCACGGCATAAGTGTGGGACAATTTTGGAACTGATGAAAAACAGTTTCAACATCACTTTAACTGTGGGAAAATCAGAACTGATTCAAAGTTGCAATATCAATTTGACTGTGGGATGTTTTTTTGAACTGATGAAAAAAGTTGCAACATCACTTTAACAGTGGGAACATCAGAACTGATTCAAAGTTGCAATATCACTTTGACTGTGGGATGTTTTTTGAACTGCTGAAAAAAGTTGCAACATCACGGCATAAGTGTGGGACAATTTTGGAACTGATGAAAACAGTTGCAACATCACTTTAACAGTGGGAAAATCAGAACTGATTCAAAGTTGCAATATCACTTTGACTGTGGGATGTCTTTTTTTGAACTGATGAAAAACGTTGCAACATCACGGCATAAGTGTGGGACAATTCTGGAACTGATGAAAAACAGTTTCAACATCACTTTAACTGTGGGAATATGTGAAAACTGATGGAAAAAAATGCAACATCACTTTAACTGGAGGAATATGCGAAAACTGATGAAAAAAGTTGCAACATCACAGCAAAAGTTTGGGACAATTCTGGAACTGTTTAAAACAAGTTGCAACATCACGGCATAACTGTGGCAAAATCTTTGAACTGATGGAAACAAAATGAAAACATCACGGCTTAACTGTAGGGAAAGATTGGAACATGAACAAAAATTGTAACATCGCGGCAGAACTGTGGGAAAATCTTTGAACTGATGGAAAATGTTGGAACATCGCGGCAGAACTGTGGGAACATCTTTGAACTGATGGAAAAAAGTTGAAAACTTCACGGCATAACTGTGGGAAAATCTTTGAACTGATGGAACAAAAGTTGAAAACATCACGGCTTAACTGTAGGGAAAGATTGGAACATTAACCAAAATTGTAACATCGCGGTAGAACTGTGGAAACATCTTTGAACTGATTTTGAACTGATGAAACAAATGCAACATCACGGCATAAGTGTGGGAAAATCTTTGAACTGATGAAACAAATCCAACATCACGGCAGAACTGTGGGAAAGTTTCCATTTACCTGTAATTTAACAGTTCGCGAACTGGAAAATTGCCCATTTATACTTGATTTACCTTATCTAATTTCAAGAGGAATGAAAAGCATGTTTTCTGATGATTCAGCACGGGTAGGTACATATGACACTTTCTATGGGTACGGTACGGTGGGTACAGTGGGTACGGTACGGTGGGGTACGGTACGGTGGGTACGGTGGGTACGGTGGGTACGGTACGGGACGGGGAGTACGCTGGGTACGGTACGGTGGGTACGCTGGGTACGGTACGGGAGGTGCGGTGGGGGTACGGTGGGTACGGACAATGTCACGCTATAGCGTGACATTTTGGGGTACGGTACCGGGGGTACGGGGGGTACGGTACGGGGGGTACGGTGGGTACGGTACGGGGGGTACGGTGGGTACGGTACGGGGGGTACGGTGGGTATGGTACGGGGGGTACGGTGGGTGCGTATATACCTGCACCGTACCGTACCCACCATACCCACTGTACCCACCGTACCGTACCACCGTACCCACCGTACCGTACCCGTGCACTGTACCGTACCCAGCGTACCCACTGTACCGTACCCACCGTACCGCACCCACCGTACCCACCGTACCGTACCCACTGTACCCACCGTACCGTACCACCGTACCCAACGTACCGCACCCTTCACCGTACCATCATTTTTGAGGACCGTACCCCCCCACAGAGCATTACTCTTGAAATTTGATAAGATTTACCTATGAAACTAGTGATTTTTTATAGCGAACTGTAAACGTTTACCAGAGGGTATATTTACTGTAGTCCCTTGTATACTTATTACTACTTGTTGGTCAGTTGTACCCATCATATCCCACTAATTATTCATTGATTTCGTTCCTAAATCCCAGGCCAATATGTATTTGGTCGCTTAAATGTATCCTATATTCCATATGGTGGATCGCCATTAAACATTTGTATAAACATGACTGGTTGGTGGTAATGATGGTGAATGATGGTTAATGATGGTTAATGATGGTTAATAATAATGGTTAATAATCACAAATTGTTGGTTTGTCATATGTACAATGATTTCCCACGTATAATTCCCTTTATGTTCGGTTTTCAAAAGAAATCTTCTTAAGATTAAATACCTCATTATATCCATTATGGATACATTTATATGTTTAATGTCAAAATTAGTTCAATTTTTGCTTGGCTAATTCCCATCCATTATTGTACCGTACCTCCCACAGATGTTCCCAGAAGACCCATAGGGGGTAAATCCGCAAGTCTTTTTTCAATTTTTAGACGCGCCCACAGAGCATATCAAGTTGACATAAGTTGACTGCATAAAAAAAACAAGATGAAGCCCACGAACCCGAATGCTCACACGTATGTTTTGAGGTCTGCCCCCGCCCACTAACAGTTCAAAACTGCCCCCCTTTCATAAACCACATACCAAAAAAGCACAATCATATTGGTGGTAACTCAGGCCATTTTAGGGGATCCTTAGGGTCTGCTTAGGAGAAGATGTGATCTAGGTGGGCCGTACAAGTAACAAAGGGTGGAGTAGTGAATGCAACAACATCACTACCTTTCAGGTGGCATTGTTTGTAGTTAAACCATTTAAATCATTTTAACGAACATCCTTTTGTATTGCGCCATATTGTTGGAGCCATCAGGACATGTTTGCTGAACTTGTCATCAACTAGCAAAAAAATCAAAGTATCGATGTTGCTGTTGATATCCTTTGATGGTTGGAACGTTGGAATGGTTCTGGGAAGTCTGACAGCTGACATGATTTTGTTTATCTGAATATTTGTGTGTCAAATAGCAATGGCAATAATATGGTATGATGATGCAAGGTGTTGCATCGATATGATGATACGATACTATGACTCATGACATTCTTTACATTATTGAATGCAGCATACCTGAGATACCGAGATACTGCAATCAAACGGTCCAACCATTGTAAGTTATAAGTGAAAAGCGATACGAAGGCGTGCCTCCAACAATAGTTGTTGAGGTTCTTAATAAACATCATATGATAATTACATTTTTTTTCACATTCCCGCTCCTGGCATGGGCTCACTCTTGAGAGTTTTTTTTTGGAAAGGAGGTTGGAAAAAAGGAAATGGTATGAGACATTTGCCGGGCCGCTGGTCCGAAGGCTGTCGAGGCCAGGTGGCCTGAGATTCATTTTTTCCAGAGAAATTGTGCTTTTTTCGTGCTTTTTTGTGCTTTTTTTGTGCTTTTTTTTGCACAATTCATACCACAAAAAAAAGCACAAAAAAAAGCACAATTCATACCACAAAAAAAAGCACAAAAAAAAGCACAATTCATACCACAAAAAAAGCACAAAAAAAAGCACAATTCATACCACAAAAAAAAGCACAAAAAAAAGCACAATTCATACCGCCAAAAAAAGCACAAAAAAAAGCACAATTCATACCACAAAAAAACACAAAAAAAAGCACAATTCATACCACAAAAAAAAGCACAAAAAAAAGCACAATTCATACCACAAAAAAAAGCACAAAAAAAAGCACAATTCATACCACAAAAAAAGCACAAAAAAAAAACACAATTCATACCACAAAAAAAGCACAAAAAAAGCACAATTCATACCACAAAAAAAGCACAAAAAAAAGCACAATTCATACCACAAAAAAAAGCACAAAAAAAAGCACAATTCATACCACAAAAGCACAAAAAAAAGCACAATTCATACCACAAAAAAAAGCACAAAAAAACCACAAATCATGCGCATTTCCAGCCCGTTCGCATGTGAAATTGTGAAGGGAAACTATTATCTAATTTGTTTTCAATTGCCAGAAAGCACAAAAAAAGCACAAAAAAAAGCACAATTCATACCACAAAAAAAGCACAAAAAAAAGCACAATTCATACCACAAAAAAAAGCACAATTCATACCACAAAAAAAAGCACAATTCATACCACAAAAAAAAGCACAAAAAAAAGCACAATTCATACCACAAAAAAAACACAAAAAAAAGCACAATTCATACCACAAAAAAAAGCACAATTCATACCACAAAAAAAAGCACAATTCATACCACAAAAAAAGCTCAAAAAAAAGCACAATTCATACCACAAAAAAAAACACAAAAAAAAGCACAATTCATACCACAAAAAAAGCACAAAAAAAAGCACAATTCATACCACAAAAAAAAGCACAATTCATACCACAAAAAAAAGCACAAAAAAAAGCACAATTCATACCACAAAAAAAGCACAATTCATACCACAAAAAAAACACAAAAAAAACAAAGTCATTTTCCTGTTTTTCCTGCGCCAGTTTCTGCTTTTTTTTGTGCTTGTTTTGTGCTTTTTTTCTGCTTTTTTTCTGCTTTTGGAAAGTCGCTGCTTTTAAAGCATTTTCAATTGGCCAGCCCGGCCCAGCTCCAGCCCCCACCTCAGCCAGCCAGCCCGCCAGGCCTCTAGTCCCCCAGCATTCCCCAGCTCCCAGGCTCCAGCCCCCAGGCTCAGCCCCCAACCCTTGCCCAGGGTCAGTCCAGCAGCCCCGGCCTTTATATGTATTGTACACACACATTCTATTGTTTTGCTATCGGCGCTGCGATGGGCAACATTCTAAACCCTAACAGCATTACTTTGCCATCGGCATTGTTGTGGGCAGCATCCTAAACCCTAACCAGTGTTGCTTTGCCATCAGCGCTGCAATGGGCAGCATCCGAAACCCTAAACAGTATTGCTTTGCCATCATCGCTGCAATGGGCAGCATCCAAAACCCTAAACAATATTGCTTTGCAATCAGCAGCATCACTACCCACAAGGTGCTGACAAGCTGGATGCATGAGGCATCCCATTGGAAATGCCAATGTCGAATTTTGACAGCAAGGACTTCTGGGCATGGCAAGAAAATGTGCCGACCGTGGAGCCAACTTGCAGGGAATATGCCTGGTCATCTAGCCTTAATAAGGGGAAATGAAAGTCATATTGGGGACTACAACCTAATTTTTTTTGTGCTTTTTTTTGTGGTATGAATTGTGGTCACTGTTAGTGTCACGAGGCAGAGCCCAACGTATGTTAATGGTACAGATGTCAAAACACATGGTTATGCAGTCACGCACAATACCTTTCTGCAATAGTTTATATTTGAACAGTCTTGTACATGTTTCCCTTGTTACCAGTCTGCAGTGTGGGGTGGAAAGTGTAGAGTGTGGAGTGTGAAGTAAGGAGTGTGGAGTGTAAAGTGTGAAGTGGGGAGTGTAGAGTGTGTAAAGTGTAGACTGCGGAGTATAAAGTGTAGAGTGTGGAGTATGGAGTGTAAAGTGTAGAGTGTGGAGTGTGGAGTGTAAAGTGTGGAGTGTAAAGTGTGGAGTGAGGAGTGTAAAGTGGAAAGCGTGGAGTGTAAAGTGTAAAGTGTGGAGTGTAGAGTGTATAGTGTAGAGTGTAAAGCGTAGAGTGTGGAGTGTAAAGTGTGGAGTGTAAAGTGTGGAGTGTAAAGTGTGGAGTGTAAAGTGTGGAGTGTAAAGTGAGGAGTGCAAAGTGTGGAGTGTGGAGTGAGGAGTGTAAAGTATAAAGTGTGGAGTGTGGAGTGCACAGTAAAGTGTGGAGTGCGGAGTGTGGAGTGGAAAGTGTAGAGTGTGGAGTGTGGTGTGTAAAGTGGGGAGTGTGGAGTGTGGAGTGAGGAGTGTAAAGTGTGGAGTGTGGAGTGTAAAGTGTGGAGTGCGGAATGTGGAGTGGAAAGTGTAGAGTGTGGAGTGTAAAATGTAAAGTGTGGAGTGTAGAGTGTAAAATCTAGAGTGTGGAGTGTAGAGTGTAAAGTGTAGAGTGTAAAGTGTAGAGTGTGGAGTGTAGAGTGTAAAGTGACGAGTGTAAAGTGTAGAGTGAGGAGTGTAAAGTGTGGAGTGAGGAGTGTAAAGTGTGGAGTTTGGAGTTGAAAGTGTGGAGTGTGAAGTGTGGAGTGTAAAGTAAGGAGTGTGTAGTGTAAAGTGTGGAGTGTGGAGTGTAAAGTGTAGAGTGTGGAGTGCGGAGTGTAAAGTGTAGAGTGAGGAGTGAGGAGTGGAAAGTGTAGAGTGTAGTGTAAAGTGTGGAGTGTGGAGTGTAAAGTCTCAGGTGAGGAGTGAGGAGTGTAAAGTGCAAAGTGTAAAGTGTGGAGTGTAAAGTGTAGAGTGTGGGGTCTAAAGTGTAAATTGTGGAGTGTAAAGTGTAGAGTGTGGAGCGCGGAGCTTCCCCCACGTGGGTGCAAAAAAAAAGCATTTCGTGCGAGACTTCCTCCAATTTTGATATTTTCCACACGTTATCAAACAGGTTGGAATGTCACAAAGTGCCACGCCTGCCACGCAAAACGACATGACAACCTGCTTGGAAACATTCGAAAAGGACATGTTTTCCAGCTTCCCCCATAGACACGGCGACGCCACAGGAAAACCAGCGACTCGAGACAAGACACGTGGATGCAGAAAAACCAGCATTTTGTACGAGACTTCCTCCAATTTTGACATGTTTGACACATTATCAAACAGGTTGGAATGTCAGAAAGTGCCACGTCTGCCACGCAAAACGACATGACAACTTCCTTGGAAACCTTTGAAAAGGACAGGTTTTCCAGCTTCCCCCATAGACACGGCGACGCCACAGGAAAACCAGCGACTCGAGACAAGACACGTGGATGCAGAAAAACCAGCATTTCGTACGAGACGTCCTCCAATTTTCACAGTTGGCAACATGACAAAAGGACAAGTTTTGCAGCTTCCCCCATAGACACGGCGAGGCCACGGGAAAACCAGACATGCGAGAAGAGACAGGTGGGAGCACCAAAACGAGCATTTCGTGCGAGACTTCCTCCACTTTTCACACTTTGCAGCTTCAAAATCGACGTTTTCCTACGAGTTTTCCTTAGAACCTGAAAATTTGCAACCTCAAAATCGATGTTTCGTGCGAGGCTTCCGTCAATTTTCAGCACATGTCAGAAAATGCCACGCCTGCCACGGAATTTGCACCTTGTCACCACTTGACGCAGCCCTGCCAATGCGATTTACAAAAAACACGCAACAGGACACGTCTAAAGTGCTGCGCCCGCCACGAAAAATGACGATGGACACGTCCAAAGTGCTGCGCCTGCCACGAAAACTGCAACACATCTTCTGAAAACGTCACAAAAGTATTGCGCCTGCCACGAAAAACGATTTTCAACACGTTGCAAAACACGTCTGAATGTCACGAAGTGCCACGCCTGCCACGCGAAACGAAGCAACGACACGTCTGAAACCTCCAAAAAGGACCACCTCTGTAAAACTTCCCATAGGCACGGCCATACGGGGATCGCGCGGACGGTTGCGAACGGTTGCGAACGGTTGCGAACGGTTGCGACCACAAACGCAACGTCGAGCGAACACACCCTCAGCCCCCAGACCCCCAGAGTGAAACGGGAACCCTTGCTACGCATTCGGGAAAAAACGTCATATCCCCATAGTTGTTTCTTATAAATATCCCATAAATGATATAAATGGTTGTTGATGTTTAAAGCTCCAAAAAACGACTTCTAGTAGATTCTAGTTCGTGAAATATGAACCCATAAAATTATCCGAAGACTAAAGTAGTAAGGAGCGGACATGGGATGTAAACAAATGTGTGAAAACCTTCACAACCGATAGGGGACCACCCACTTACCCATACACTATTTTTTCATATAGCATGGAAGTACAAACCTTCACAACCGATAGGGGACCACCCACTTTGGCCATGTCCATTGCGAGTAAGTAATGTTTTTCCGCCACTCATTAATATAACACCCATAATATCCCCATATTTGTTTCTTTTATACCATCATATGAATCATATGTTTTTTCCTCACAGAATGTTCATTATATCCATTAGTCATTGATCAAATCCCAGTTGTTCATGATAAAATCAGTCAAATCCACACATGTTTGTTCCTGAAGAATCATCCTAGAATTTGGACCTTGGAAAATCTGCAGGAAAACATAGGAAAGCCTTACGTATATTTGATGATAAAAACCAGCATGTCCATGGATTTCTTGCATATTTTCCCAAGAAAACCCTGTCTCAATGACATCGATGACAGCCGCAGGTCCTGTGGGGCGGCAGCGCCGTCCTTAGTGAGTTTACTATAGTTTACTCGGTCGGGGCTGAGGCGCAGGCGCGATGAACAAAGAGAGATCGAATGGTGGATTTCACCATAGATGAAATGGTAATTTCATGAGGATATAGGTTATATAAGAATGATTAAGATACTATTGAATTTATTAGATTGTGATTTTCTTCTGTGAATCATTCTAGATTGATATTTCCATTTAAACTTAAACCATCATCAATCATGGGGATGATCTTGCCGGTGACCTTGTGAGGAGACGGTTTGTTTTTTGCTCCAAAAAACGACCGACTAACGAGTTCGTTATATCATGTTATGAGAACGATATATGGAAAACTATAGTCATGTTATGAAAACTACAGTCATTGAACTATATTTATCTATAATATATATATATATATATATATGTAGCTTTCTATATATGATGTTATTCTATATATCATATGGTGTGATATATCACTATAGTCATTGAAAGGTTAAGTAAACATATTACAGTCATATGATATATCCCTTCAATGAAGCCAAGAGTTCACCGAAAAGTTGCGCCGAAAGTGCGTCAACTTGGCCCTGGATCAGCAGGTGGTTATGGTTTTTGTTGGGATTTCACCATCAAAATCTGGGAAAATAATTGATGCTACATATTTTTGGTTGGGAATAATACATTGGAAACACATATTCCAGAATGTTAATCAAGAATTGATGTTAATATTGGTTGATGTGTTTTTGGGATAATATTCAAGTAATTATTCTCAATACGTATGATATTCTAATATCTAATACTAATCTAATCTAACCTATACAATCCGATGTATACACACTGGAGTCACGATGGGATCAGCCTCCCCGAGGCTGCGCCTCCAGAAAGTCCAGGGTCAGGGCTATAACGAAAACATGGGGCGTCTTCCCTCTGGTTATGTCAAAATAGCTATTGAAAATGGCCATTTAGAGTGGATTTTCCTATTAAAAATTGTGATTTTCCATAGAAAGATATTAAATTACCAGAGGGTATTTGGAGGATTCCCATGAAATTAAGCCCTAGTTACCATTTCAATAGCTGGTTGGTGGTTTCAAAATCTTTCAAACATGAATTTGATGTTCCATTTCATAAAAAAAGGATGTCATCCTTCCCAACTGACGAAGTCATAGTTTTCAAGATGGTTATTGCACCCCCAACCAGTATTACATATATAATATGTTATATAATCCCATCATAAAACCATCATATATAACCTTTTTATGATTGGTATCATAACCACTATTATAACCATATAATCAGTATATAATCCCATTGATGATGATCTATATGTTGCTAACCACTATTTAACCGCCGTTGGCGTGTTCCGCCGGCCACCACGGCCAGAGCTATTTCGGCTTCTCAGACCTCCAACGCAGAGACATGGCATAGGAGAGATAAAGCGCAAGTGCATGCAGTGGCATGATAGAGCCACAAGGTGAAGGTGCTTCAGTGCTTGCATCTTGGGGTGTACACCTCGAGGTTGCAGTCCGTGTGAGACTCTGCAGAGTGAAGGGGTGTGTTGCATGGTAGCCGCAACTGCAGGTGCCTATGCGCGGTGTTAGCGAGCAGCGCTGCAGCCAGCTGAGCTGAAGGCGGGGCTGTCGGTTTTTGGAATGGGCGGGTCTGGAACTGGTGGGAAAGGTGGGTGTATGTGTATCACCACCGGCAAACATCGCGCAGCCGCAGAGCAGGAAAGACCAGGAACAAGTTAAGAAATAGAACTTTGTCAGGCAAGAAAACAGAACACACTGCTTTTTTCCATGTTGTGCAGCTCCGCGAAGAACAACAACAAAGACAGTAGGCAAGAATGTGCTAGGGACGCAGTCCGCAGGGCGGCCATGGTGGAAGCTGCGGGTGTGGCGCGGTTGCGGGAGTACACTTGGGCTATCCCACCAGCCCATAGCAGAGCCAACTTCACGCCGCGAGAGATCCGAAAGTTCACTGGTGGCCTGGTGAAGCTGATCCGCTCCCACGATGTCTTGCGCACTGAAGGCGTGCGGCAGTGGATGGCCGAGCTGGAATGGCTGCCCGCAACACCGACAGCGCCAGTGTGGGATGACGTGAACAAGTGGCTCATAGAGAGAGGGCACCGGTACAGTGTGGAAGGGGTAAGACCTGTTGCTGAGCTGCTAGAAGACTTGCCGCCCAACCTGGCAGTGGCGAAGGAGCTAGCCCCGCAGCTGCAGTTCCCAGAGTTTCCGGCAGACAAGCCTGGGGAAGAGTGGCGGTTCTACCCCACAGCAGTTGCACCGCCAGTGCCAGAAAGCGTAGCAGCCACCATTTCAGCGCACAAAAGCGTTCCGCGCTGGAGTGCCGGGTGGCAGCTGGAATTTCATGGCACGTCGCTATACGGGGTGTCAAGTGCCTTGGCTGTTGGCGAAATTCTACCTTCCGAAAGTGACAACAGCGCCAATGGGACGGCCTGCGGCCGAGGTGCCTACACCTCACAGTCCCATGCAATTGCAGCGCGATATGGCATTTGCCACTATTTCGGTGAGTGGAACCAGCCCAGCCACAGCCACTTGGTCAAGATGTTCTTGCTCGTGGCCATCCCTGGCGCTGCAGCTGAAGCATTACCAGAAGCTGAGTGGCAGCAAGTGGACCGCACCCACTTGTCAAAAAGAGGAAAAAAAAAGTGCATTTCAGCTGACAGAGGATGATGCACGCCTCAAACGGGTGGCCATGCGACTTGGTGAAGATGGCCAGGGCACCGTCCGGGAGCGGGACTGGACGACCCAGGCACCTGGCTATAGCCAAGCCACCTCATCAAGGGCCTATGTGCTCGGGGCCGTCGTGGGGGTGCTGAGCCCAGCGGCTGCGCGGCGCTACGGGCAAGAAGGGAAGCAGGCCATGGTCACAACTGGCTGGGTGGAGAAGGCAGAATTGCCCCTGGCGCGGCCCCGCCCCTTGGGGCGTACGCCTTGAGGGGGTTGCTGGGAGCGGCGGGGCTACCTTTGCCTGAGAAGTTTGCATTTGCTCAGCATGTTCGTGACCAGATCCCCAGGTGTTTCCAACCAGTTGCAGAATGCAAAACGCACTGCAAGATGGAAAGTTGTTGAATTGAAGACTATCACAAAGGTGCAGACGAAGGATTGGCTGCAAAATGGTCTGAAGGTACAGAGACATGTTCTAAGCAAACTTGCTTTTGAAGCTCAGATGAGCAAACGTTTCATTGGTAGTGGGCTACAAGAACTCAAGAAATAGGGGCAATAGATGATAAATCCTTCACATTGCACAGCCTTTCGTTTTTATTACCTCATGTTCCTTCAAGAGTTGAGAACATTGAGATTCTTGAGACACTTTGTGCAACTTCACCCAACTTTGCACATGTTGACGGCCCCGATTTGTGGTCGTTTTGTGTCAGCTGCAGGTGCTCTTCAACTTGCTGACGTTGAGCTGCCGGAACCAATCGCCAGATAACCCAGCCCTCATGTTCCTTCAAGAGTTGGGAACATTGAGATTCTTGAGACACTTTGTGCAACTTGACCCAACTTTGCACATGTTGATGGCCCCGATTTGTGGTCGTTTTGTGTCAGCTTCAGGTGCTCTTCTACTTGCTGACGTCGAGCTGCCGGAACCAATCGCCAGATGACCCAGCCCTCATGTTCCTGCAAGAGTTGAGAACATTGAGATTATTGAGACACTTTGTGCAACTTGACCCAACTTTGCACATGTTGATGGCCCCGATTTGTCGTCATTTTGTGTCAGCTTCAGGTGCTCTTCAACTTGCTGACGTCGAGCTGCCGGAACCAATCGCCAGACGACCCAGCCCTCATGCTCCTTCAAGAGTTGAGAAATTGAGATTCTTGAGACACTTGGTGCAACCTGACCCAACTGTGCACATGTTGATGGCCCCAATTTGTGGTCGTTTTAGGTCAGCTTCAGGTGCTCTTCAACTTGCTGACGTCGAGCTGCCGGAACCAATCGCCAGACGACCCAGCCCTCATGTTCCTTCAAGAGTTGAGAACATTGAGATTCTTGAGACACTTTGTGCAACTTGACCCAACTTTGCACATGTTGACGGCCCCGATTTGTGGTCGTTTTGTGTCAGCTGCAGGTACTCTTCAACTTGCTGACGTTGAGCTGCCGGAACCAATCGCCAGATGACCCAGCCCTCATGTTCCTTCAAGAGTTGAGAACGTTGAGATTCTGAGACACTTTGTGCAACTTGACCCAACTTTGCACATGTTGACGGCCCCGATTCGTGGTCGCTTTGTGTCAGCTGCAGGTACTCTTCAACTTGCTGACGTCGAGCTGCCGGAGCCAAGCGACAGATGACCCAGCCCAGAGTCGAAAAGAGCAAGGGCGAAACAGCACCTGACTATGAAATCGAAATTTATCGATGATGGTTGACAGGTTTTGTACAAGTGTAAGTTGCAACCCCAGGCTGGCTTCGGCGGTACCGCCACGATAAAGTGAGCATTTTGTGGATTTGGTTCCTAAAAGGCTGGTGTTACTCTTGCTCACCAAGATAGAAGTCCTAGACCCTGAAAAGGTGGGAACCAACCCTGCTCTTCAGTGCAGTCAAGAGAGAGAGAGTAGCAAAGCAGCCGACCCAGCAAGAGCATGAAGGTGAGGAAGCCGGGCAGGGCACTTGTGTAAGACAGGGTTGGTCTGTACAGGAGTGGGTTTGAGTGCAGCAAAGCTTTTGGCTAAACCAAGGCTGTTGTGTAGACGGGGCGTCAGCCCTAGAAAGCCCTTGTAGCACATTCATGGCGAAGCAACGGCGGCAGAAGAAAGCTTATACAACAGCAAGCCAGCTAGCCAACCAAGAACGTGAAGCGCAGGACGCAGTGGAGCAAACAAGAACACGCGCACGGTGTGCAAGGTGGGGGCAGAGACGAACCCAGCACATTGCAACGAAAGACACAGAGGAAAAATACGAAGAGAAGACAGGAAAGATTGTGTTGCGTAAGCGGGGTTTGGGTTGAAATTGGGGGAGGGGGGGGGAGGGGGTGAAGAGGGGCCCTAGCGTCTACTTCAAGATCAGCTAAGGCGTCTTCCCCAATGACAGCACTTGTTTTACTCAGCCTGTTGCCGGTCTGTGCTTGTCTACAGGGTTACTCTATATACCTCTTGAGCCTTGAAGGGCGCATATAAATGTGCTCAATACTCATGCATGTACCTATGTAGGTATTAGGTCGAAACAAAAACACAGGCACAAATTCAAAAGCAATGAGTAGAGCACTACGCCTTGCCGTACCCAATTGGTATTAAGAGTATCTTCCTGACTTCTCTACACAATGGCAAATAGCAAAAGAAACCGGAGTTACGCAGTGGCTTCGAATTGAAAAACACGTGAAGGCAGCGAATGTCCTAAGGACATGTCGAAAAAGAACAGCGGATTCGCTAATTTTTCCAGTAGCGACCAATGGTGCTTCGCGCACGGTCTCTCCATAGGCAAAATGCCTCGCTCTACCGGTGAAGGTTCGAATTGAAAAGTTCGGGTTCGCAAGATTCAGAAATTCTGGTCATACGAAAAACAGTTGACCAAATCACGAAATAAACGGAAATAGCGGATCTCCAAAGTTGCTCATTCAAGCAAACAATGGACTGAAATCGAAGTTGGTAATTTTTGGAGTTCGCTCCATTCGGAGTGGTCTGCTCGCCGGATGGTTCATGGAGATAAATGTATATAGTATCTCTATTTACAAGAGTCTCTATTTTACATTAAATCGAAATTCAGACACTTGTGGCATTATCTCTATCTAAAAGAGTATATGCCATTTGTGTGAAATAAGTTGAACGCACAGAAAAACTGTACACGGCTTCTCATGCTGTGTTATCTTCATTTAAAGAAGTATACACTCACTCATAGCCAAAAGCTTGATCTCCATGGTCTGGACGAAGAAGATGAGGATCCACCCCACTCTGTGTTGCCCTGATACGTCGATGCTTGATCTTCATATGCCTTTCTCTTTTTCTCCTTCTGTCTTTCCTTTCTTGTATCAGCATACTGCTTCTTCTTGTAGGCCTGTTTGTAATGATGTCGTTCATTCCATGACATATCAGAAGGATCAAGATGGATAAGAATTGGATTATGAGCATCGCGATCATTTGGGGCAACCATGAAGATGTTGTGATCACCATGTAAGCAAGTTTCATTTACCTTGAAGTAAAATTCACCCACATAGTTCATGTGATCTTCATCCTCAAAGTCTTCTGGGTGTTCCTCACACATCAAACGTGAATGACCCCACTCAACAACTGTTAACATACAACAATCACCTTTACCATTTGTCTTGTTCATGAGCTCGTCGGTGTATGTTGCTGTTGTAATGCCATCCAAGTGCGTTGCAAGAAAATCCAAGTCACGATAACTGCAAGAAATGAAATGCTTGACCCTGATTGGAGGGCAAGATGAATCAAAATACTTGCGCATGGCTTGTGTTGCAACACCTACCATTCTGTTGATCCAGAATTGGATAAGGCTGTGTTGGTATGTAGGGACACCTGGAGATTTTGGTGTGCTGTAATAGCATGCCTTGTTTCCATCACCTGCGATGAAGTCAACTTGATATCTGGCACACTCAAAAGCCATAACAGCTAAGCACTCACCAACAATCCCAGCAGAGTCTGATGCATACTTCTGTCCGACGTGATAAACGCACACACGTGTCATTCTCATCCTAGCTCTTGTCAAGTCAACAATCTCATCTGTATCTCGATCCTTTGTCTTTCCCCAAGATACTTCAAAGATTGCCCATGAGACTTGTCGAACTCGTGTGTCGTTGTCATCTGTGTGATATCCAGCAATTTGCTTGATATAGCCATCCTTTCCAAGGCGAGCTGCCACCATCAAGTCATGATAGTCATTGAAGCAAGTTTTAAAGTCAACCTCGTCGAGTCTTTCTCTGTGAGGATACAATGAACCAGCCTCGCAATTCATGAAAAGATGTCCTCCAAAGTTCTTGATGACATTGATGAAGTAATTGTTGAACTGTGATTTGGTTTCATCAAATTTTTCATGATCCTCATCGATAGTGTAGTCAATGTGTGGAATGAATTGTTGAAATCTTTCTGGAACCGGGCATTTTTCAAATCTGTTTCTGCACCAGTTTCCCAAATTCCAAAACATTGCTGTTATCTGTGGAGAGGATCTGTATGGAAATTCAGCATCCTTGTACGTTGGGTCTGATAGGCCTCCACCTAAATACCTGTAAGCCAAGCTATGCAAGATCATACAGTAAGGCAAGACCTTGTGGTCCTCAACGCAATCTTGGAGTACCCTTGTGAGATTTCCAAAATCGTCATCAATCCTCTTTTCTGCTTCTTTTGAGGATCTTTCTGCTTTGTCTTGATGAAGAGGATGCATCCTAGGATCACTACAACCATATTCAATGCGCTGATTGAGTTCTTGTAATTCTAGTTGTGGATTTTGATCCTTGTGTCTGGCAATGTACTCAACCATCAACTGGTCATCTGTAAGATGGTACCAATAATCTTGATGTGGAGACATGGTCTTTCTGTACTTGACATGCCAAAACATGTGTCGATGCTTCGAAGACGCTGGATAACCTTTGTTGTAAAATCCTGCCCATTCACCATGGTAACCATCTGAAAAACAATCCTTCAATTTTCGAAAAACTGAATCATCTTCGTTTCCAGTGATATCTTGACCATAGTAAAGTCGAATTGCAGGTTTCACTTCAGGAGCTGTCTCATCATCTTGAATGTCTGTTTTCTTCTCCCCTGATTCCTCCTTTTCTGAGGAGCGTTCAGGTGGAGCTGATTCCTCTTTCTCTGAAGAGCCTTCAGCTGGGACATGTGGCTCCTGTGTGTCTTTTTCTTCTTTTTCTTCGACAGCAATCTCCTCTTCTTCATCCTCTTCTTTCTCTTGTCGTTCTTCTGGTTTGACAAAACTGTCCTTGATCTTTTGTTGAACATTCTGATTGCACATACTGATCCATTTCAATGTACACTCAACCAATTTGTCATCATCAGTTTCCAAAACGATATGCTTGTCCTCAATGTTCAAACTTTCAATAGTATGTTTGTACTCAGGATCACCTGCGCCTGGTTCTTGAAGATCTGGAAGAGGAGTGTCTGGATCATCGTCCACCAAATCAGGATCCTCTGCTCCAAAGAAATTTTCTGCGCCAAGGTGCTCATTCTCCCTGAGAACTTGGTCAATATCCAGTTTGAACTCATGATACTTGTCGTAAGAGATCTCATAACCCATCATAGGTGCATACTGCTCCATAAATGTTGAAAAGGAAGCATCTGATAATGCCGACATCATCAACCATAATGAGAAGAAGCTTATGTCACCACGTTCAAGGGGTTGACCTCCTTCAAGATCATCTCCTGTGAGGATTGATTGGCCTGCAAGTGTAATATCCTGTAGGATCCTCCTGTGCTCTGGTTTGAGTTGCCTGACTAAAAACAGTCCCTGTCGATCTTCCATATTTCTTCGAGGATTTGCATCTGGTAATACCTCATCTTCTTGTTGTGGTTGTGTTTCCTCTCTTTCTTGAGAGCATACACCTTCTTCCTCTCTTTCCTGAGAGCCTGATGCCTTTTCCTCCTCTTTCCTGACAAAAACTTGTAGTCTTGGCAAAAACTCCAAATCATCTTCAGCATCATCATCATCGTGATCTTCCATGTCCACATTCTGTTGCTCTGATCCTGGGATGTGAGCGATCTTGTCCTTTCCAGCTACCCAGATGTAGCCATCGAGCTTTGTAGATGTGTGGAAGTCACCTGAACCGCATTCCCTGACCTTTGTCCTTGCTCTTGCAGATTGATGGAATGCTTCATGCTGAAAGAATTGATTGTAGGCATGTTCAACAAAGAATCTGTAGGATTGAGCTGTCAATTCCTTTCTGCTATCCACAAATTGTCGAAGCTTGTTCAGAGCAAAAACTGTGAAATGGCTGAAGCTAGCAGGTGCTTCATCTTCATACAGATCGATTGCCATGATCATCATCTTTGTGGAAAACGAGAAATGCCGTTCAGGTTCAGGGATGACTGTTTTCTTGTTCATGGGAACTGTAATTCCTTGGATAGTCATGTCATACCCATGTGTGTTCAACTCCAGTGCATCCAAAATGTTACCATCACGGTCTTTCTTTCTCTTGCAGAAATCTCCCCAGAGTTTGTTGTTCTCTCTAATGAACTGATCAAGATGCTTGGTGTAAAAGACAAAGACTGCTTCTGAGAGATACTCCATGTCCTTCTGTATTGCTAAGTCTCTTTCGTATAGCAAGAACTTCTCTCTCCATTCGTCTCTGTTGATACTGTGTCTGTCTTCCCAACCTGTTGGGGCAACTTGACCTCGCATCCAGTCTGTCCAATATTGTCGACAAGAGTTCATGTAACCTTCCATGGCTTCAATGTCTCTTTCTCGATGGAAGTGTGCCAACATGCGTCCAATCTCCCAAGCTCTTGTGAAGAGTAAGCATAGATGTCCTGTCCATGGTAATTTCTCCCAATCTGAGCGAGTGATCGATTGTCTACGAAGTGCTATCTTTTGTGAAGAGAGTAGTAGGTTCCATTCACGCAGAACTATCACTTTTTCTCCTGAGGAGTTCTTGATGAGTTCACCGCTCTCTTCTCTTGCACAGACAATTCCTGCCTCATACAGGACCCAGGGATTCGATGCAGAAATTGAACTTTTGGTAGCCTGTTCTACAACAGGGTCTACGATATCATCTGGTGGATCTTCTGCTTCCCAGAGATTGACAGCCTCTTCACCCATTGGGTCGTCATGGACGTCCACTGATGGCTCCTCTTGTTGATTGTCTTGAGCATCTTGTTGAGGATCATCATGTTGTGGTGATTCTGGACTTCCTGATGAGGAGCGTTGTTGCTCCCATACATCTTGAGGTTCCTCTCTTTCTTGAGAGCGTCCTCTTCTTGATGGTTGTTCATATGGATTTTCCATGGTTTCATCAGCCTGCGCAGATACCTCTCTTTCTTGAGAGCCTTCTGCTGCAGCACCATAGATTGATTCCACAACCGGGTCAAAGTCATTCTCGTTGCATAGTGGTGTACCAAAAACCAATCTTCCATAGTTTTGTGGAACCTGTTGACCCATGAACTCCCATGCTGTGATTCTGACTTCCTCAGGAATGTCTTGTCCAGGAATAAATGTTGGACCTTTCTCCTTCATGACATGGTTCCATGTTGTGTTGGTGTGCCATGAACCACCTGTAACCGATGGAGGTAGAGAGTGACCACGTCCTTGATGAACAACGTTACATGCAATGGTAGGGAGTTGTTCTTTGACGTGGAGGTACTGGAAAGGAATGTCACCATGAAATAAAATGACACCATTCTTTGTCAGATAGAGTTGGTTGTCCACAATAAAACTTGGATCCAACACAAGGTACACTGATCGCCTATAGTTTCTTGGAGGCTTCGTGCCCTCTGCCATCCTTATGTAGCCCTGACCATTGTCGTTGTGATACATGAAGTGAACTGCATCCCTTCTGCCTTTTCCACTTCCTTTCACAAAGGTCTTCAGGCCTGATTGTCGAATGGAATCTAAATTCATGTAATCAGTGACATGAAAAATCCAGCCCAAACTCATAGCCTCATCATATGTCAGTTGGTGGTGTGCCACAGTGGGATCGACAACTTGGTTGCTATGTCCTTGAAAAGCACCAAGACGAACGTCAAATGGATACTCTGCCATTGAGCTATATGGGTACCACTGCCATCTCATGGAGATCTCAACAAAGAAACGTTGTTTTAGATTACACAGTAACATAGCAGCAAAATCTGCTCCAGTCATGTGATATTCCTTTGGATTGTCTCCTTGCATCTGATCAAACAGTAAGGAAATGTTCATAGCTCCACTGGCAGTGAATAACGTTTTGTCTCTGCAATGTCTCAACACATTGGATAGCCTCTTGCTACATGACATATAATAACTTCTCCTTGATGAGCTAGTCATGTCCACGTGGAAATCATTGCATCGTTCATCAAACCAGTTTTCTTCTGCCTGAGTTGTAAAGCCACAGAGATACTTCAGAAAACTTGAAGTCCATTTCAAAGATTCATCAAATTCTCCATGACTAGTTCCCCAGTGCAAAATCCAAGCTATTGCGTCCATGAACATTTCATGTCTGTCAGTTGGTCTCATGTTGTGTGGACCCATCAATGTATGTAAATTGCGCTCTCTCTTCTTCCTCACTTGCTCGTGAGCCTGAAACCAATCTGTTTGGCGCCTGTAATCATAGCAAAATGATAAATGATCCTCATTGGGTAATGTCGATGGTGTTCGAAATTGGTCAGCTGGGATTTCCTCTGATCTTCTCAGAGCATATCCATCAGCTGAATGTCTTCGACTAAAATCATATCTTTGATGTTCTTGACCTCGAGTGTTCGATTGTGCCTGATCACTAGATGCTGCGGCTGAGGCCCTGTTCCACCGGCTAGAGCTCGACATGTTGAAGAAACAGTGCGATCCTCGAGACTCTGCCTTTTGAGCCGCAGGCACAAATTCAAAAAATAGTCAAGAATCCCTCAGGGTGTCACCTAACAGAAATACATCATGTCTGAAATCAACATGACTGCAAACTGTTGGCAACCATGACCTGAGGTAAGCCTTGTGTTCCAATAATGATCTGAATGGTGGATGAGCATCAACTTCCTTAAGAACACCTTGTCGAACAGCATCAATAAGATTCTGAGGATTGGCAGACTTCTTGGTCAAACAATCGGCTAAACACCATTGAGTTCTGATATGTGACAAGTCAGCAATTGAACCTGAACATGCTTCCTTCCTAAGCATCTGAATCATATGTATGGTCTCTTGTTGTTCAGGAACATGAGTAGTGCTGGCAGTCGTCACAAGATTGTTTGCATCAGTCCTCATATGAATCTCGCTTGAAAGTCCAGTGATGTCCTTGATCAGTCCTCTCAACATTTGACATGTACCATAACACTTCATGAGTGCATACAACTCTGCAACAGTTGTGCTCAAAGTGGTTCGTTTGATTTTGGTAGATTCAAAGAAAATGAGAGAACCTCTGGTGTTTTTGCTCTTTTCCTTTCTTGGTTCAGCCATGAAAATAACCATCGCGCGCTGTGAGGATTTGTCGCTGTTGTTCCTAAACGCTGCATCGGGCATTGCAACTAATCTAGGATCACCTTGAAGTGGCCAGAACATAAGTTCCATCGGGTCACCTACAATTTGCCTGCAAAGTTTGTTCAGCGTTTTGCAATCACCTATGGTGGGGGAAGCAGCGGCAGAAGCACAACGTGAAAACTGATAACATGACTGAAATTGAGTTCTTGATTGTAACCAGTTGATACTACCTAAGAGTGATCTATAGGCAGTGTGGAGATCCTTGTCACATTTGTCTTCATCCTTCAAACCTTTTGGTATGACAACCTCAGTAAGTTCACTGACACAAAGTGATTGTTCAACAGTGATGTGTGATTTCTTCTTGGTCTTTTCATCAATGATCCATTTCACACGTTGACCAGTGAACATCAAATCATTCACATCTTCATGACCAATCTTGAATTGTGACTTGACAACTTTCTTGAACTTCTCCAGAAACTCTGGAGTTCCAGTAATGAACAAGTCGTCAACATGCAAACAACACATGCCAATAGGTTTTCTTCCCTTGGCATTACTGCCATTCACAGGGTCCATGAAGTGTTCCAAGAGTTGTTCAACAATCTCAGGTGTCAACTGTGGTGTCGTGGCAAGATAAGTACGCTCTGAAGGTAAGAAGACTGAAACAAGTACTTCAGCTTCTTCTTCCAAACTTATGGAAACATTGTCCTTGTTCATGTCATGATTCATCTCAAGCAACCACCAAACTCCTTTCCTCTTCACAATAGAAGTTCTCAAGTGAAACTTCTTTCGATCATAATGTGAATCAGGAGTTCTCAAAGCTTTTGCACGATAGGCAACTTGAGCATGACCATTTTCAAAAGGATACCAACCAGACTTGTGTTCAACAGATTCCAAAAACTTCAACAAAGTTTCATCAACAACAGGAGTCCAAGCACAATCTTCAACCTTCTTCTCCTTGAACTCTTTCCTCTGTTTCCACGTTTGGGTTTGTTGATAGCAAGCTGAAAACAATCTTTCTTCAACCAGAAGAGACTTATGAACTTCCTCAGCAATGTCGGAGGATTCATCACGCGTTTCCTCACCGTCTTGTGAGCTTACGTAGTATGTCACAGGTGCTGGTTCTGTTGCCTCAGAGTCAGCAAAGCTAACCTGTTTTGGCTCCTTAAAAGCACCATCATAGCATACATATGTACACCTGTCAGCTCTTGTTGGTTGAATACCAAGCGAAATCAGAAATTTGTCAAGGCGGTTCCACCATCTACGTGGTGCGTCCGCAAGTCCATAGACGGAACGAGTGCACAAACCAACCAAGTAAGGAGGCAAACCAATGTCAGTAGGCAACTGAACATGGATAACGCGGCGGTCTAAGTCGTATGTTTCCCCCTGAAGGAAGGCAGTTTTCAAGTCTAAATGGAGTAAATCCCAGTACATCGAGGCTGCATGCTGAGATGCCACACGAAAACCATACCTGGTAGCAGTAGGACTGTCAGTCTGTAAGTCATACTTTTGAGCATCTTGAAAGCCTCTACATACCCATCTAGCCTTGAACTTCTTGAACTGTCCATCCTTATCAACCTTGATGGTAAGCACCCATCTGCCAGTGACATAGTTATCAATCTTATGACGTCTCTTGTCTCTGAAAGTCATGGCAGTGAAATCCAGAAAACTTCTGAATTCTTCAAGCTTGGCTTGTTTGATCTCCTTAGCATACTTTCTCAAGACTTCTTGAGTGATAACTGATTCTGCCTTTGGCTGCTTCTTTCCATTCTTGGCAAGATACTGTTCAAACTGTTTGAATCCAGTAACATCGTATGAACCAAACTCAGGTGCAGCTTGGACCTTTGGTCCTAAAGGAACGAAAACAGTACCATCAACATTGACAAAATGAGAGTGGTCTGATGTGTAAGGTTCAGTGTCCACATCTTCTTCCTGAAGCTGAGCAATGTCATCCTCAGTCAAAACAGGAGTGTCGTCTGTTTCATATGGTTCTGTTTCATCATCATCATGTTGTGATGATACCAATTCTGGTGTTCCTTGTGAAGACTGCTGTTGCGCTGGCTGCGCAAAGTCACCTGGCGTAAACGATGTTGGTGTAGTAGTAGGCAATGGAATTGTATTATCATGTGAACTTGAGGCAGTAGGATCATGTGAGGGTCCTTCATCTTCATCTTCATGAGGTTTCTGAGTAGGAACTGAAATTGGCTGAACATGACCTGGTAATTGAACCTTTGGCCTCTTGATAATCACCTTTGCCTTTGCCTTTGGTAAAGCATCAGTAGAATCAGTTGAGATCTGTCTCTGTTTCCTTTGAACTCTGATAGGCTCTGACGTCGGATCAGGTCCTGGTGGAGAATCGTCATCTTGTCCAGGATCAGCAATCTCTTCGATTGGAATGTCAGGATTGGAAAACGGAGTTGATGGTGAACTTGGTTGATGTGTTTCCCCCGAGTCCTGTATTCCTGGCATATCCAAATCATCATCAGGTGGTGGTCCATAATCATCTGGAATGATGTACTCTTGATCATCATCATCACCTGGATCAGGTCCAGTATTGTAATCAGGTTGATTATCATCATCCAGAGGATCATCTGGTTCATCACCACTCAACATCTCATCATCATTTGGTGGAACATCACCATGCTGATCTGGATGAATGGGATCGTCACCATTTGGTGGTGTGCTACTTGAACTAGGAGGATCTTCAACTCTCCTTTTGATAGCACCAGTCGTTTCTCGTGAAAAGACGATCATACTCCATTCATGGATTTTGAACTGTTCATGATGTGGATACAACTGTGACACAAACATGAAGTAAACATGATCATAGTCACCAGGTTTCCAAATGAGTAAGACAGCATCTTCAGGATGTTGAAACAAAGGATTCACTCTTCCATAAGTTCCTCTGAACACACTGCAATCTTCAAAGTACATTTGAGGCAATGTCTTCTTTCTGACATCTTGAAGTCCAGGAATCAGTTCAATGATTCTGGGGTCAGTTGATTCTCTGACACTAGCCTCTGTACTCCTTGGCAACTGATCAATCTTCCTCAATGTTTGAACAAGTAACTGAGTGGTAAACCTCTGTGGAAGGATGTGCTTCAACGGCACTGGAATAGAGGTCTCAACATGATGCAAGTCTTGCAACAAACATGAGCACTCAGGTTCACGGTCCAAAAACATTGAAGTGCCACACAATGCTCCATCATCAAAATGTTCCAACAGATCTTCAAACAAGAAACATTGTCTCATGTTCTGCAAAGGTACAAGTTGTGTGAACTGCGCAATGAATGAACACAAGTAAGATGGTAAGACCTTCCATTGTGGATCATTCCAAAGCTTCCCTTCTCTATTGAAGGCATGCTGTGGTTCCAACATGTCAAAGTCTTCATCATGATTGTAATACACACGCAAGTTCTTGATTGAAGGATCACAACGACAGTAATTTGTCATGTCAAGGTTGAAACAACCAATGTGATACTTAATTCTGTCCTTCTGAAATTTCTTCCAAGCCAAAAACTGAGCAAATCCTGAATCAGGTGGTGCAATCACCAAGAAACCTTTTCCTCGGTCAGCTTGCCATTTCATCACATCAAGGCAAAACTTGAATACCGAGTATTTCCAGGAATTTGGTGAAGGATTTGTGATCAACACGTATTCAGGATCAAGCTTCTCAAGTTGTTTCCAAACTTGGTTTTGTTTCTTTTTGCTGTTGAAACTCCAACCATGCTTGTGGTCAATGGGTTCACCAACCTTCATGTTCAATCGTGCCATGTGCCAACTAAGACCAGTGTTGCTACTGAAAAGTTCCACAACATCACACTTGCCAGTTTGACAAAACCAGTGAGCTTGTTCACCTAAGTAGGCTTCAGCATATTCAGCGATATCTGGCTCATAGTCATCTTCATCTTCAACTGCAAGTGGAACAGGTTCTGATGTGTCAAGTCCAGGAACAGCAACATCATGCCATTCATCATGGTCACGTCTCACCTTCGATTGATTAACACGCATGACTGCGTTGTCAACATGAACATTGACCATAGCACCTTCTTGAGAGATAACAGTACCTCTGATCCATCTTTCCTTCTTCCATGCCTTTGAAGCAATAGCATTAGCATTGACAGGGGAACTCCAAACGAAAACCTTGTCACCTGGTTTGTAAGGTCCATCTGATGGCATTGTTCGTTTGGCCATGTCATGTCTGAGGTCAGCAGCTTGTCTGGCTTCCTGATGTGCCCTCAGTGCTAACCTTTGCAACTCGAGTTGTGTTTTGTCTTCAGGTAAAGGATCAACACTAAGTTGAGCAGGATCAGAAGTCTCAATATCCAGAAGATCTGGTGGTCTTCTACCAGTGGCAATTTCCAAAGGAGAATAACCACTAACAGTGAGTTGAGTGTTTCTGGCCCAAACAGTACGCTTCACAGCTTCTCTGATGGTGATTCCTTTGAACCTATCATCTTCAAGGTTCTTGGACATGATTTGCCATTGTCGTTTGAAAAGTCTGACAGCTGATTCAGCTCTGTTAGGCCATGGGGTTCTTGAACCACAGGGACATTCTTTGATACCATGAGTTCGGTAATAAGTCAGAAAGTCTTCTTGAAAGAAAGCTTCATCACCCACGATGGCTTTAGGCATACAATTGTGTTCATCACTCCACAACCTTAGAGCCTGAATGGTCTCCTTGTTGTTCAGTGAGTTTTGTGCCGTAGCCCAAAGTAAGTTGGTTGCACCATCAAGAACAAGCAACACCATGTACTTGTTCTTCCTCAACTGAATTTCAGCATGATCAACAAAGATAACATCTCCAAAGTTGGTGGATCGTATGCCTGAAATTCTGGCTCGCGGCGGTGGTGCAATTGAAGTACTACACACACGACACTTGTTGTACATCTCCTCATACTTCTGATAAACAGAGTCAGGAAGTCCTAACATGGAAGTCCTTCGTCTGAATTGAGTAGGAGACATGTGATAGTGTTTAATGTGAAGCTTGTAAAGTTCCACACTATCCTCCAGTTTCCTGAGCATCTTTCTGTATGCTGGTGTCATGGCTTGCACTTCACTACCAGGCAGTGGAATCGAAACTCGCCTAGGCTCAAGAGCATCACTACCTAGTTTCTCAACTTGACTTTCTGAATCTTGCTTACCACGGTTGCGCGCAGGTGCAGAATGTTTTGGTTCAATGACTTGAGGTTCATCTGAATCAATCTTGTCCAAACCTAATTCCCTAGCTACCTTGTCAAGCTCATCTTCTTCATCAAGCTTGGGATAGGAGACAACAACCTTCTTTCTTGATGAACCTGATTGAGAGTCATCGACAACTTGAGGTTTCTGCTTACCTACGTGTCTTTTGGCTGCAGGTGGACCTACCTCAATCTTTTTCGAGCCTGGTCCATTTGAAATCGGTTTGCCTTCCTCCTTCTTTAAGGAGCTTGGCTTCTTCTTCTGTACACCTGATGGCACTGAAGAGGCTGACTCAGGGTGAAAAAGATCATCAATGTTTCCACGAAAGGGCTTTGCACGATCAATGTCACTTCTGACAATGTCATCTGGGATCACGTAGTCCTCCTTGATCTTGTAGATGGTCTTGCCCTTCCAGAACTCTTCACTCTGTTCAGAAAACCTCTTCTTCTCAGTGCGCCAGTTGTCCTTGTGAAGAACCTTCTTCTTGCTCTTCTGGAATTCAATGTGGGTTTCTCTCTCATCAAGAAGTTGATCGTTTGGAATTGGAGTTTTCTCTGATCGAGTCATCTCATGCAAGTTCATTCTCTTGTCCTTGTGGTGCCTGATGAGTTCACGACGTAGTGGATCAACCTGCCAGTAGTCACCAGTCACCAAAGCTTCTCCTTCATGATCATCTTGTTTGACAGCAATCTGACTGTACTCAAAGTGATCGTGTTGTGAATAGAAACTTTTGACTTGTGGAGTCTTGAAATGAACTTGGCTCATGTACCATGCTACATCTTGTAGGTCGAGAATGAGATGAGTACTGATGGCTGTCCTCAAAACCATTTTTCTCATGCCAATACGTGCACAGGACAAATAAGCCTTCTCTGGAGTAAGTTCAAATTGAAATCCAAGGTTTCTCATCTGTGGAAGTGACATCAACAATGGGACATCACCTTCTTCGACAATGTCGAATTCTGTAAACTGAGTGTTCCATCCATGATCATACATGAATATCACGAGCTTCTCAGTACATTTTGATTGTTGTGAGTTTGCAAAGAAGAATCTTGAACTTGTTGGCTGAATTTCATACCAGAGTCCACTGTTGGGATGTGAGTCAACATATCTGCAAAATGCTTCAACTGCTCGTCGAGAGCCCATAGCTCTTGTGCATCCAAGATCCAGAATACACACAGTTGGTGGTGCAGAATTCTCTGTGTGAAAAGCTAGTCCATTCTCACATGCCAGATCAGTTTGTACAGTATGAAATGAAAAAGCACTCTGCTGTGATGGTTCCTCTATCTCTGTAGAGCATCCATATGAAAACAATGATGTGCCTTCTGCCAATGGCTTCCATGAAGCCTCACCTTCTTGAAGACCAACTTGCCTGGGCACTACAGCTGGACGTTGTTGTACACCTTGTCGTAGTGCACCAACTTCTCCAACCAGAACAGGGAATCTCTTCATTTCTCTCCTGTTTTGATGTGCTCTTGCATCTCGTTGGTTCTGTCCTCCACGACGAGTGCGTCGTTGTTCATCTTGTGCTGAATACGTGGATGTCAAAACATCAACACGAGCTGGCTCTGTCTCTGCAACATCAACACGTGCTGGTTCAGTTGTTCCAAATGAAAAGAAACCATGACCAGAACTTGAAGCTGCAGAAGAATAATGAGCTTGTTGAGTTTGTTGATTCTGTATGGCAGGAGCTGATGTGGTCTGAGGTTGAACATAGTTCGACTTGCCTTTTCCATCTCCTGGCTTTCCTCCTTTTCCATCATCATCCTTGCCTTTCTTGCCTTTCTTTCCTTTTCCTTTTCCTTTTCCTTTCCTCTGGAAATATCCATACTCATCCATGTAGTATGAATCATCATAGGCCCAATAGCCTTCATTCCAGGTTTGATCATCGGCCCAATAGCCGTCATAGTTTTCATTCCATTCATCATCTTGCCATTCATCTTCATAACCTTCTTCACTCACCATGTGAGAGCGGCCTTTCTTTCTTCCTTTTCCTCGGCCTTTTCCTTTTCTTGATCTGAAGAATCTTCGTCCTCCTCTGCCTTTTCCTTTTCCTTTTCTCTTTCCTTTACCTTTGCCTCGTCTGATGTATTTGCCTTGGAACCTTCTCTGATACCATGTGAAGTTGGCGTCATCATAAACCCAGAAAACATCTTCTAAAGCATCCAGGAATCCTTCTGCGCCGTCTTCTTCATCTTCGGCCCAATAGCCGTCGGTTCCTTCTAATTCACCTTCATCCAGTACGAGGAAAGATCTTCTCTGTGCCATGCCAGAGGGTTGCATCAATGGATTGTCAACTGCTGTTTTGGTAGTGCAAAACATTTCCAAAAACAGGTCACGTAGTTCTTGAATGCTGTATCGATCGAGGGTTCGTCCACGATGTGTCATGATACTTGTGAGTGTGTTTCTCTGATCTTGACTCAGGTCAGCTAGACTTACAAAAATCAATGCTAGCAAATTTTCACCCAGTGGGAATGCTTGTCGCTGTGCTTCTCTACGATTTTCCTGAAATTGTCTGAATGCCGCTAGTGCCAGTTCATCTGTCCAAGGAACAGCTACATGGGGTGTTCCTGAGGCTGCTGCTACTTCAGCTCTCTCTTGTTGATCTCGTTCATGTTCTTGACGTCGTTGTTGAACAAACAGGATTGCTTCAGGACTAGTCACTGTTACTTCTGGAAGTAAATCCATCCAAGACTCAATAAGTCTATTGCCAGTGAGTTGAAATCTAGTCATCCACTTCTGAAGATCCATGGTTCCTCTGTTGAACTTCATGAACTGCATGAAACGGTATAAGAACACGTTCTGGGCACCTTTGATGAAATGAGGTCGTAGAAATCTTTTGAAATAAGCCACTCCTTCATAGGGATCCCTGAGTAATTCTCTATCCAATAGCCTCTTGTATTGTTGAGCATCTCCTTCCAGTCTGTTGCGCAATGCTGGACCACGTTTCTCTGGTTCTAACTCCGTAATGTCACACCAGTCATCAATTGCATCCTCAAAAGCAAAGAAGCTGGTTCGCCCATCATAGGCTGGAGCAACCTTTGTGGTCATCTGTTGCGTCATATGAATCTGTGTTTGCTGGGGTGCTCTTCTCATTGCATAAGAGTCATATTGGTTCCATTCATTTGCATCGACAATGTCGAAGTCATCATCATCATAGCCATGGCTTGCCATTTCTTGGGCTCTACCTGGAGCTCACCCTCAATGAGGGATCACAGCTCCGCTACCACTTGAAGAGGGGCCCTAGCGTCTACTTCAAGATCAGCTAAGGCGTCTTCCCCAATGACAGCACTCTTTTACTCTCAGCCTGTTGCCGGTCAGTGCTTGTCTGCAGGGTTACTCTATATACCTCTTGAGCCTTGAAGGGTGCATATAAATGTGCTCAATACTCATGCATGTACCTATGTAGGTATTAGGTCGAAACAAAAACAGGGGGGGGGTGGGTTCAAGTTAGACGGGGCAAAAATCCGCGCCAAGGGAAAGTCTAGACAAAGACAAAAGACTAAACAAACAGTACAACTACGAACAAGCAAGATCCACAAGACACGCCGGCAGGCCGGCGGATTATTCCATATATAACCACTAATATAACATAATATAACCATATAACCACTATTAAAATCCCATCATATAACCATATATAACCACTATTATAACCATATAACTAGTATTATATTGGGATTTTCTATCACCATCCACGGTGGCACGGTGGCACGGTGGCCCGGCGGCACGGACCCGAGGTCGAAGCTTTACACCCACCCGAAGTCAGTGGGGCAAGGTCTGCGGACGGACTGGTGCCCTGGGGCCCTGGGGAAAAGCCCCTTTACCGAATGAAAACATATTAATCGCCAATTGGACAATCACAGTTTTTCATAGATAAATTTTCATAGGTAAATCATGGTAAATCAAATTCAATCATCGAACTAAATGAGAGTTTTTCATAGCTATGTTGAATTACCATAGGGTAACCAATAAAAACGAGGTTTTATTAACCAACACAATTTGGGTTTGAGATGTTTGAAGCAAGACACATGGCGGCTTCAACAACCCCACTTGCTCTCTTCATTCAGAAGTCTTTTCTGGGGATTTCGCAATCATTGGGGGTTTCAACCATCACAGATATGAGGACATTGATGGTTAGTACCTCGATTAGGCCTACGTTTTGGCTCGCTTAGGTCTACGTCACAGACACATGATGATATTTGCAAATTATGGCAAGGTGGTGCCCCCAAGATAGCTAAGTTGGTTTATAACTCCAATAACTATGGTTTATAGGTGATATATCGATAGTTAATGGGGTTTATAAACCAATTTATAACTAGGGGGGCACCACATTGGGTTGGTTGATGATCATGGGGGTAGTGCCATGGTGATTTTCATCATTCAACTGCGAGCCCCCATTCACCATCCAATACTGCAGAAAAAGATGTTCCAATTGCTTGCAGACATTGCTCACTTGAGCAAAACTGGGGCTGATATGGGTGTAATCAACGAAATCATGAAATTCCTATTAAGAGCCATGAAAAACAATGACAGTGTCATTAAAACCTACCAGAATGAAAGAAATTGCAATTAAAACCCATGAAAGTGAATGAAGTTGCCGTGAAAACCCACTAAAATACATGAAACTGTCACTGAAACCCATTGAAATTCATGAGCTTGCCATATTAAAACATATTAAAACCCTTGAAAAATCATGAAAAATCATGAAAATGGTAAAAACCCATGAAGAACTCCAATTTTCCGCACCTTTTTATTTTCGTCATTTTCGACTCGGGACCCACTTTTTGTCGGTTCGCCTCAGCACTCGGTACCAGGCGGGGCGCAGCGCAGTGGCCCTAGCGGCCGTGGTAGATGTCACGTTTCTTGGATCGCGTGAGGATCGCCGTGGATTGTGTGGAAATATCATGGACTATTCATGGTGAATATTTTGAACATGACTGGTAAATGATGGTTTCCATTAAGTGATTAACATGGTGATTAACCATATTAGAATCTGGTTGGTGGTATATTAATGGTGAATGAACCATCAATATCCATTTTGATATCATGGACTTAATATGACTATTCATGGTGAATATTAAACATGACTGGTTGGTGGTAATGATGGTTAATCATGGTTAATCATTGTTAATAATTATCTGGTTGGTGGTTTCAAAATGTTTCAAACATGAATTTTATTTTCCATTTCATATATGGGATGTCATCCTTCCCATTGACGAACTCATATTTTTCAAGATGGTTAAGTCACCACCAACCAGTAATGGACTTAATGGTGATCCGATGGTGATTTGATGGGGGTAATCAAGAACCATGGACTTAGGATTGATTTTCCCATGACCAAAATAGGAGATACAGAGATATCATGGGAATATGATGGGATGTAATGGAATTAAAATGTTGATTTGATTAGTGAAACCATCATGGTAAGGTGGTGCTGATTTCTGGTGATTTAATGGTGGGAATTGTTGGACGTATTATGTACATACTCATGGGGATTATCAGTAAGAACTACCCTCTGGTAATTTGTTACAGTTCGCTATTGAAAATGGCCATAGAAATAGTTGATTTACCCATAGCATGGTGATTTTCCATAGTTATGTTTGTCTACCAGAGGGCAATTTGAGATTAACAAAAAAATGCCATTTTCCCATGACCAAAATCACCATTTTGTTCATTTTTATAGGTACAAACCAATCCCAAATGGCAGGTTTATGGCAGGTTGCCCATATGAACAAAAAGACATATGTATGGTGATTGGTGGAAATATTTTACGGACTATCGGTAATATACCTCTTTAATGGGATATGTTTATTAAATTAATGGAATACACATTCATTTCATGGTTGAGTGAACTTATTATCATCAATATCTATGAAAGAACGTTGATATTAATAGGGGAATGGGCATGCTAGTGGGCATGTAATGAATGGAAATATAACTGAATAGTACGGACTTTTAAAGAGAGATTGAATCTTATGGAATATATTTTGGTTTCATGGAAATATGATAAGATAAGAGTGGTGATTGAAGGGTTATTGAATGATGATTGAATGATGGGTTGATGAACATTATGATGAACATACTGATGTGGATAATGAGTGATAAATAGCAAGCATAAAGCTAGAGTGGAAATATATTGGACTATAATTTGATATCAATAGGATACTAATGGAATACTGGTTAAGTTACCCTCCCCTGTCATCAAACACCGCTGGGAAATCCCCGAACTAGATAGAGGTCTCTAGCTGGGAAAATTATCTATAAACTACCCGCTGGTAAACTAACATAGCTATTGAAAATCATCATTTTTAAGAACGGTAAACCATCTATAAATGGGCCATTTTCCATGGCTATGTTAGATAACCAGAGGGTATAAATGGTGGATTTTCCATTACCATTGATTTCCAGATGGTGTAAAGAGGTTTTTTGAACGGGAAAGAATGGAAGAAATCAGCGGAAGAATGCATGAGTTGGCATGAAAAAAGTCCACAATCCATGCGGGTTTCACCAGAAAAAAAATTCTGGATATGGGATATCCAGTGATATCCATGACATATTGGGACATAAATGTCCCTGTTTTGACGCTACAATCATTTACTTGACATAAACAGTTGTTCCAGTAGATTTGTTGAATGGAATGACCACGATTGGAAGATGATCCTGGAATTTCTCCACGGTCTTTCCATGTTTTTTCCACGTTTTTTCCATGGCTTTTTCCATGGATTTCCTGAGTTTCGAAGGGTGAAGTCTCTGAACCAACTTCAGGACAGCCGAAGAGCTGGATGAGGCGCATGTCGCCATGATGCATGGCATGATGGGAAGCAAAGATCAATAACTTATGATTGATAATTTGGGAATAACCAGGAATCGTTGAATAACCATGATGGCATTAAATGACTGTTATTCCGATTAATAAATGAGAACATTGTTCATATTGATTGGAATAATAATTGATGGGAATATCTATGGGATATTCCGAAGCTCGATGTGGTCTTCACGATGCTTTAAACATTGTTATACCCAATTTACATCAATTTACCGGTCTGTGATGCTTTGTTATGGACATATCATAGGTGAACATGGGTGATTTCTGAAAATTATGATGGGACAACATGGTGATTTCATGAGAGTTTTCGTGATACAATGATGGGGCCTTAGACGATGGAAATACAATGGACTCATGGTGATTTGACGGGGACCAACGGATAAAGGCCAGTGATCTAACCTAAAAAAACTTTGTGAAAACGAGTGGTGATTTAATGTTTTTTTTTAAGCCATCAAATGATTCAACTGATCATCTTTACCATATCATGGGATGAGAACATGGGATGAGAAAATGGGAAGATCATCTGAAAAAAAGGTAGGATTATCTTAAGCAACATCATGGGGGATTTGAGATCACCAGTCATCACCAGTCTGATTGGATCGGAGTTTCTCCATGTTTCTCGCCGCTCTAAGCAGAAGGCGTAAGCAAGCTTTGGCGTAGCCAAAATGAATCCCAAAAAATGATATGACATAGGGAGTGAAGGTTTTCAGAATGGCTCATTTGTCATGAATTGAAATCTTGGGCTGTGGAACAGACTCATCCGGTGGCTTAGCTGCTTCGCCGAATCATCGTTCTGAACGGGAGATTCATCCCCGAAAAGTATGGGAGTTATCGGCGAACGTGGCAAGCTGTCTGAAGGGTTTTAAGGTTCCTACTTTTTTGGTGAATCAATAATGGTAATATATTGGTAATCATAATTATGCCGTTTGAAATTGCCATAAATTTGGTGGAATTCCCCTTATTTGCAGACACATCCATGTCAAATTGTTTGCAGTGAGTTGTGTATCCCATCATATCTCCATTATACTGTTTAATCTCATCTAATTGATTGTATTTTTCCTCATCACCAGATGGTTAGTCTTTCATTCCCAGAGGTTGAACTTCCCCAGTTTTAGACACACCCATCCATTATATGATTGGTATTCATTGGTTGTATATTCCATGAAATATCACATTCAACCAGGCTGGTAGATGGTTTCTCCCATGAGAATCCCTAACATTTTCGTGACCGTGGAAATCATACCATCCTCATAGAATTGGATGATGGGAAAATTGGAACCGGAAAGCCCTATATTTGATGGTAAAAAAACCATGGGAAAATCCGGTTTTCAGATTTTCCCAACACAACCAATCCAGTGACATCCACAGTTTCCGGCATGTTCATGTTTACTAAAGCATGTCACATGCAACACCATGCAACTGTACAGTGGGCTGTTCAAGCTCTCACACGGGCTTTACTACCATAGGAATCCAGGAACCTGCTCTGTGACAGAATGTTAAAATCACCCTCAATTGTTGGTTACACCCATGTTATACCCCTATAAAGCCGCGCCATTCAAGCACCATAAATCGCCACCATTTCCGTTTCGGCTTCGTTCGTTCATTTTCCAAGACCCAACTCGTTGTTTAACGAAGGCGATTGCGAAGACTGCCCAAGAGGACGAAAAACATTTTGGGACGATCCATGGTAAAACAACCGTAGCCATGGAAAATCCCAACCATAAATGGAGGTTTATAGCTGGGAAGATCATCTATTTCTATGGGCCATTTTCCATGGCTATGTTAAATAACCAGAGGGTATGTATATAGATGGTTTACCATGGAAAATGGTCCATAGAAATAGATGGTTTACCGTTCTAAAAAATGGTGGATCTTTCCATGGCTATGTTCAATAACCAGAGAGTATATGTAGTTTACATACTCATAAACATGTGTATATATATAAACATTGTTGTTTTACTCAAATGAGTTATTATTGTTTTACTATGGACTTCATGGGTCTAATGGGTGAAAAACATGGTAGTAATGTTGGTATATTGATAAGATCCACCATTCCCAATTTCACCATAAATTGATATAGGTGGTTTGTACAAACCATTCCCAGTCATGGGTGGTAAAAATGGCATTGTTTTGCCACCATTCGTGGAAGAATCAACTCAAAGCCTTTCTAGAATTTTGAGTTTTTAGAATGCCAAATTCTATGCATTTGTGTTTATAGGTTTTTACCTAGGTGCCCCCAACGTCCTATTTTGCCGAAATCACCTCAACGGTTTCAGTACTCAAAGGCGACCTGTTTTACTGTTCGAAATGAAGTTTCGCCACTGGTAGCCTCTGGATTTATCCATCCAGGATTGAGATCAGGATTTCAAGAGAGCCTATTCATGTCCATTGTTAATCCATTGTTAGTCTAGAATAGTATAATACTATAGTTAATCTCTAGATTGCTCTAGTACATTATGTTAACAATCAACATTCCATTGTGTTCCTCCATTGTCAATTGTGCCATGGTAAATCTTTGTGAATCAGAAACCTCGGCCTTTGTTCAATCGGCCACAGCTGTTTTTTCCGCAGGAGCCCAATGTGTTGATCGTGGGCTACTCTACCACTTGGTCCCTGGGCACATTTTTTCGGCACCGAGAAAAATGGGGCTGTGAAACACCAATCATTTTAGGCACTTACCCAACCTGGTTATGTCAACAGTTTGCGAACTGGAAAATATCCATTGAAATAGTGAGTTTTCCCATTAAAAATGGTGATGTTCTATAGTTATGTAAACGTTTACCAGAGGGTAACATCAGGTAAATTAACAATCACCAAGTACCAACCATTCAACCAAGTCAAGTGTTTTAAGATATCTTAAGATGTCCCCTCCAAACCCCGGGTTTGCCTACACGAGAAAACAACACATCCAACAATTTTGATATACTTATCACCAGATGAATCAAAACACTGGCTATACTGGCAGTGATTTTGACATAAAAAGTTTTCAGGATTTCATGGACTTTTAGGGTCATTAAAGGGTCATTAAATCCAATGATGAACCAAAATCAGTCCATGATTGGTTGCAGTCCCCATCATCCAATAATCAGCCGCTTCAGTCCTTTTATCCACTGATCAGAAAAACCACGAATGAACTGCCACAGATCCCACTTAAAACCAGGCAATTGTCATACCTACCAAATCATTAACAACCTAAATCATTACCAACATTAACCAATTTTGTCATGAACCAATTCTGAAATGTTTTTGCTGATGATAAAAACAATCGTAACATGCACCATTTGTCGTTGGTGCAACCTCTCATCAAGCTACAGGTTTTAACACCAGTCATTAACCACCCACTCACCAACCACTCAATATCCCAATGTTTGCTAGTGAAATCATCGTTGAACCATGTTGAACCCCTATGAAATCATGGTCAAACCTTATATCAACTACTATTTCTAGACAGAGAGTTTGCATTTGTTGGTGAAATCCCATTAACCCCCCATGAAATCCCATTAAAAAACACATAAAATCGGATGAACCAATCACTCACCATGAAATTAATCATTACATCCCATGTCCCATTTCCCATCCACCATTTTTTACCAGTTTTTACTCCCCCATCCACCAATGGCTCTTAACAAACCCTCGTGCCTCGCGCCTCGAGGTGTGGTCCTTGCAAACTCATGGATCCCAAGGCGCAGTTGAGAGCGACGCCACAGTAGACGAATGGTATTCGAATGGCATCTGTGGGGAAATGATTATTGATACCCTCTGGTTATGACTAACAGTTTGCCATGGAAAGATCCACCATTTTTAAGAACGGTAAACCATCTATTTCGATTAGGGCCTATTTCTATGGGCCATGGCTTCCATGGCGAACTGTTAAATAACCAGATGGTATGTGTTATTGATATGTGTTAAAAATATCTTAAGACACTTAACTTGATTGATGGTTGCTTGGTTATTGGAAATCAATGGTAATGGTTTTTTCCATTGATACCCTCTGGTAAATTAACATAGCCATGGAAGCCATGGCCTATTTATGGATGGTTTACCGTTCTTAATAGCATGATGATTTTCCATGGCGAATTGTTAAATAACCAGATGATATGTGTTATTGATATAATTATTATATTGATTGTATATGCAAACATATTACTAAAACGTCTTATATTGATTTTTTAGTGATATGTTTTATATTGATATGTTTTATTTATACTTTAACAGTTAAAACAATATTGTTATTATTATTAATCATTATTATTATTGTAATTAGTATTATTATTATTATATATATAAATATGTTATTTCATTTATGTGTTTAATTGATTGGTGATTATTGTTATTATATGTATAGTTATTATTGATAATATGATTATTGTGGTAGAACTAGGAACAATGGCATCACATGATGATTACATGGTATTTTTTATTTTATAACTTCAATAAGTAAGATTAAGTTATGTTTTTCCTTTTTAATGGGTGGTAATATATTCATATGATGATATGATGATTTAAAATGGCGTCATAATGCCCGGTTGTCACTATGATTCATCGGTGATGAAATGCAAAGATTTTGGAGGCGTGGGTTCATTGGTCATCAAAAAGGGATTTGGATACGACCTACCCTCTGGTAAACATACAAAAAGCTATTGAAAATAGTCATTTATAGTGGATTTTCCCATTAAAAATGGTGATTTTCTATAGCTATGTTAAATTACCAGAGGGTAGCTTATTGTCACATTCAACCAGTAACACTGTGGATGGTTGCAATTCAAAGCTGGTAGATGGTTTCTCCCATGAGAATCCCTCACATGTTTAAGTGACAATGGAAATCATACCATCCTCATAGAATTGGATGATTGGAAAATTGGAACCGGAAACCTCAACCAATTTGATGATAAAAATTTCCCCATGGGAAAATCCCGGTTTTTAGATTTTCCCTTAACCAATCCAATGTTGGGGATTACCTTAAGCGGTCGTAGCCATGATCCTGCCAGGACTGGGATACCAGGGGATACCAGTTACCATGGCAGATGGCAGCTGAAATGGTGGACTAGTGGCTGGGGTTAAAAAATGGGAGATTGTGGATGACTTTTTTGGATGTATCACCTTCAGAATGGCTGAAATGGCGGAAACTTTTTCACCAGAATTATGTTCCTCGTATGAATGGATGAGTTCCCATTGGATCAGAGGATAGAACTCGCAGAGGTTCTGGAAGAAAATCTTTGCATTGCAGGTCAAAGAGCTCAGTGAAATGTTCGAAGGAAAGGCGTCTTTCCTCAAGGCTCGTGGGCCTTAAACAACTGGCTGCGATAAACAACTACATGGGGATGCTGTTTTTGAACTTTATAACAGCCATAAAAGTGCTGACTTGAGGATGGTTTAGGGTTTAGGGTGGGTTTACCACATTACACCCAATAGTCATGCCATTCCTATAGATTTGCTAACAGAGGTTTAGGTCGACCAAAACCATCCTAAACCTCTATATAATTGTCAATTATATTCATATGAACCACTAAGAGACATCTCTACTAACTATTTATTGAATATATACATATACTGGTTGGTGGTTTGGAACATTTGTTTCCATAATATATGGGATAATCATCCCAACTGACTTTCATATTTTTCAGAGGGGTTAAAACCACCAACCAGAAATGTTCTTGAGATGTCTTCGACCCCATTTTTCACGGCCGCGGGGCCATCTTCACGTCGCTTCATCGCTGAGGGTGCTGCCGTTGGGACGTGTCAGCTTTCGACGATCCATCTGGGTACTTAGTAAACCCAAATCAAAAGTATCCATTTGGATTTAATAAGTATCCAGATGGATACTGTTGATATCCAGATAATACTTAGTATGACGATCCATCTGGATATTTTTTTTTGAAATATGTTAGTTTGTTCATACTAGCATAGGCTGTGCATACTAACAACATTATAACACTGTACAGAGAGTCTTTATTCATGGTGGTTCCCAAGTTCCCGAGGACTTTTTTATTCAAGTAGCCTAAATAGATCCAAATAGCTCTAAATAGCCGTGTTTCTTGGGGGTTGTATCAACCTCGAACATATCGGCCGCGGCCGTTTCGACATCTCAAGTCAAGGGGAATTCCAGCGGACGCATCTCAGCAGTCAAGGGTTGGTCTCAAGTGTTTCATGTTGGAAATCGCAACACAAGACCGGAAATCGCAATACCTTGCAATATGTTTCAACTACAGGTATGAATATATATATATGGTCCCGTGTCTCGTGTTCACCCGCCCCCTATGGTATGGGGGTTACCCCCCCCCACCCCCCATTGCTAGTCACAGCATCATGGCAAGGATGATTTTGAAGAGGTCTTGCACCCTTTACTCAAGACATGGGTCCATTGAAACATATTTTGATTCACATGAATATAAAAATCACATCTATAGTTTCTACCTTATACGGCTGTGATCAAACATGCACATCTAAATTAATCATAGAGTACACAGCTTGCCTTCTTCGGTGCCAGTGACCATTAACAGTGGTCCAGCGGCCCTGTGGGGAAGTTTTCATTGATGATACTGCATCTAACTGCATCTGCTAAAGCATGAATTCAGCAAGTGCTGCAAGCACAAACCCCCACCCCCCCACACCCCAACCCCCGCACACTACATCCACAAGGGGGGGAGGGATACACACATATACAATATATATATACACATTTATATTTACATACACACATACATGCATACATACATATTTATTTATATATGTAGAAATTTCCGAAAGTGGAGGTGCCAAATTCATCCATGTTCATATGATTTTCGACTATAAACCATCCATTTTGGGGTACCACCATGTTTGGAAATACCCATGTATAGGTATAGCTAGAGTGGTTATATCCAAACTTATAGGGCTAAGTTAGAGCTTTGATAAGAACTGGGGCGATATAACTTTAGGGTAAAGTTTTGACAATATCATGAAATATCCAAAACTGAGTTGTTTCATGTGTCAAATATTGAGAAACGGTTCGATTTTGGGGTGCCTTTTCAAGCACCCCAAAATGGTGGTTTCCACGTGTATGTGTGTGTGTGTGTTCAATCGTTAAAGAGTTAGCCGGTCATCAAATTCAAACATATTCAAACAGTAGTTAACCATTTGTCATGCTAGATACAGAATGGGAACTTCCGTTAGAACAAGCGAGTGGAACCATATTTGCTGGCCCATACCACCGAGCAAGTGGGTCACAACCCCATTAATAAGTAGGGCAAGTGGGGTTAGTCCAGTTATAGCAGGGGAATATAACCCCTCAATGACCATAGTCTATGTTTTTTTCGAAGCCCACCTTACTAACTGGGATGAACCACCAAGTGATGATGCATTAAAGAAACCACGCTTACCAACTCGGATGAAGCAAGTAATGGTGCATAGTTTTCTAAACCCTGGGATGAACCACCATGGCGCATATTTTCTTCGTATCAATAAATACCCACTTGCTTTTCCAATATAGCCCACTTACAGTCAATTACTTGCTAGGATGGCCAGCTATGATTTGTCACCAGGATTTATTTTTTCCACATTTTATTGTGCATACAAGCTTGTGCGTGCAACACTGGCACGGTGTCATGTCTCTTCTAGAAGGAAGTGCAGGGCTTTGCCAATCATGATTCAAGCTGACCAGGAACGCCGTGCCTGAAATGCCCATAGAAATTCATCATCAGCGCATCAAAGTTCATTCCGTGATGCCTAGAGTTGTTGATGATGTTGTCGTTTTTTCTTGTTTGGCATTGTTTGATTTTTGCGCAGCTTCTTTCTTTTACAGTAGCCGCCGGCGCCACCCATAAGCCTGACCGACAATCATGCTGTATGCCGTTGCATTCAGTTCTTCTTGGCCGATCCTGGCTGGGCTCTATGATTTGGTTACAACTCAATTTCTTTTCAGGGTCGTTGTGAGGGGCTCCTCAATTTGCAGTTTCGTGTGGCAATTCTTGACCCGCATTTGGCAAAACCGCAGGTGATGGGAGACAAGGACCCTGCATGTTTTTGTCTGGTTTGAACGGTGGGAAGCCATCGGCAGGGGCTTCAGCAACAGGTCCGAGTAGATCGATGTTCGAGGATGTTCGGGGCCCAAACAAGATTTCATAAATTGATAGACCGACACATCGACACACCATTTGACAGTAGGTAGTGAAACGTGTAGATTTTATATCTGTTTGAACTAAGCACTTCAAACATTGGTATTTTCCAATATGTCCAGCAATGCTCGGGCATCCTTTCTCTTCGATGCATCAACCGTGGACGGCATCAAATCAACAGTCTTATGAACATGGCCAGCACTGGGTTCCATGCTATACTTGTATAAACCTAGAACAAGAAATCCCGGACGCTTTCCGATCTCGTTTCTTCCCATAAATAGTGCCAGGGGAAAAGCAAAAATGCCGGACAAAAACAGAGTTCCATCTACGCTCTATTTGTTTCCTCCGTTGGCCCTGTCCAAAGTGGGCGTCAGGCTGCCGTGCGCGTAGTTCGGCAACAAATCATGCATGTGAGTTCCTTGTGCGAACTGGTTAAATCATTTCATTTTCAGACATTGTTCGGTTGGTTTAATTGATCGTTTTGCGTTGTTCATATTCCATGTGCCAAATTTGGGTCACACATGTTACCACTTTTGGGTCACCCTCCTCAGCATTTGGAAGGGCATTTTCTCCCGGACCATGGTTACCTTGAAACAGGATGCAGCTCGCATGCAGATCATGAAGCGAGAGCAAGTCAGAACTGTACCTCGACGCCCAGGGTTCAGTGGTTCGGGAAGGGCGCCCCTCAAGTGGGGCAACCCTCCACACGATGTGAACCATGGTTAAACACGTGTGTTAGATTTACTGATTTACCCGGATGTTCATCAACCAATAAAAACATCATAATTTTATTTATTTCAATATATATAACATATATTTATATATATGATATGCTTATATAATATATAATATATAGAATATAAATTTAAAATATAACATATATATATATATATATATTTAATATAATATATTAATAAATAATAATAATAAACAAAATAATAATAATAACTTTACTTCGTGTGACCCCCACCATGACATTTATACATTTTCTTACTGGCAAATCTTCTGGCATTCTATCTGACACATCTTCTGGCATTCTATCTTGCATATCTTCTGGCATATGTTCTGGCATATCTTCTGGCATTCTATCTGGCATATCTTCTGACATTTTTTCTGACATTCTATCTGGCATATCTTCTGACATTTTTTCTGACATTCTATCTGGCATATCTTCTGACATTTTTTCTGGCATTCTATCTGGCATATCTTCTGACATTCTATCTGACATATCTTCTGACATTCTTTCTGGCATATCTTTTGACATTCTGTCTGGCATATCTTCTGACATTCTTTCTGGCATTCTATCTGGCATATCTTCTGACATTCTATCTGACATCTTGTCTGACATTCTTCCCGTTGAGGTCCGGCAGTGCCCACTGCGATCTGGAAGTCGCGGTTGAGGTCCGGCAGTGCCCACTGCGATCTGGAAGTCGCGGTTGAGGTCCGGCAGTGCCCACTGCGATCTGGAAGTCGCGGTTGAGGTCCGGCAGTGCCCACTGGGATCTGGAGCTCGCGGTTGAGGTCCGGCAGTGCCCACGGGATCTGGAGCTCGCGGTTGAGGTCCGGCAGTGCCCACTGCGACCTGGAAGTCGCGGTTGAGGTCCGGCAGTGCCCACTGCGATCTGCAACTCGCGGTTGAGGTCCGGCAGTGCCCACTGGGATCTGGAGCTCGCGGTGGAGGCCGGCTGTGCCCACTCGGATCTGGACTGCGAGGAGGAGGCGGAGGAGGCGGAGGAGGCGGAGGAGGAGAAGAGCTCTGTTAAAATCTAGCAACCCTCACCTGGCAGGTGGGGAAAAAACATACATAATATATATATATATATACTGTTTGTCGTTGGATCCCCTTTTGGGATTCATGACCATACTACACAGACCATGTTTTGGCCATGGCACACGTGTTCTGTGAGGAAGTGAAACTTGTGCGAACCACTGGGATGGACGATGCGCTGGGCCCACAAATCATGGCTGGTTTCTGATTGGAACATGGCAAAGAGGTGAATGAAACATGGTGATTTAAAGAGACACTGACAAAACAAATCAGAACTGGTGATTGAACGGAAAATACAGAAAAATGTGTTTTTGATTTGTAGATAGGGTCGAGCTGCACATCTACGATGGAAATGAAAAACACAACATTTGAATATCTATAATCTATAAACAAATATGTTGTTAATGAATGCTTCAGATGTTTCGACATCTAAACAACCAGCCCAACAAAACCAGGAAGCGTTGACCACAAAAAACAAGTGGTGGTTCTTGTGGCTGATTCCATGTCGGATGTCATTCAACTGTAGATGAATACATTGCCACCATGAATCGACATGATAGATAAATAGAGATCTATACATGTTATATGTTTATATATATAGTAATGATACATAAAATTATATATATAACTATATATAATTAGAAATATCATGGAATATTTATATATATTTATATTTATACAGTATCCCTATGTTTGTTTTTTTTCAAACACTTCAGCGGCTGACATTTTTGCGGCTCAATCCCATGGTCCCGTGGGGTTTTTCGTTTTTCGAGGTGCCTCTGTACCAGATTTACAAGGAGCCGGTGGTGTTTTACGACGCAGGCAAATAACAGTAGTAATTACAATGCATGTATATATTATCTATATATAGGATATGCCCCGCACATATGTACATATATATATATATACATATATAATGTATATATATATATACATACATATATATATATACATATATGTATATATATACATGTCTATGCGTTTGTTCATTAGTCACTGACTCGGCGCCCGAAAATGGAGATTGAGAGGATAGACATGAAGTAGACCCCAATTTGTGGCATGTTTTTAATGCGGAACATATTGCTGCAGAAAAGGATGGAATGGGACATCCATCATGCATCCCCAACCTTGGATGGATATTTTAGTCCTGACTCTATAAATGGAACATAGCCAGCCAACCAGCTAATGTGTGTACTATCAAAGATTGACCATGTTGAAGTGGGACAATTAGACTTTCAAATGCTTCAAACCATTGGCTTCCAGTGGTTTTCCTCTCAGACAAAGCAAGGTTTTGTGATGATTCCAATGTCCAGCCATTGCCATGTCGCACATCCGACCATCGGATTCAAAATATCTAGGTCGATCAAGAAAATGGTTGCAATGTGGTTTGTTTACCCCGAAACAGCCGTCGAAAATAATCAATTTTGGGTTTTCCCCTGGTTTTAACATTAGGTAAAAGAAAATCAAGGGTTTCAAAGATTAGCCATGCAATGTAAGCCATGTCCCATGAAAGTTGGACAGCTTTGAGGTGAAACTCATGCGCACCATCGAAACTTGGGTGGTTTGGATCTGACCAACGACCATGTGATGGGACTTGTCATTTAAGGATATGTGGTATTTTTTATTTGTTAGTAACATTATTTTGTCTTTCCGGACAAAAATTGGTCCAAAGTGATGAGAGCCCATGATGGTTTCTTGCCTGTTTCATTCATGATTGGTTAATTAAGTGAGTTGTTACAGCAGATACTATGTGTCTTTGGTGATACATGATGTATCGTATGATATTGCAGTTGATACAGGTACTCACTTGTATGACATATATCACCATTTTACCCCATCATCCTGTCATATTTCCATTCTCCTCCGGTGTCATCAAACGTGACAATGGAAAACCAAACATTTAGTTGAAACTCCCAGCTCTAAACATCCATTTATAGTGGATTTCCAGCTAGACATGTTTGATGACATGGAAGGGTTACTCTACCAGTATTATCCAGTATTCCTTTCATATCCCAAATAGTACCTCATCATATTTTCATTCAAAACCCCACTATACATCCCATATTAGGTCCCATTATATCTCACTGGTAGATTGTAATTGGGCAAGTCCATTATATTTCCATTACACCATCATCTTTGTTGTTTGTTTACCATTGTAAAAAATTTAGGTGCATTATCCATTAAGACAATATACATCCATTATATTCACTTTGAAATTATAAAAACAAAACTATATTTTAGTTGTGTATACCATGAATGGTATATTGGCTCATTCAATCATATTTCCATGAAGTCACCATCAAATAATCATTAAATCACCATTGAATCACCATGTTCACACGATATATCCATGAAACCTTTTTTCCGTGGGTACGTGCGTGATATGTCAATCAAATCATCATTCAATCCCATTTAATAATGATTAAACGTTACTGAAACAACAACTATGCGCATGATATTTCCATCAGACCTCTTTTTCCATGATATATCCATCAGTATCCAATCATTCATACATATTTATATATATATATATATACATATTTACATATACATTCCATTGTTAAATGTCCTGTCAGTAAACAACTATCCGAATATCACTACCCATAATATTTCATTAAAAACACAATTCCATTCTATGTTAAAGGAACATTGGCTATTGATTAAATCGATGATATTTCCATGCAACCAACATTAAATCCCATTGAGTAACCATCATGCCATCATCAACAAACCACTATTCTCATCATATTCCCATGATATGCAGCCATTAAACCAACTAATTTTCCATGATATGCAACCATATCCCATGATATGTTCACTATAACTATTATCATTGTTTAAAACATGAAAATCATTGTATTTCCATGAGATTTACCATGATCTGCAGCCATTAAATCAACTAAATGTTTATCTATTTCATCTATTTCCTTGATATGCCTGATATGCCAACCATTTCCCATGATATTGAACCATTCATTTCATGAAATGTCCACTTAAAATGTCCATGATATGCAGTCATATCCCACTATTCATTTCCACTGAATTCCATTAGGTCGAGTCAATGTGAACGTTCCATGTCAGGACAGGATTTGGTATGGCATGGAACCATGGATATTTCCACGTGGTTTGTGGTGCCCCCGATTTACGTTATGTTAATTGGTTTCTAAACCCCATTATAGAATATTATATAGATATATCACCTATAAACCATAATTTTTGATACAAGGTGGTGCCCCGATTTACGTGACATGTTTATTGGTTTTTATTCACTCCATAATACTAGTTCGGTATATCACCAACAAAAACCGAATTTGAAGTTTTTTTTTAACACCAACTGAACGCTATCGACTAGAGGCACCACCTTGCATGTAATCACTATTAAGTCCACTAACCACTGTTAACCACTATATAACCACTATCAACCACTATTAAGTCACTATTCACCATTATTAGCCACTATTAAATCACTATTCACCATTATTAACCACTATTAAATCACTATTCACCATTATTAACGACTATTAAATCACACCAAAAACCACTAAAATCACTAAAATCTAGTCATTGATGACACCACTTTTGTTTTTTACGACCCGCGACGACATGTTTCCGATGCCAGGACGGCCAGAAGGTGGGCTCGGTCTCAGGCGCGGATGCGGAGCGCTTGACCAGCAAGATCGAACAGCGCCTCGGCATCGGTTGTTGGTGTGATTTAATAGTGGTTTTTGATTGGGATGAAAAAAACGATTTTTGATAGTGGTTAAAAATGGTGAATAGTGGTTATGTTGTGGTTAATAGTTGTTATATAGTGGTTAATGGTGGTTCTATAGTGGTGAATGGTGGTAAACGGTCATTTATAGCGGTTTTAATGGTTATAAGTTATAGTTTATTCGGCAATGGCTTGAAATATACAATAACCAGTAACGGGTTATAATAACACATTAGTTGTTACCTGTTTAAATATTCAATAAAGTAATAGTGGCTATTTATAATGGGTAATGGTCATAATGGTCAATTTGGTTACCAATGGCTAATGCATGGTGATGGTATAGTACAGGGTAGTGCCCCCAGTGAAATGTTAGTTGGTTTATCTTGAGCATAGTAACTAGAGTAAACCATACTAATTGCCTTCTGGTTGTTTAACGTAGCTATGGGAAATCACCATTTTTGAGAATGTTAAATCATCATGTTTATCATCGATTTCCATGGGCCATGGCTTTCATATAGCACGGCCCGTTCAAAAAATCACCAGCAACGGCTACTAAATTTATACCATGGATTTTCCCAGCTATTCACCATTACTAACCACTATTATATCACTATGAAATCACTATTTAACCACTATTAAATCACTAGTCACCATTATTAACCACTATCAAAATCACTATTGTAACCATCAGTTTTTTCGTGGGGTTATAAACCATCCAGCTATTGGGGGTACCCCCATTGGAAAGCTGCAAATGGGGATGGGTCAAGTTACCGGCAACTCGTTTTAGGCTATCTGGGAAATAACAGATTCATAAAGCTACCAAAAACAGGGAGATGAAAACCACATTACTAGTGGTCAATGGTGGTTCATAGTGGTTTCTGAAAATTAGGGCTACTTTTTCAATAGTCATCTCATCTGATACTTTTTTATGGTACCCGAAAACATTGCTCAACAGCCGTCGTTTGGGGCTGACATTATATAATCCAGGGTTGACATTACCACGCGGGGAACAGTTGATGATTGGAAATGATCAAAGCAGGTGAACAGTCCAGGACTTCTCAATTCTTGGAGGACTTGTTTTTCGGAAAAAAACACAAAAACGGCTTTGCGAGGACACCCCCAGTTTTTTACTCCGGCGAAAAAACATGTCTGTGCTTCCAATCAGACTACTGAAACACGGTGAGTCTACAATTTTGTAGATGGCTATCAATAGCGATACCCCTTCTTAAATCCCAACCTTTTTGATGTTACAGGCTTTTTTACATCCCCGGGTACTGAAATATCTGAAATCATATATTTCTGAGTGTTACTAGCCATCACAGTATCCACCACCTTCGAACTTGTTTTTTGTTTGGACTCAAGGTATCGGGAGAATGTCACCATAGAACCTCGTTTTGAAAAAAAAACATCTCGTATTAGGGATAGACGACATCACCATTACTGGTTGGTGGTTTCAAACCATTTTTTAATCACCCCAAGTGACTTTCATATTTTTCAGAGGGGTTGAAACCACCAACCAGAATATATATATATATAATATATATATATATATAATATGTTATAATCCCATCATATAACCATATATAACCACTATTATTATATAAAACAATGCCTCCAACGAAAAAAGTGACCACCTTCGAACTTGTCTTAATTGTTCGGACCTCAGGAGTTACCTCGCAAGAGCAGTCGAGTATACCCGTTGCGGGGCCCCTTTGTACTTAAGATATTTAAGATATACCCCCCATATAAAGGTTGGTGAAATCCCATGATATTCCCATATGGTTTCCCTATGAAAACGCTGTCTTTTAATCAATGTTCATCCCCATATCTATGATAGTTAAAAACCTCAAGACATCCATATGATTGATTTGTTTTAATCAAATCTCTTTAAGATCCCATCGACCAATGGCATATGAATCACTCCATCCCATTTTTCCTTCAGTATATTCTTTACATGTCCCATGAGATTCCCATACTTTTCCCAATTCCCAATCCCAACATGTTCCATGATGCTCCCAATATGTTTTGCAATATATTCCTATCTTCCCATAACCTTCCCAACATTTCTGAGATTCCCAACATGTCCCATGAGATTTCCTATCATTTCCCATGCGATTTCCCATCCTTTTTTCCCATTCCCCCAGCTTCTAACAGCCCCAGGCACACCGGCATGAAGGCCACCCAACCGAGCAACAGCTGAGCGGAGCTCAGCGCGGAGCATGGCGACGGCTCGGGCGATTTTTCATTTGTGGAGTTCTGGTGATTGTCACACAATGATGATGTATTAAACAAATACAGCTTGGTGGTTTGGAAAATTTTGTATGGGGTAATGATGGTTAAGGATGGTTAATAATGGTTAATAATCACCGGTTGGTGGTTTGGAACATTTTTTAAATTTGTCTATTTCATATATGGGATTTTCATCTTCCCAACTGACGAACTCCATGATTTTTCAGAGAGGTGGCGAAAAACCACCAACCAGTTGTGATGTGCTCAAAGAGATCTCTGGTGCTTTCGAGTTATGAAAAGAACATGAGGAAAATCGATTTCGTTTTGATCCAAAGATGGCGAAACAAAAGACCACAGATGGGTTCTGGACCCTAAGAATTCCGGGTGAACGTTTAACAAAGTCTAGCCATCCAAGCTGTTGGTTTCAAACATGAATTTTATTTTCCATTTCATATGAATGGATGTCATCCTTCCCATTGACTCATATTTTTCAAGCTGGTTAAGTCACCACCAACCGTATATATATAATATGTTATACTATGTTTTAATTCCATGATATAACCATCATTTAACCACTATTGGTATTATAACCACTATTGTGGTTACTGGATCTTCCAAAAAGATGGTTACTGGTATGAGTTACAACTGAATATGACTAAGCTACGACGTTTTTCAAACATTTTTCTGGTTGGTTAAGAATGGTTAATGATGGTTAATAGTCACTGATTGGTGGTTTGGAACCATGGAATTTTATGACTTTCCATTTCATATATGGGAATTTCATCATCCCAACTGACGAACTCCATCATTTTTCAGAGGGGTGGAGAAAAACCACCAACCAGTTGATATAGAAGTAAGATGAAGGAAGTAACATCTAAGATGTCATATTGTTATATACTGTTACTTACTGACAAGATAGAAAGTTCAAGATGAATCAGATATTGATAAGTCAATGTTCCATCTTGGGGTTTGGATGGGGCTAGTATACATGAGCGATTCTGCAATGGTCTTACTAGAGAGGTCTCGTACTTGGTATAACGATGGAAGCCTCTAGCAGCTCAAACACAATCAGCTCCATGGCTTGAGGATTTCCCCCCAACTCTAGTTTTGGTAGTTTTTTATCCAGTGATTTTCCCAGTAAACATCCAATTTAAAGTGGAGATCTTCTCATCTTTTTCCCACGATTTTTTCATTGGCGGCTGGCTGACTGAGTTCCAGCTTTTTAGGTACTGAACAATCAAACTGCCAAGGTGAGCGACCGTGTTAATGATGACCCCCCAAAAAAATGTAAGTGGTTGGTGGTTTGGAACATTGGTTTAGTATGGGATAAGGATGGTTAATGATGGTTAATCATGGTTAATAATCACTGGTTGGTGGTTTGGAACCATGGAATTTTACGACTTTCCATATACTGGGGGAATTTCATCATCCCAACTGAGCAACTCATATTTTTCAGAGGGGTGCTCAACCACCAACCAGATTGTGATGTTATGACATTTCTGACACAAAATTATGCTACTATTGTTATGGCACATGACTTTTATGACATAGTAGAAAAGTACTACTCCCCATGTGCCACTTTTCGTTGGTCAATTCTTTCGAAATCTATCAGTACCCATGAATCAACCAGTCATCATGGCCCTGCCGCGCGGCTCACCGCTTGGGCCATGCTTCGTGCGACTCGAGCAGCAACTTTCACCGAAAAAAATCTCGCAGAGGCACCGCGTGCCACCGCGGGTTTCGGCTGTTTGCCGGAGAGACATCCTGCTGACGAGCGATGAAAAATGCCGCGGCCCCACGTTTCTGAAACACATCGGGCTATCGAATGCGCGGCTACAGTGACTGGATTTTGGCAAAGAAAACGCAGATGTGGGGTAAAACATGGTAAAACAATGTCATACACCAGCCATTTGGGAATGGTTTACAACACCTATGGTGGGTCCAGTGAACTCTTAGATCCCGTTGGCCAATTTGGCTTTTTTTTCAGCGACCATTTGGTTGGGAATCTCCTTGATATCTTTGGTAAATACCCGGCCTGGTAAACCTACAAAAAACTATGGAAAACCACAATTTTTAATGGGTAAATCAACTATTTCTATGCCCATTTTCCATAGCAATGTTAAATTACCAGAGGGTACCTGACATGTTTTTTTACATCCCAGTTTTTGGGTTGAACATGAACCAAGATTTGGTCCTCTAATTGGGACCACCCCTATTTGGAGATACTTGAATGATGTAAATATACAAATGAACCAAAAACGAGCCTATTAGGCATGACATATTTGGATATATGTTTTTAGCAGTATTTTGCCATAGTTGAATATATTGGCTCTACTAATCCATATATTATGTTATATGTTCGATATATTACATTTGGCCAATGAGCCAAAAACAACCAGAAAATTATGCTCTGATTGGTGGTCACCAGCGGTTGATATCCCCCTGTGAGTCGTACCTCTGTTGGACAATTCTACAAGGTGGTGCCCCCTGTTTACGGATTCGCTGAGGTGGTTTATAACTGCAGTAAGTGTTGGGTTGGGCAGATATGGGCAGATATGATATATAATTAATCAACATTAGTCATGATTATATAGATAATATATTCCTACAATTTATAGTTAGTCACTATATGATTTATAAAGCAACTTATAACTCGGGTAGAACGCAGCTTGTGCGTTTTTTTCGCAAAGGTCTGTTTCTCGAGTTCGTGACGCAGGGTGTCTGCTAATGACTGTTTAAAACCATGGGGGATCCGAGTGATCCCCAACGTCACGCAACGGCGCAAGTTGGAAATGTTTTTTTTAGCTTTGGATACGGCATGATTGGGATAGTAATCATTGATCATAGGACAATCTTAAGCAAAATCCATGGTTTGTGGCAGTTTGTGGTCACTGATTCTAAGGCCACCAAAAACCACACATGATGGCACCACCATGATCTTTGCAATCATTGTCCTAGCACCATTGTCGCCGCCAGACCAGAATGAGAGTAAAGTGACTGGATTCCTACTGTGACATCTGCGCTGCAAATTGTTTGACTCAGCTCTTTTAAGACAAAGCTGCTGATTGGGTGGAAGGACCAGCGGGATTGGTGGCTGTTTTTCTTGTGAGCCATGGTAAGCCGGGTGGTTGCGTTAGCTTGCTCTAGGGTAAGCGTTTGCATGTGGAAAACCCGTGGTTTCCCTAAGAAACTAATCTATCAATATTGGTGTTTCCACATCTTTTCGTCTTTACTTAGGGGTAATAGTTCGTTTGTTTTTGCCACTAGCCACGAGTGCAGGACTTCATGGGACACGTTGGATGTTATGCAGTGCAAGGTGGTGTTCCAGGGAGCGATTCATCGCAAAGATGCTTTACAACTGCGTTATAACTGTTGGGTTTAGCCAATCCATATAAACCACATATATATATATATACTGTTGGGTTTATGGTATATTATATATATATATTAGCTGTGGGGTTTGGTAGATATATGTACATAGTTAATATGGATTACAAAGCAACATCCATATCGCTCGGGGTCACCACTGAATGTCGGTATTTTACTTGTGATGCGACATTTTTTGTGATCATTTGACATAGCTTCCCATCACAGGGAATGGTCATACACTGATAAATTTATCGGTATTTTAGAAGAACAATTATAAGATGTTATAAGAATTATGACCCAGTGAATTACCCTCTGGTAAACTAACATAGCTATTGAAAATGACCATTGAAATAGTGGATTTACCTATTAATAGCATGGTAATGGTGATTTTCCATAGTTATGTAAACGTTTACCAGTGAATTATGTAGGGGTTTGGGGAGACTTTTTAGATCTTCTCGAAGCTTCGTCCAATCCCAAGGCCCTTTTGAAGGGTCCGAAGTATCAAATTTGCTCCACTCGTTTCGTGTGGCGAGTTGATGCGAGTTGCTAAGTCGCGCGGGGTGTGGTTGTCCTTGGAACCAGTCAGAGAATCAGACTATTCACGGCTTTGGGGATTTCTGCACGCAGGATTGTATGATTATATGTTGATAATTAATTATAGCATACTGTACCAGTAGTACCGCACAAGGCGAAGGCGGCGCCGGAAGTTTCGAAAATCGAAAACCTATAGGAGAGGTTGGTTGTTGTGAATCAGGGATGGCAGAGCGAAGCCACTGATGGACCGAAAGGTGCTTGAGGTCTCCTCTCTTTCTCTCTCTTTCTCTGACTATCTACCTACCTACCTACCTATCTATCTATGTATCTATGTATCTATCTATCTATCGATCTCTCCCTCTCTCTCTCCCTCTCTGTCTCTCTCTCTCTCTCTCTCCTCTCTCTCTCTCTCTCTTTCATCTAATTACCTATATATCTATCTATCTATCTATCTATCTATCTATCTATCTATCTATCTATCTCTCTCTCTCCCTCTCTCTCTCTCTCTCTCGCTCTTTCATCTTTCTATCTGTCTAGCTGTCTACCTGTCTATCTGTCTATCTATCTATCTGTCTATCTGTCTACCTGTCTATCTGTGGTGCAGTGTCATTCAGTGTAATGTAATGTAATGTAGTTAATGTAATGTAGTGTAGTGTAGTGGAGTGTAGTGGAATGTAGTGTAGTGTAATGTAGTGTAGTGTAAGTTAGTGTGGTGGAGTGGAGTGTAGTGCAGTGTAGTGGAGTGTAGTGGAGTGTAGTGGAGTGTAGTGGAGTGTAGTGGAGTGTAGTGGAGTGTAGTGGAGTGTAGTCGTAGTTGTTGTTGTAGTGTATTTGAGTGTAGTGTAGTGTCATGTAGTGAAGTGTAGTGGAAGGTAGTGTAGTGTAGTGTAGTGGAGTGTAGTGTAGTGTAGTGGAGTGTAGTTGTAGTTGTAGTGTAGTTGAGTGTGGTGTAGTGGAGTGGAGTGGAGTGTAATAAAGTGTAGTGTGGTGGAATTTAGTGTAGTGGAGTGTAGTGGAGTGTAGATGTGTAGGTTTGTAGTTGCAGTTGTAGTTGTAGTGTTCTGGAGTGTAGTGTAGTGTAGTGTAGTGAAGTGTAGTGGGGGTAGTGTAGCGTAGTGTAATGTAGTGTAGTGTAAATTTAGTGTAGTGTAGTGTAAATTTACTGTTGTGGAGTGTAGTGGAGTGTAGTGGAGTGTAGTGGAGTGTAGTTGTGTAGTTGCAGTTGTAGTTGTAGTGTAGTGGAGTGTAGTGTAGTGTAATGTAGTGAAGTGTAGTGGAAGGTAGTGTAATGTAGTGTAGTGTAATGTAGTGCAGTGTAGTGTAGTGTGGTGTAATTTAGTGCAGTGGAGTGTAGTGGAGTGTAGTGGAGTGCAGTTGTGTAGTTGTGTAGTTGTGTAGTTGTAGCATTGTGGAGTGTAGTGTAGTGTAATGTAGTGAAGTGTAGTGGGAGTAGTGTAGCGTAGTGTAATGTAGTGTAGTGGAGTGTAGTGTAGTGTAATGTAATGTAGTGTAGTGTAATTGAGTGTACTTGAGTGCAGTGTAGTGTAGTGGAGTGTAGTGTAGTGGAATGTAGTGAAGGTGTAGTTGTAGTTGTAGTTGTTGTGTAGTATATAGTGTATTGGAGTGTAGTGGTGGTTGTAGTTGAAAAGGCTACAAAACCCTAACGTTTTGCTCACTTTGGACAAGGTGCACAATCCCTTGCACCTGCCACGCGAAACAACATCTGAACCTCCAAAAGTGTCGCGAACATGTGGTGCTTTTAACATTTTGACTTCGAAATGTGCTTCGCGCCACAACGGCGTGCACTTTTTCGACATCGCAACTTCCAAAAGTGGTCTGGACCTGGTGTGCTTTGTACATTTTGACTTCGAAATGTGCTTCGCGCCACAACGGCGTGCACTTTTTCGACATCTCAACTTCCAAAAGTGGTCTGGACCTGGTGTGCTTTGTACATTTTGACTTCGAAATGTGCTTCGCGCCACAACGGCGTGCACTTTTTCGACATCGCAACTTCCAAAAGTGGTCCGACGCTGAGGTGTTTTGTACATTTTGACTTCGAAATGTGCTTCGCGCCACAACAGCGTGCACTTTTTCATCTCTCATCTGGCCAGCCGGCTCCGCATCCGCCGCTTTAGCGTTCGACCCTCCGGAGCCTCAAATCATTGGAAAAACAGAGCGTTTCGCGACTTTCCTACCTTTTCGCGCATCTGCATCTTCTTTCTTCTGACTCTTTCTCTTCTACTCTTCTCTCTTCCAATCTTTTCCCTTCTCTCTGCCTCTGCCCTGCTTTGCTTTTCATCTGTCCATAGTGTCGGAAGTTTGACTTCTAAACTTCCTTCGATCATAGCCGGCTAATTTAATGTCATGAGTATAGACCATTTCTATCCAATTCTATTTTTCTTTTCCAAATTATAGATCCATGTTTATTGAATTTCCCGGTTATTATTGCTTGTCAAAATATAATCACATGCTCTTACATTTTACATTTTCCCAATGCTCATATTTTTGGGTAGCTACAGCATCTTAACCTCAATGTTGACGCAGTTTCATCTCTTTTGCATGTGAGTCACAACATCATCAACATCCCTTGCCCGAAATTGCCCAGCTGATTCCTTTGGTAGGCCAAATTGGCTCTTGTTTTCCCATGTTTCTGGCGAAATTTGACGAAATTTCCCGGACGTTGACCACGCCCCGTCGTGCCCGGTCAAGATGTGACGGTCCCGCCGCAACGGGACGGTGAGATCGACCGGTGCCCCGGGCCCGGCCGAGAGGAGGAAGTCATGGAGATGCCCAGTGGTCGAACACCAGGTTTGGTAGAGGGTTGGTTTCATTAAGGGATGGGAGTTGATAGCATGCAGCAAGAATCACTTTTCCCCTACTTGCATACATAATTATTTTTCGAGATTTTGACTCAGAATAGGAAATAATAACTCAGTTTTTCCAAGTCAGACTTAGATTTTGCAAAAATGCAGAAGTTGTTCACTGATCTCGGTCAGGATGATCCCGCAGAATCCCATTTTCGACCTGGGTTGGGTTGAACCCATGGTCAGTGCCCCGTTGTGCCCCTTCCCGGTGTCGGCCGCAGCCCACAGCAGCCTGCAGCTGCGGGCTCTGTGGGGCGGCCCGCACCATTTTCGACCGCTTTTATCCCCAAAAGGCACCCGAGAAGAGCGACCGCTTTGAGGAAAAGGGTGTCAAGTTACGGTGAGATGGTCGCCGATAGTCTCCCCAACCGATCTGCATGGGTAATGTTCCCTTTTCCCGCCCGCTGAAGAGTCAGATTCTGGTGAGACAAAATCCGGCAGCGAACAGGTTCAGGTCGCACCCCCACAAAAATCAGAATACTGCGCCATCGCAGCATGGACTGATTCTACAGCAGTTGTTCCTCGCTTGACGAAGCTGCTGTGAACCCTGTTGATAGAACTCGGAGAAGCAGGCACAAGTATGCACCTTTGCCAACAACGGAAAACTGAACCAAAAGGCATACGAGGCTGTATTGTACACTCTGTTCCAATCGCCTTCGCAAAACACTTGATCATCGCACAAAACCAACCAGCTGACCTAGTGAAGTTATAGTTGTCGTTGGGACGTCGACCCTCCAATGGCTCATATTGCTTGGTCTTACGGTTGTACAAGAAACCCAAGTGATTCATGCTAAGTTGAAAGTGGGCATATAGTTGGTAGCTTGACAGCCACATTGGAATTGCTTCGGGGTCCTGCGTGAGCAGCACCAACCACCTGTGCATGATATGAAACCCTTCTCCCAGTGAATGGTCTTGTGGTTCCTATATCTCAAGTGGTAGCTGAGCAAAACTGACTTCCTCAACCACTGTGTGTGTCTGCTGTTCCATACGTTCCCATGCTTCATCTTCTTTTGCTCTGAGAGTAGCTTTTTCTGTGACAACCTTGGATCCTATTGCGACCAAAAGCTTGTGCATGGCCTTGCAAGCCTCCTACCTTTGTTCGCTCTCCACTTGCAGTCGTCTGTGTGCTTGCAACATGGCTGTGGGCAGCAGTGTGCGCGCCCATGTAGCAGCTGCATCTGCTGCTTCGTTCCCCTCGATGGCCCATCGGTCAACCAGTGAGGAGTACTCTGTGTGTGCTTGATGAGAAGTGACCTTCAAAATCTTATGAAAAAGACCCATTGCCTTGGCTCGAAGCACCAAGGTCTGCAATGTCTGCCATAAGTCATGATCTTTCTGACGCGGTGTAACAGCAAAGTTCTCTTGTGAGAGCATGACCTGTACCCTGTCGAACACAACTTGGCAGTCAGTCCAAGTCCAAATATAAAAAGGCTTCTGATGGTGCACTCCAAAACGACACGCAGCAATTACCGCAGTAATCTCAGCTCTCAGGACTGTCTGCAGGATTCCTGGAACCCCTCCTGCGGCGGCGGGGGGAAAACCAGCATCTGGAAGCATTGCAAGGCAAACTGACCATGTGACCATACGCAAATGTCTTTGGTGGGATCTGTTCCGCTCCCATCGGTAAACAAGTGTAACACCTTTGGCATCGCAGGGAAATGCTCAAAAGTGGCTGTTGAATCACGAATAGTCAGAAGTGCTTTGCGGAAATCATGATCGGCGGCACTTTCTGTAAACCAGCCATGCAGCCTGGTGCAATCTGGCTGTGACATTATGTACTTCCGGATGCTGGGGTCCATCTGGTTTCTCTCAGTTTGGAAGTGGATACACTGCCACGTACGGTGCATGACACTGTCTTCACAATCACACCAAGGACATTGTTTACTGGTAAACTTGCCACTGGAAAACTGCTTATCATCTCTGGTGTAAAAGGACCCGTTCATGGCAACACGCAAGAGGCCCTGGGAGAAAAATTGGCTGGTGTGGTTGCTACACACTGTGTCAACATCTGCAAGTCCATGGAATTCAGCACGTGAGGCCATGCTGTGCCCAACTGATGCGGCCCACGCGTGCGCAAGCCGTTCCCTCACAAGTTGCAGCGTTTCCAATTGACTTTGTGCAGTCGAGTAAGGAAGACCCCACAAGGACCTGGCAGGTACCTGGCTGGCGGTTGGCAAGTCAAAAGGTCAAGGACCTCATACGCAAGATGGGGTTGGCAGTACTGTCGAAACTGGGTCACGGTCAGCAAAATTGCATAGAAGTGTGGGGGTCACGCCTTGGGTCAGTGATGAGCCCAAATTGAATACAAGACGATGATCCATGTTTTTCCCATCGCAATGCACTCATGGCGGATGCACGCAACGTGGTGACATGATCAATGCCTATGTCAACTGCACTCACTCCATGCAAACATCTTGGCCATGCAACTGTGAAAAGAATCCTCAATTTCCTGTGAGCGCTGGCCTGGCTCCGGCTGAGCCACCCCCACATGGGCTTGGATTGGGTGATTCTGGCACGTACTGAGTAGTTAGTGCCCCTCTTACTGTAGTCCAAGTGACCTCCCAAGTCTTTTGCATGCAGCATAACGGTATGCCCCCGTGCTTTGAGGGTTTTGCGGCTGGCAGGGGTGGTTCCCCAGCTGTATGTCTTGGCTCGGTCAAGCTTGATGTCTAGTTGTAGTTCGGATGCAAAGCTGTCCATGGCTTCGAGGGCAGCACAAGTGGCTTCAGGCTGTGTAGACTGAGCCTCCCAGTTATCAACATAACTCACGACAGCAACTGGGCTGATGGATTGAATGTTCCTACATTGGATTATTTCATTGTGTCATCTCACCTCGCATAATTCACGGGCCCAGTTCCAGTTTCAAGGTCCGTTCTGTTTTACTTCCCTTTTAGTCGCCGTTGCCCATGCGGCTTGCAGAGTGGCCCCTTGGCCTTGCGCGGCAGGTTGTATGTTTGCCCTTTGCCTGTAAACTAGCATCAACAAAGTTTTCGTACAGTCTGGAGATTTCTGCAAGATGCAGCATCCCACTATAGACAGTGTCACTCAATTGTCACTGAGATACATGGGTAATGTTGGGCTCTGATTAGTGTGGCCCCCCCCTCAACAATTTTAGTCTACTCAATAACTCGGCATTTTCCGCGCCACCCATCAACAATCTTTAGGATAGTCAACTCAAGTAAGGATTTCAATTGGCATCAATCTACTTTCAGCTGATTTTCCTTTTAAACCTCAAAGAAATCTATTGATAAGAAAGGAATCCAATTGAAATCAAATTTACTTTCAATTCATTTGAACCTACTTTCAATCGATTTTCCTTTTAAACCTCAAAGAAATTTATTGATAAGAAAGGAATTCAATTGAAATCAGCTTACTTTCAATTCATTTAAATCTACTTTCAAGTGATTTTCCTTTGAAACCTCGAAGAAATCTTTGTTCAGAAAAGATTTCAATTGAAATCAATATTACGTTCAATTCATTTTCCTTTTCAACAACATTTTTCAACTTCAAAAAATATTGATAAGAAAGGCTTTCAATTGAAATCAATGTACGTTGAATTGCTTTTCCCTTTAAACTTCAAAAGATATATTGATAAGCAAGGATTTCAATTGAAATCAGTTTGTGCTCAATAAATTTGATTTCAATTGATTTTCCTTTTCAGCCTCAAAGAAATCTATTGATAAGAAAGGATATAAATTGAAATCAGTTTACTTTCAATTCAATTGAATCAGTTGGTTTTCCTTTTACTGTAAACCTCAAAGAAATCTATTGATAAGAAAGGATTTCAATTGAAACCAATTTGCTTTCAAATCCAAAACAGATGCCCCGAAAGTTTTTGTGCCATTGAAACAATTACATTATTGAGGATCTGGGTCGCTCATAGGGTGCCCCCTTGCAAAATTGTGTTGGTGTTGTTTTTTTAAAGAGGGTTTTAATTAGGCATCTAACTATTTGGGAAACTTTGCATTTTCAAGACATGGATATGACTTTCTAAAGTAAATGGACCAGCTTTACCCAAAGAAAGGCGGATAAAAAGGCTTTCTTTTTTTTACCCCTAAAGTTTTTGTGCACAATAAAGTGCCATTGAAGCAATTACATTATTGAGGATCTGGGTCGCTCATGGGGTACCCCTTGCAAAATTGTGTTGGTGCTATTTTTTAAAGAGGGTTTTAATAAGGCATCTAATTATTCGATTTGTTTGGGAATCCTTGCATTTTCAAGGCTTTATCATTGATATAGCTCTCTAAAGTAATCCCTTCCCCCTAATATAACCCCTTCCCCCAAATAATAAACACCTCAGGTAGTTTTTATTATTTGGGGTGGCATTTATTTTTGGGGAACCTTAATAATAAATGGAAACCCGTAATAAAAAGATTACTTTACTTCGTGTGATCCCCACCATGGCATTTATACATTTTGTTACTGGCAAATCTTCTGGCATTCTATCTGACATATTTTCTGGCATTCGATCTGGCATTCTATCTGGCATATCTTCTGGCATTCTACCTGGCATATCTTCTGGCACATGTTCTGGCATATCTTCTGGCAGATGTTCTGGCATATCTTCTGGCATATCTTCTGGCATATGTTCTGGCATATCTTCTGGGCATATCTTCTGGCATATGCATATCTTCTGGCATATCTTCTGGCATATCTTCTGGGCATATCTATCTGGCATATCTTCTGGCATATTCTTCTGGCATTCTATCTGGCAAATCTTCTGGCATTCTATCTGGCATATCTGGCTTCTGGCATTCTATCTGGCATATCTCTCTAACATATTCTATCTGGCATATCTTCTGGCACTCTATGTGGCATATCTTTTGGCGTGGATACTCGCGGTTGAGGTCCGGCAGGGAACACTGGGCGTGGATGGTCGTGGTTGAGGTCCGGCAGGGAACACTGGGCGGGGATACTCGCGGTTGAGGTCCGGCAGGGAACACTGGGCGTGGATGGTCGTGGTTGAGGTCCGGCAGGGAACACTGGGCGGGGATGGTCGTGGTTGAGGTCCGGCAGGGAACACTGGGCGTGGATGGTCGTGGTTGAGGTCCGGCAGGGAACACTGGGCGTGGATGGTCGTGGTTGAGGTCCGGCAGGGAACACTGGGTGTGATGGTCGTGGTTGAGGTCCGACAGAGAACACTGTGGATCGCGAGTCGCAGTTGAGCAGGAGGACGAGGAGGACAACGAGAGGAGGAGGACAACGAGAGGAGGAGAGGAGAGGAGAGAGAGGAGAGGAGAGGAGGAGAGGAGAGGAGAGGAGGAGGAGAGACCAGGCAACTGACATAAAATCTAACAACCCTCACCTGGCAGGTGGGGAACTATTTGTTTCGATTTCAAAATCAGTTGAATTTCCTTTTATAACGCAATTAAAGTATTGCCAAATCGGGTTTCGAAGCGGGCCCTATTAATAAATTGAAACCTTTGATGAAAAAAACTTTGTTTCGATTTCAAAATCATTTAAATTTTCTTATATAACGCAACTAAAGTATTGCCAAAAATTTGATTTCGAAGAGGATCCTATTAATAAATTGAATTTCTTTATTTTAAAAAAAGTTTCGATTTCAAAATCAACGAAGTTTCCTTATATAACTATACAACGCAATCAAAATATTGCCAAAAATTGGATTTCGAAGCAGGCCCTATTAATAAATTGAAACCCTTAAGAAAAAAACTAAAGTTTTCACGGACCCTAATAATAAACACCCCGGGATTAACTAGTTTTTATTATTAGGGTGCGAAACCCACAAATGGTAGCTTGATTTTTTAATTATGTTCTAAAGGGGATCAATTAAAAGTCAAATTGGCTAACCTGATTTTTTTCATAATTGGAGATGGACCCTTGTTTTTATTATTTGGGGGAGGTTTAGCAATGGGGGGAAGGGATTAAATGGACCAGCTTTACCCAAAGAAAGGCGGATAAAAGGTTTTGTTTTTTTCACCCACAGAGTTTTTGTGCACAATAGGGTACCATCAAAGAATTACATTATTGAGGATCTGGGTCGCTCATGGGGTACCCCCTTGCAAAATTGTGTTGGTGCTGTTTTTTAAAAATGGTTTTAATAAGGCATCTAATTTATTTGATTTATTTGGGAAACTTTGCATTTCAAGGCATGGATATGGTTTTCTAAAATTAAATGGACCAGGTGTGCAAATAAACAAGTGTAGTTAATATGTATTCCCGAGAGCGTCTGAGCGCAGGGTTCTTCCAATAGTGGGGGTCTGTATCTCATCTTCTCATCTTCACACCTTCTCATCTTCACATCTGCTCATCTTCACATCTTCTCATCTTCACATCCTCTCATCTTCACATCTTCTCATCTCATCTTCACATCCTCTCATCTTCACATCCTCTCATCTTCACATCCTCTCATCTTCACATCTTCTCATATCCTCTCATCTTCACATCCTCTCATCTTCACATCTTCTCATCTTCACATCCTCTCATCTTCACATCCTCTCATCTTCACATCCTCTCATCTTCACATCCTCTCATCTTCACATCTTCTCATCTTCACATCTTCACATCCTCTCATCTTCACTCTCTCATCTTCTTCTCCTCATCTCATCTTCACATCTTCTCATCTTCACATCTTCTCATCCTCCCATCTTCTCCTCATCTTCTCATCTTCTCATCTTCTCACATCTTCACATCTTCACATCTTCACATATCTTCTCATATCTTCTCATATCTTCTCATATCTTCTCATATCTTCTCACATCTTCTCACATCTTCTCACATCTTCTCACATCTTCTCACATCTTCTCACATCTTCTCACATCTTCTCACATCTTCTCACATCTTCTCACATCTTCTCACATCTTCTCACATCTTCTCATCTCACATCTTCTCCTCTTGCCCTCTTGCCCTCTTGCCCTCTTGCCCTCTCCTTCTTTTCTATTTCTCTTCTGAAGGCGGGGGCAGGGGCAGTGCCAACGAGACGGCACGAAACGCAACCCTTTCGCACGAAATGAGGGTCGATCGGCAAAAACTGAGGTAAAATTGCGATTTGACTTGCCCCGGAGCAACCTTTTCGCACGAAATGAGGGTCGATCGGCAAAAACTGAGGTAAAATTGCGATTTGACTTGTCCTGGAGCAACCCTTTCGCACGAAATGAGGGTCGATCGGCAAAAACTGAGGTAAAATTGCGATTTGACTTGCCCCGCAGCAACCCTTTCGCACGAAATGAGGGTCGATCGGCAAAAACTGAGGTAAAATTGCGATTTTATCTGTGCCGGAGCAACCCTTTCGCACGAAATGAGGGTCGATCGGTAGAAACTGATGTAAAATTGCGATTTTATCTGTGCCGGAGCAACCCTTTCGCACGAAATGAGGGTCGATCGGTAGAAACTGAGGTAAAATTGCGATTTTTCGTGTGCTGGAGTAACTTTTTCGCACGCAAAGATGTTTATGTGTACGAGCGTTTCTGTGTAAAGATGTTTGTGTGTAAAAGTGTTTGTGTGTACAAGTGCCTGTGTGTAAAAGCGTCTATGTGTAAAAGCTTCTGTGTGTACAAGCGTTTGTGTGTAAAAGCAGCTCCTGTGTGTAAAAGGGTCTGTGTGTAAAAGTGTCTGTGTGTAAAGGCTTCTGTGTGTAAAAGTGTCTGTGTAGAAGCGTCTGTGTGTAAAAGCTTCTGTATGTAAAAGCTTCTGTGTGTAAAAGCTTCTGTATGTAAAAGCTTCTGTGTGTAAAAGCTTCTGTGGGTAAAAGCTTCTGTGGGTAAAAGCTTTGTGTGTAAAAGCTTTGTGTGTAAAAGCGTCTGTGTGTAAAAGTGTTTGCGATGCAAACTATTGTCTTGCACTTCTCACTATTTTGTCTTGATACTCCTCTTCTCGACTGCCTATAACACAGCTTTCATATATCGTTTCTAATATTGCGTCTCCATACTAACAAGAGAAGACCCTGCTCCTCTACGCTCTCGGGCCATCCGTCGTCTAGTATGTAGTTAATTATTCATTTTTTCTTGAACCATTTTTACCTCCTGAAAAAAAACGGATCTGAAAAAGAACTCCTCCCTCACAATAGAGCCTCCCCCCAGACAAACGGCAAGACGCTCAATTAGGAAGGGAACACATCTCACAATCGGGGTACCATGACACTAATCGGAGGCTAACATTACCAAACAATTAATCCTTTCGTTTTTGTTGTTTTAAATGGAAAATAACCAGCCAAATCCAGCCAACCAGCAACATTTGAGAAGAAATGGACATTTGAGAAGATGGAGAAAAAACACATCGGACACATGTGATGAGTTTTACACGTGGTTGATCGATAAACATGTCTCCAGGAAAAAAAAGGGTAGCAGTTACAAAACATCTTTGCCAGTCGGTAAGTTGTTTTTTTCTGTTTGTTGTTTAATCGTAGCCATGGTCTCAACATTCCCAGACGAAGTCTAGGGTAAGGAAAACATGAACTATTCCCTTTTTTCTTTTCGCATTCCTTTGCTTGTCAATCATCCGTGGAAGTTTGTTTTGAAATGATGCCTGCGGCAATGAAAATAAGGGAGTTTGGAAGCACCGATACCTATGATGAGGATGGGTGATGCCCGCAGTTGGCTCAAGATAGGCAGCTGAAAACGTGGCGTTATTTCCACCGACGTGGCATTTTTTTGACAACTCGGAGACTTCGCGACCTCAGCGACTTTGCGAGTTAAACCGCCGACAGCCACACGTGGCTTGACGGCAAGGGACATGGGGTGGTTGGAGTCAGTCCTGAAAAACGCATGCCTAAACAACATTAAACGACATGGTTATGGTATCCTTTGACATGGAAGTTTGAGCATGAATGCTCTTTTGGACATGATGATTTGTTGGGGATTCATGGTGGACACAAACAATAGTAAACCAAGTTAGGAAACCATGTGAACGTTTGCGATTGTAGGTTGTTTTGGTTCAAAATCATTGGCTCACCAATAGTGGATATGTTCGTTCTGCTAGCGCGGACCTACTCAGCGAAGTTGGTTTGCGACTTGGGTGTGTAGCGGAGAGATGTGTATTTAAAGGGTCTTGTAAACCAATTTATACCCCTGGTATCAAATACACGCCATAGGTTGATGTTCATGTTACTTTCTTAGCGACCATTTGTGGGATTTAATATGATTCAATGGCAAACGTACACCACCTGGTCAGTATAGATACAACATCCCCCCAAAAGAACTTGTTTTCTCAAACCACGAATGCAGGAATGGTCATGTTACATGGCTGTTCCATCTAGTCAATCAAGTCAATTTAGGAGGCTTCCTAACATGTATTCATATCCATTCCAATACTGGTTGGTGCTTTGGAACATGTTTTGTTTTCTATGCATTGGGAATTTCATCATCCCAACTGTTACTCACTCCATCATTTTTCAGAGGGGTGGCGAAAAACCACCAACCAGAACAGGATTTTCCATGATTTTCCATGAAGTAATCCAGCCAACGAGCTTGGGGGATGCCTCATGTATGGCTACACCATCCAGCAAGCTGAGCAAAACACGGTATCACAAAATGACTTTGGCGTGTACAAGGTGGGCCTTTCGTTTACCATAAGTTGACTGGTAGCTTGGCCTTGAATTGTTGGGTTTTTATTCCGGCGATTTTGAGATCGAATAGCTTGTTGGGTTCATCCCCCAGCCATCACCATAAATATATAGGTGGTATACATAAACAATTCCCAAATGGTTGGTTTATGGCATTGTTTTACCCACATGATTTAAGGCTGTTAAAGAGCTTGACCGTTTCAGTTACACATTTGGGGTAGAGAAATTCTCGAAGCTCTTCTCGGCCTCGGAGGCGTTCAGTAGCGGATGGCCCAGAAATGTGGAGGCCGAATCTTAACTGATGAGGAGGTGCTGAGACCAGAGAGCTGATGGGTTGATGGGTGAAATCACCGTTTTCGTTGTTTTTTTTCTGCTTCGCGGGAAAACCGAGAACATTAGATTTGAATGACTTAAGGAATCTTAAGTACTAAATGATACTAATGGGATTTTAATTTAGGTCTTTGCTGAGTAAAAAGAAAATGGTCATTCCAATCATAGATGGCATCCAAGAAAATCAACTGAAATGGATCAGCAGTTTCTGTTTAGCCGCTGTTTTTTAGCCAGTTTTCGATATAGGATGTGAAAAAAAAACTCCTGTAAGGTTATGAAAATATAGAAGTTATAGATCATGAAGTAAAGTGATAACTATGGACATATCGAGGTTATATAAATCATGAAGTATTGGCCAGTTATTTAATAAACTTAAGAGCTACAACTACGACTGTATAAACAACCAAAGAAAGTATAGGATATCACAACATATCACAACCGTGATCTATGCATGACCACCGGAGATGTCACTTGCGGGGGTACCGGGTAACATTTAGTAGCAGATTGTCACTATCTATGGGGTAACTTCCCTAATTGATTCTAATTAGTCAATTGGGTTTATTAATTCTTATATATATATATATAAGACATTGCATATAATTATAAATGTATTATATTATATTAATCTGAGGTGGAGATGTTCTTTGTTTTGATCATGTGCGCGATCCATCTCCGTCAGGTGCATGAGTCACTTGGAGCACGAGCCGCTGGTGATTTCACATGTAATTGAAGATTGACCCGGCCTGGTAAAGCTACAAAAAACGATGGAAAATCATAGGAATTCATAAGGATTTCATGGAATTTTATAGTGATTCAATGGGATATCAATGGGATATACATATCGGATATACCCTTTTTGGTAAACGTTTAGAAAAAACGATGGAAAGATCCACCATTTGTGATGGTTAGATCAACTATTTCTATGGCAAGTTTCAATAGTTATGTTAGTTTACCAGAGGGTAGTTCGTTGATTTACCCAGACAAAAAGCTATGGGGATTTCGGTAAGTCAGTACCAGATGGTAGCCCATATTCAGGTAGAAGTTTACCACCGCAACGAACTGGGGCACCACCAAAAGTGGCTTTGATGGGCAAAAACGAGTCTGAACTGTGATCGCAACAACAAACTGTTGGACCACGAATTGACCATATACACGGAGTGTGGTTCCCAGTATCCCCCAGTGTTTATTGAAGGTTTAAACAAATATTTTTGCACCATGAACTAGTTCGTTACCCCTAATCAATCAATCCTAGTTAATTCAATGGCCATTTCAGAATCCTAAATTGGAGGTATCTACCATATATAAGGCCTATGTAAGGCCCATTGATTAATGCCAAGTAATTTGATCATTTGCCGAGTTTTTCCACAGCTGGCAAGTTTCTTCATTTTTGGTGTTTTGGACTGAGCGAAAAAAAATCGAAAAAAACTTGTGGGATACCAATGTTATCCACATTTTTTTGTCGAAACCATGCCATTTTAGGAGGGTTCCAATATGTTCCAATACAAACAATGAGCTAAGTTTTAATTCTCAACTGTCCAAAATTTGAGGTTACCACATACCATAGGTTATGGGACAAACCCAGATTTGATGTGTGGCAAAACTCCCGGAAATCACAACTAATCAACATGATGTCAATAATTCTAGTGTTTTTTGATTTTCTTTTGTCCCATTTATCGGTTGTGGGTTAACCCCCATGTTTTGCCAATGTTGGTCATGTCATACCCTGGGTTTGCTCCGAATATACCCCAGAATGTTCAAAGGCGGCAGCGATGACAATCCACCCGAAAAAAGGGGGCTTTTCCGATTCTTTTCAGACAAACTCTTACATCATACCTAGTTTCGTCGCTTAAACTCCAGTGCGCCTTTTAAACATTTATAGAAAACGGTTATTAACTGCATTACACGCCGTCATACCACATTGTAGCCCATATATCTAAGGTACGTTGTGTGTGTGTTCACCTGTTTTCAGCTGATATTCTTGTTATAATACCATAAATCCGCTTTAAATTCATCATAAATCGAAATGCGATCTCTTCACCATCATTGTTCTCCAATTATCTATAGTTTGGTGATATCCAATGATAATTGTGTTCATCATTATATATATATATATATTTATATGACTAATATGGGAAACGAATGGACATGATATTTAATATTATCATGGATTGAATATTATGTTATATCCAAGTGTCCACATATTATATTTATAATTATGTGTATATAAGTGTATATATATATATACACATTGATTTTTCAATTTAATTATCAATTTTTGAATATTGTTTGGTTCTATCCAAATCTAAGTCTCCAAATCTAGCGCAATGAAAACCACTTCGCCTTTGGGATTCGATTCCACAAAAAACTCACAGGCCCCACGTTGTCGCCATTCCATGATTTTCGCAGAAAGTGGGACTCGTGAATAAAGTTTACTTAGTGAATAATGAACAGGTTAGTAATGGTAAAGATTCTGAATAATTAACCATGAATCTTTATGAAGCCGCAAAAACTCACCTTTAGCACTAACTAAGCATCGACGTGGTGAAGTCCCGCAGTGTGCTGAGGAATGTGTTGAAGGCTTTGTCCTTGGAAGAGAAGAAAGACTTGCGACGCCTGGGAAAGGAGCCCGCTATGGGGAGAGGTTGATGGGCAAATCATGGGGGGAAGTGCTGATTTCATGCTGATTTCATGGGACTTGGGTGGTGATTTAATGAATTTTAATGGTGATTAACCCACAATCCATGGTGATAACTGAGGAAAAAGGTCATGATTTAATGGTGAGTAATCCATAATCCATGATGATAAGTGTATCATGGTGGAACATGATTATGATCATCCACTTGATGGCAACGTAACTGGTGATTTATCCAGAAAAATGTGATTTAAGTGGTGAAACCTTGAGGATATGTTATGGCTATAGGGGATGCTTGACAACACTTGTGCCTGAGTAATTGCAGTCGTAGCCCTTAGCCGTTATAACTCGCTTCAAAGGATCTAGAACCCTAGTTATAGGAGCTATTTCATCACATTTAAAACTGTCAAGGGACTGTAGAATTCATGATATATATATATATATATATATATGTATGTATATATATATACATATATAAATAACTGGTTGGTGGATTCAAACATTTTTTCCACAATATATGGGATAATTCTTCCCAACTGACGTTCATATTTTTCAGAGGGATTCAAACCATACTTTCCACCAACCAGCCATAGATATATCACCTATAAACTATAAACCATAGTTATTGCCAATAATAAACTAACTATAGTTGAATATGTTATAGTCCCATCATATAACCATATATAACCACGATTTTATTGGTATGAAATAACCAGCTGAAAATTATATAATCCCATTATTGATGATTAATTGATGATTATCTATGTATAATAATCTATTCCCATAGATAATCATCAATTAATCATCAATATCATCTAATTGATTAATCATATCATCAATATTGGTGGTTATTGATTATCAATATGATTAATCATGATTATTGATGTATTGATAATCCCATCATATAGCTGGTTACATAATCTAAAAATGGGATTGATGATTATGTAACCAGCTATATGATACTTCCCATCATTTCCCTTCCCATCCCATCCCGGCGCGAATCTTCGGCGCCAGGAATATGAGGATCGTCGTGTTGATGCAGCGGGGGACCAGGGGACGACTGGAGGCTTTTTCAACGCTGGCTGCTTTTCGGGCCCAAAAAAAAGTTATAAATGGCCCTGGGTATACAGTAAAAAGGCCCAATATACAGAAAAATAAATGGAATTATAACTCCTATGACTAGGGTTATATATATATATAATATCACTATGAAGCCATTTATAACTTTTTTTGGGCCATAGCTGTAGGGATTTTGTGGTGATAAGTGATATAAGTGATGATTTCATGGGATGTTTGCTGATTTTTGCTGGTGTTTCCTTGCTAAGCCAAGACAAGGTGATTTTTTTCATGGTGATTTAGTGGGATTGAGTGAGATTTAATGGGATCGAGCTGACTAAGTTGGTTTTGTTATCCCATGACCATCTAACGATTCATGATATCTTATCATCACCATAAACCCAGTTAATTAGAAACAAACGTTGCCTAACTATGAGGCAGGACTTTGTATTGTTTATGGTGGAGATAGCTATACTTTTGGCTTGTAAGAGGGCGACCAATTCTTAAGTGTTTGCCTTGTGGCAGTAATGTGTTGAGACAATCCGATTCTAGATTATCTATGGACCATATGAATTAACACCACTTCAAACCAGTTGATGACACATGTGCTTAATGTACTACTGTGGATGGGCCAGCGAAATCCTGCATCACCAACTGGATGGTATTTCAAACCTATAAATAATGGGATGTTTACCACCTATCAACTGGTGATAACCGGATTTCGCTGGCCCATCCACCGTAGTTGCCCTCTGCTCATCTAACATGGTTTGGAAAATCCCCCGTTGATTTCGTTGATTTTCCCAGCGAACGAAACCTCCATATATATATATATATATATGTATGGTTAAATTATAAAGACCTCACTATTCTCCCTCACTGGAATCATGGTTAATAAGAGGAATCATCCCAAAATTGCCTGAATTCAGGTTAGTGAAATATTGTAATTTACCCTGATACCTATGGAATAACCACTATATATCACTATATGACCGGTAGCCGTTAGCCATTATTAGCCATTATTATAACCACTAGCTCAACAAAAAATAATCAATATGACTTGATATGAACCCACTACTATATCCCCATTGTCACCATTACTATTTAACAAATATTGGACTACAACAATTGTATTTCAGTAACCAAATATAATTCCCCCATTGTTGTTAGTTAAATTCATTGTATATGACCATTGAGCAGTATATAATCATAGCCATTATCCCCAGTATCACCATCACTATTCAACCATTATAAGCGTTATAAGTTATAACTATTATATATTTATTGTCCATGATAGATTCCAATTATATCCCAATTTGAAACCCTATTGTTGATATTAGCCATTCTTGAAATATAATGGGGAGAATGTTAGTGGTGAATGGGGATATACCAAAGAATATTTCCATTATAATGGGGATATCCCAATGGTGAAATTTGATTACAATTACCATCTGGTTATTTAACATAGCCATGGAAAATCCATCACAAATGGAGGTTTATAGCTGGGAAAATCATCTATTTCTATGGGCCATCTATACCATGGCGATGTTAAATAACCAGAGGGTACAACAATGTTCACCATTAGCCATTCTCGAAACCCTAGTTTGCTGGTGAATCCCTTCCTATCGTGCCAGTGGCTCCTAGCATAAATAAACCACAAAATTAACAACGGCTATAGCCACTATTTGACTATAATATGAATGATGGCCTAGACACTATATAGCTATTATCTATATGCTTTAATGGTAAACAATAATGTTTTAACAATGTATAACCATATATAACCACTATAGCCATCCATTATAAGCATTAACTGCCATTATAACAATAGTATAACCACAAATTATCCATTAGAACCATATATGGTTTTCCACTATCACATTCTATACACACTATAGCCATTATCACCATTGTCAAAAAGTACAACCATATATAAGCACCATAGCCATATAATATAGTAGCCATTTTCCAGTATGACCATTATATCCGTTAACACAATAGTGGCTATTAACCAGTTTGATGGATTAGTTATTGACCATTATAGCCACTTCATGTCTAGTTTAGTCCTAAATATTAGTCATTATAACTATGGTTATTCACCACTATAACAACATATATATATATGATAATATATTACATATACATATATACAACCATATTACATATATATATATATATAACCATAACATATATATATATTCATATGTATATTGTGTATATATATATATATTTACACATCCATATATATATATATACATACATAGATAGCAATGATCCATATACATATATCCATTAACAATGGAATCATCACCATGACCCACGACGTCGCTTTTATCACCGAGGTGGACAACGTCTGTGGCGAGGACGGCAAGCCCTTGGCCGAGATGGACGCCATCGTTCTGAAGCGCCTTGGCGATGGCCATAGGAAAGTCATGGGAAAAAAGAAACATGGGAAAAAGGTGCTGAATTACAGTTACTAGTGATTTAATTGTGATTTAAATAGTTATTTGATAGTGGTTAATGATGGTCAATAGTGGTTAATAATGGTGAATAGTGGTTAATGGTGGGTAATCGTGGTTAATAGTGGTTAATAATGGTTCTATGATAATAGTCAATAATGGTTAATGTCCAGTAATAACTATGGAACAGCAAGGTGGCTAATAGTGGTCAACATCAGCGACTGGTACTTGAATCCTTTCCTTTTTTGCCATGTTTTCAATGGGAATTTCAGGATCCTAAATTGAAGGTACCTACCATATATAAGGCCTATGTAAGGCCTATGTAAGGGAATATCCCCAGCAAAATATGGCCTTATATGGTACAGAACCTCCATTTTAGGATCCTGGAATTCCCATTGATGTTTATGGAAAAGAACCAGCCAACCAGCCAACCAGCAATGGAAAAGACCATTTTTTGTGGATGATCAAAGATTGACCATGAAATCTTTGTGAAATCTGAGTGATGAAAATTCGTAGCGGTGATGATCATGTTTATTGATTAGTAGCGGTTTTTGCGATGATGCAATTGGATGAAATCTGGGTGATTGATAGTGTTTCAGTGTTTCACATCTAATAACTAACTGGATGGTTTTCATGGAAATATGGTGGGATAAAATGTTAATTTATATCATTTATCATTGAATTCAGTATTTAAAAAACATAGAGAACTGGAAAATCCGACCGATTAAAAATGATTTTCATGGATAGTTCGTAGAATTATGGAACTATACTGGACATGGTAAATGTTGGGGGATAGAATGGTGAATCAATGGTGATGGTGGTTGACAACCACCGAGTCCTTCTTCTCAACGAGGCCACGCGTAGTTAATATGTGTTGCTAATTTTCCCTATTTGGCTCAATCCCTATTACACTGGAGGTTTCCTAAAATAGGGGTACCCCAACTCATCCACCCTTTTAGTATTGAAACCCATGGTGTTGGGGACCCATTTTAAGAAACCCCCATTTTACGGTTTTAACCCTGTGTTCATTTAATGTTCCATATTTAATCATGTCATTATGGTCTTGCTGGATGCTTCCTATAGTACTTATTTTCTTCATCATATCCATCACTGCTTAGCCAGAAACCATGGTTTTCCCAAGGGACCGAATCACCCACCGTTGATCAACATAACACCTTAAAGGACTTGGGGCACCTCCTTCCATCGTTCGCGGCGCCTCAAATTGGGGCTGAGGAACAAGACGAGCGCGACCAACTCCTTGTCACAGCACGAAAACCCAGCTTCGGGAAGGTTGGATGAAGTCATTTCTTGCTTGAAATGGAGCAATATATTTATACAATTTTATACATACACATATATTATGTGTAATTCACCAGGTCACAATTCACAAAGAATGAGTTTTCGCAGGGTATCAAAGTGTTTTGCCACTTTTTGTTTGGAATCGAATCGCCATCAGTAGATCTACTTCAACAATTGATAGCTTTTACGGACAAAAATAGGGCTGACCAAGTCATCTTTGACTTGGTCGTTGTTGGTGGAACAGGGGGAATGTTAAATCCCCACATTGTTGGATATGCCTACATTTGCGCGGAATTTCAAGGTTTCATATCATTGTGTGTGCGTGTCTTCAATCCCAACAATTGGGTGTTGAATACATTCTGGGAAAAACCCGGGGGGGTTTGCGGGGCTTGAGGATCATCTTACCCCTAGGGCCCACCAAAGCGTCATGGCTTGTTTGGTCCGTGGTCCGTAGAACTTCTGTGGATGGCTGGTCCGTCAGGTCCCCCAAAAATGAGCCTGAGCCAAGTGCCACGGCATCATCCGAGAGAATCGATGGACTATGACCATCTATGACCCATAGGATCCATGGTGCTGCTATATATGGTAACATGGATCCCATCAATATACCCCATTTATGTTAGCATATATACCAGCACCATGGATCCTATGGGTGATGGAAAAAGTCTCCGGAAGTCAAAGTTCAAATGGTTTGATTCAGCCTTAGGAGACAGTTTCAAAAGGCATCGACCATCATCGACCACCACCATTGATACCTCTGTCTGCGTTTTTTTCCACCGTGTGTTGGTGATTGAACACTCACTTTGATTTTTTAAATGGCCATATGTTTGGTGATTCTTCCCGTTTGTTGATGTTAAAGCCCTATGTCCGATGAAAAGCCCAGCCTCTGAGTTGGAAGTTGACCTGCGCCCCCATCTAAGTATGTAGATAATTCTAGGTATATTCTAGATATATCCTTCAGAAATCTTCATTATATAGACTATGAAGCAACTTACATCATTTGTAGAATCATCATGAATCTGAATCCCACAACAGAATTGCTTGAAAATTCAGACTGATCTGGGGTCTCCATAAGTGCCAGCGGCTGTGGGGTTTGATCCAATGTCGGGCTGAGGACGGAATGGGCGTCCATGGAGGCGCGTTTTCAAACGGATTTCGGAACGTGTTCGCCGGACGCCGAACGCCCTTACTTTTATATTCTTTTAGATCATGAATAGGATATATGATATGAATCCCATAGGATCCATGGTGCTGCTATATATGGTGTGCCATGGATCCCATCAACAAAAACCCCATTTATGTTCGCATTTTTCTACCAGCACCATGGATCCGTCATGGTATGATATGAACGCTCCAGCAACGCTGACTCCGTGGATTCGTCGAGGCTTTCAGCATTTTGAGATAGGCAAATAAGAATTGCATAGCCATGGAATAGATACATATAGAATCATATAGATACCACAGTTTCATACTGGAAACTACTGGAATAAGCACGCAATGGCTTGGACATGGTTGGACTGGTTGTTGTTTGAAGTCCATGATTGGAAACAGCCTTGGTCGCTTGGATCCAATGGAGCCGAAGCAATTCAGCAATCCAGTTGGGTTTGAGGTGATTGTAACATATTGTAGCCATAGCAAATCGCTAGCTGGATTTGCAGGTCACAAAAGGTGGGCAAAGCATCACAGGTAACCCCAAAGGTATGGGCAGGTATAACATGGTATAACCATCACCCCGTGATTCTCACCCCCAATTCCCAGGATTCCCCAGGCATTCCCTCCGATATGGACAACCTGACTTAACCCAGTTAAAGCCAAGTTCTTTTTCCCGAGAGCGCCTGCGAAGGGTTCTTCGTAAAAAAGCAGCCGTTATACTACATCTTCACACCTTCAGATCTGCTGATCTACATCTTCACACCTTCACATCTGCTGATCTACATCTTCACTCCTTCACACCTGCAGATCTAGATCTTCACACCTTCACACCTGCAGATCTAGATCTTCACACCTGCAGATCTAGATCTTCACACCTTCACATCTGCAGATCTAGATCTTCATACTTTCACACCTGTGAAGATCTAGATCTGCAGATCTACATCTTCACACCCTCACACCTGCAGATCTAGATCTTCACACCCTCACACCTGCAGATCTAGATCTTCATACCCTCACACCTGCAGATCTAGATCTTCACACCTTCACACCTGCAGATCTAGATCTTCACACCTTCACATCTGCAGATCTAGATCTTCATACTTTCACACCTGTGAAGATCTAGATCTGCAGATCTACATCTTCACACCCTCGCACCTGCAGATCTAGATCTTCGCACCCTCACACCTGCAGATCTAGATCTTCACACCCTCACACCTGCAGATCTAGATCTTCACACCCTCACACCTGCAGATCTAGATCTTCACATCTTCACATCTGCAGATCTCCTCTCGCTCTTCTTCTATTCTCTCTTAAGGCGGGGGCGGTGCCGCCGGAGCGCCACGAAACGCAACCCTTTCGCACGAAATGGACGTTGGACGTCCAAAACCTAGGAAAAATTGCGATTTTGAAGCGTCCCCCGCAACCCTTTCGCACGAAATGGACGTTGGACGTCAAAAACTGAGGAAAAGTTGCGATTGTCATCCGTCGCGCGCAACCCTTTCGCACGAAATGGACGTTGGACGTCAAAAACTGAGGAAAAATTGCGACTTTGAGGTGTCCCGCGCAACCCTTACGCACGAAATGGACGTTGGACGTCGAAAACTGAGGAAAAATTGCGACTTTGAGGTGTCCCGCGCAACCCTTACGCACGAAATGGACGTTGGACGTCAAAAACTGAGGAAAAATTGCGACTTTGAGTTGTCAATCGCAACCCTTACGCACGAAATGGACGTTGGACGTCAAAACCTGAGGAAAAAGTGCGACTTTGAGTTGTCAATCGCAACCCTTACGCACGAAATGGACGTTGACGTCAAAAACTGAGGAAAAATTGCGATGGACGATTTCGTTTCTGTACAAGTGTCTGTGTGTAAAAGCGTCTGTGTGTAAAAGTGTGCGTCTGCGTGTAAAAGCGTCTGTGTGTAAAAGCGTTTGTGTGTCAACGCGTCTGTGTGTAAAAGCGTTTGTGTGTGAAAGCGTGTGTGCGTGTGTAAAACGTATCTGCGTGTAGAAGCGTCTGTGTGTAAAACCGTCTGTGTGTAAAAGCTTTTGTGTGTAAAAGCGTCTGTGTGTAAAAGCGTCTGTGTGTAAAAGCGTTGCGTCTGTGTGTAAAAGCGTCTGTGTGTAAAAGCGTTTGTGTGTAAAGGCTTTTGTGTGTCAAAGTGTCTGTGTGTCAAAGTGTGTTTGTGTAAAAGCACCATGTGTAAAAGCGTTTGTGTGTAAAAGATTTTGTGTGTACTTTGACCGCACGACATGGAACTGTTAGAGATTGAGGGTGACAATGCTTGCTAGTGTATCCGTGCTAGGACGTGCGGAGCTTGGTTCGTTTGGTGTGTCCGTGAGATCTCGAGAATTGCATTGTGACAATGTCAGTGTTTGTTTACGATGCAGTGGATCTATGTGATGTATAGCACGAAAAAAATATATGTGATGTTTTCATTGAAATGCATGAGCAGTGGACAAAAAAATACTACGGGAATCATTGTACCGTTCAATATTGTACCGTTCAATTTTGTTTTGAAATCAAGCATGTCATGGCATTGTTTTGAAATCAAGGGAATAGATATGCATGTCTCGGAATTTCTGAATGCAAAATGTTTGTTTGAAGTCACGCACCCGTGACGTTTGTGGACGTTTAGTGGTCGCTGTTTCATTTGCTGACGGGAACGTCTGTGCGGATGGAGCATGGGACCGCGTCATCCGCGTCGTCCGATGCTGTGGAAAGTCGGATGCAGAGGCATTGCGAGATGATGCAAGATGGTGTTGCCGAGCTGCTGAGTTTTTTGTTACCGAGCTTTGTTAAACTAGTTTTTTGTTGATGCGTTCAGCCTTCAGTTTGCAGGTCTCTGCGACAGTGGTTCTTTGCCATGTCAAACTCATGAGTGGTGTTCTCAGTTTGGAAGTCAGAGAGCAAATGCTTTGCAGTGGATTGTGCAACTCTGCAGCGACAAGCATAGTTTACCTCTTTATCTCTTTCCTGGGCTCAGACGTGAACGCAGAGACAAGATGCATTGTGCACGGAGTGAACATCCATATTCTTATATGTACGCTGAATGTTCGAGAAACAAGTGACGATTGGCCAACAGGTATCTTTAACATTTCTTGCACTTCTCGAGGTTTCTGTAGGGGCTGTCCGTGAGAGCTCGAGAATTGCATTGTGACAATGTCAGTGTTTGTTTACGATGCAGTGGATCTATGTGATGTATAGCACAAAAAAATATATGTGATGTTTTCATTGAAATGCATGAGCAGTGGACAAAAAAATACTACGGGAATCATTGTACCGTTCAATATTGTACCGTTCAATTTTGTTTTGAAATCAAGCATGTCATGGCATTGTTTTGAAATCAAGCGAATAGATATGCATGTCTCGGAATTTCTGAATGCAAAATGTTTGTTTGAAGTCACGCACCCGTGACGTTTGTGGACGTTTTGTGGTCGCTGTTTCATTTGCTGAAGGGAATGTCTGTGCGAATGGAGCATGCGACCGCGTCATCCGCGTCGTCCGATGCCGTGGAACTTCGGATGCAGAGGCATTGCGAGATGATGCAAGATGGTGTTGCCCAGCTGCTGAGTTTTTTGTTACTGAGCTTTGTTAAACTAGTTTTTTGTTGATGCGTTCAGCCTTCAGTTTGCAGGTCTCTGCGACAGTGGTTCTTTGCCATGTCAAACTCATGAGTGGTGTTCTCAGTTTGGAAGTCAGAGAACAAATGCTTTGCAGTGGATTGTGCAACTTTGCAGCGACAAGCATACTTTACCTCTTTATCTCTTTCCTGGGCTCAGAGGTGAACGTAGAGACAAGATGCATTGTGCACGGAGTGAACATCCATATTCTTATGTGTACGCTGAATGTTCGAGAAACAAGTGACGATTGGCCAACAGGTATCTGTAACATTTCTTGCACTTCTCGAGGTTTCTGTAGGGGCTGTCTGTGAGATCTCGAGAATTGCATTGTGACAATGTCAGTGTTTGTTTACGATGCAGTGGATCTATGTGATGTATAGCACAAAAAAAACATGTGATGTTTTCATTGAAATGCATGAGCAGTGGACAAAAATTGATACGGGAATCATTGTACCGTTCAATCTTGTACCGTTCAATTTTGTTTTGAAATCAAGCATGTCATGGCATTTTTTTGAAAGCAAGCGAACAAATATGCATGTCTCGGAATTTCTGAATGCAAAATGTTTGGTTGAAGTCACGCACCCGTGACGTTTGTGGGCGTTTTGTGGTCGCTGTTTCATTTGCTGAAGGGAATGTCTGTGCGAATGGAGCATGCGACCGCGTCATCCGCGTCGTCCGATGCCGTGGAACTTCGGTTGCAGGAGCTGCGTAGCAGTGCTGTGACCAGGGGTCGTGAATGGCTCCAGGATGCCCTGGCAAAAATTTCTGTAATGGAGCTTCGCAAAATGGCACAGGCTCGGAATGTTGGCCGTGGACCGGACAAGAAGTGGTTTGCGGTTGAAGAGCTGCGCGCTCGATTGCTGGATGTCTTGGCACCTCCAACGCAGGTCCGGTGGGGCAGACTAGGATTGTGACGAAAGTTGCATGTTGTAGGATGATTGTTGTTTTGTGGTGGCAGTGTGTCGGATGCCGTGGGTGGAGGAGGCATCGGCTGTCAAATTGGAAGAACTTCGCCAGATGGTGATAATGCAAGACAATGCAAGATGCTGCAAGATGGTGTAAGAGAATGTGAAGCAATGCAAGATGATGCAAGACGCTGCAAGACAATGCAAGACGATGCAAGATGATGTAAGACAATGCAAGACGATGCAAGGCGATGCAAGGCGATGCAAGATGATGCAATATGATGCAAGAGGATGCAAGATCATGCAAGATGATGCAAGATGATGCAAGACAAAGCAATATGATTGAAGGTCGTGCAAGACGATGCAAGATGATGTGTTTCTTCCAAAATAACACGAAATGACGTATGTTATACACACCATCATGGTACCGAGCTTTTTTGTGCCATTTGCGTGGAATTTTGCATAATAAAATGAATTATCATGTGTCATACACGGCATCATGGTACCGAGCTGTTTTGTCCCATTTATGGGAAAATTTCCATAAGAAAATGAAATGACATATGTCAGACATGGCATCATGTTTGTGAAATACCAGGGATCGACAAACAAATATCTTCAACATGTGTTGCATCTCTTGAGGTCTCTGTGGGGGCTGTCCGTGAGATCTCGAGACTTGCATAGTGATCACGCCAATGTTCGTTTGTGATGTAGTGGATCTATGTGTTATGTTTTCATTGATATGCATGAGCAGCGGGACAAATTTGTAGGATGATGGTTGTTTTGTGGTGGCGGTGTGTCGGATGCTGTAGGTGGACGAAGCATCGGCTGCCAAATTGGAAGAACTTCGCCTTGGAGCTGTTTCACAGGGCAAGGAGTGGCTCAGTCGTTCTTTGTCGGAAATGTCAGCGCGTCAGCTTCGAGTTCTGGCTGCTGCGGGTGGTGCGAAGACAAAGTCCGACGGGAATTGGCTGCCTGTAGCAGAGCTGCGCAACTCGTTGATGAAAGTCTTGGAACCCTCCACGGAGGTTGGGTTCAACCAAAAATGTGTTTTGACATGAGTTGTTTTTGTGACCGGATTTGCATGTTTGTCACATGGTGCGATGTTGTAGGATGATGGTGGTTTTGTGGTGGCAGTGTGTCGGATGCCGTAGGTGGACAAGGCATCGGCTGCCAAATTGGAAGAACTTCGCCTTGGAGCTGTTTCACAGGGCAAGGAGTGGCTCAGTCGTTTTTTGTCGGAAATGTCAGCACTGTTTTTTTGCTTTTTGTCATTGCCCTGTCCCTCGTTCCCTGTCTTTCCGTGTAAGATGGAGCCGGCAGAGGGCAAGGCCGCTGAGGCCGAGGAAATGCCCCCCAAAGCAGGTGGCTGCCAGCCTCGACATGGGCATGAAAGAATTGGTCGGAAAGATTACGGGCCAGCAGCTGTAGTGCTCAGGTCCATCAAGCGGCGCAAGGTGCTTATGAACCTTTCACTCAAGTACCGCTGCCTGGGTGAGAATGTGCTGGCGGAAACTTTGCCTGATCCCACTGCGTGTGCATCCAAGAGAAAATGGGAGACAGCAATACAGAAGGCACGTGAGACTCTTCGACTCATGGCCCCAGATGTCGATCCTGACGCAGATGTCGACATTAGCCTTGCTGGCACTGATGCAGTGCCATGTATTTCAGCAGGGTGTGAGCTGGAGCTTGCTGAATCTGATGGCGCGCCAGATTTTGATGGCATGCCTGATTTTCAATGGATTTGAATCTGGAGCAACTGCCCGTGTATTTATAAGCTTTGCACTTCTCGCATAATTAAGTCCTATCGTTCTCGATGCTGCAAGGACTGTCTGTGCGTCGAGCGACGTGATTCTCATACAAATTCGCCTGCTTTGCGGCGGTTTGCATGTTCTGCACAACGAACTGCAATGCCTGCCTGCATGGTGCTTCGAAAAATGTAAGAGTGCGCTGACGCCGTCTGACACGGGCAAGTTTCTTTGACGGGCGTGTTGCAGTTACATCTGTGAAGTGTTCGTCTTGCAATGCAGTGTCACACTTGGAAATAAGTAATGCAGTTGGTGATCATGGAAAAAATGCGGTGATGCATCTCTCTGAAATGCGTGTTCTGATCTTGCAGTCTGTATCTGTAAACTATTGTTACTGATGTGATCTCATGTGTTTGTTGCAAAAAGGCAGCACTGCCGATTCGATGATCTTCAGGTGTGTGAAATGGAATTTTCTAGGGTAATGGTTCGTCTCTTTTGACGAAACGAGCTCCTGTCAGGTCTTCGCAACAGTGGTGCTGTGCCATGTCGAACTCAGGAGTCATGTGCTCAGTTTCATGTAATTTTAATTTTCAGAGTTAGCTCTGCAATTTGTCAGGGTGAGAAGCAGCGGTTCAGTCTTGAGCGTGCAGGTCGTTCTCCAGAGGATGATGCTTTGTTATCACAAGCTCAGGAGTCACGATCCCAGTCTCGAGCTTCAGCGAGTATATTTTGCGTTCCTTCTGGGGAACTCATTGCGGCTAGATGTAAGAATTTGAACTAGCTGCTTGTGGATGCTCATTATGAATTGCAGTTGTGTACTTGCACTTCCTTGCCAAGATGTTGTCCTGTCACGGTGTTTGCGTTGATTGCTTCACGGTGTAGGCTCAAATCTGTTGACCAATTTGGGCATCATGTGCGAGCAAGATGCGTCAACAAAAACGAAAACAGTTGCATGTAGAATGTCAAACAAGCCACGGTTTTCTGTTGGGACTGTCCGTGAGACTGCGGCTTGTGCAAGAGCGATTGATTCCTGCAACATAGCGTAAAATCGATGTCAAACACGCACTGTTATAATTTGTTTCATTTTCATGGTGAAATTACTTGGTGTGGACTGCAGTTTTAATTGCTTCGACGTCGGCGGGATTATAGCTGCTGACATGGAACCCGGCGCCTTGCGTCGTCGTCTGGATGACATCTATCTCCATCGAAGAGAACGGCCTGGTTTGATGCTGTCAGCTGTCCATGAACACGTGTCGCCGAACTTGGCGGAGACGCAGCCCATGTCGGTAGAGATTTGTTTTCGTTTGAACATCTGGCCTCTCCAGCAGCTGAGTGCCCTTCCTGAGTTTCATTTTCTATTCGACATGGACCCACGGGATGCCAGTGTCGATCTCTTATACCAAGAGCATTTACTGCAGTGGATGACTGTGGGGGATTTGCTGGGCGACTTGGTTGGTCGCATAGAAACACATCATGGAGGACGTTGTGGCAAAAGAAACATTTGCATCGCAGCGGAAGGTCATCGCCAATTCGCGGCTCGTGAGAGTTTGACTATCCTTCGTGAGCTTGCGGATGAGAATTCTGTGGTCTCTCTTGTCGCTCGCCCTTCCAGTGTTGGTAAACAAATGCTGGCTGAATTCTGGCTTCCCAAGCTTGACGCAAAGTTGGCAGGTCCAGTGTTGGCCCGACTGGACTTGCATTGTTTCCAGGTGATTCTGGCTTGGACCTCACTTTGCGGGTGGTACAACCTATGCAGAGTGAATAGACAGTGGAGCCGCTGGCTTCGTGCAAACCCGACCTTTCAATCTGTGGTGTCGGATGTGCGTTGGGCCAAGGATCCCGAGTTGCTGTCCATCCAACGGGAAGTGCGAGCCAATGACGAATGATCTGTTAAACACGGAATTTTGACGGGCTCGATGCTACAGGGACTGTCCGTGCATCGAGCGAAATGCAATGAAAAGGGTGTCATCCGTGCCATCATGATATGCATTCGTTTGCGCGCTTTTGTTATCCTTCGTTTACAGTTTCACTGTACAGAGAAAGTCGTGCAACTAAGGTCATCCACTGCATCACGGTACCGAGCTTATTTGGTGAATTCTATGAGATTTTCCATATGAAAACGCGTGAACATGTGAGATCCTCGACATCATGGTATGGAGCTGTTTTTTTGGGTAATCTGTCTTGATATTTGTATATGCTCGTATGGCAGTTTTTGTTACGCATGCCATGGAGGAGGGCTGGAAACAGCAGTGGTTCTACAGCATCATGGCATCGAGTTTCGGCTTGCATTTTGACGGGCTCGATGCTACAGGGACTGTCCGTGCATCGAGCGAAATGCAATGAAAAGGGTGTCATCCGTGCCATCATGATATGCATTCGTTTGCGCGCTTTTGTTATCCTTCGTTTACAGTTTCACTGTACAGAGAAAGTCGTGCAACTAAGGTCGTCCACTGCATCACGGTACCGAGGTTATTTGGTGAATTCTATGAGATTTTCCATATGAAAACGCGTGAACATGTGAGATCCTCGACATCATGGTATGGAGCTGTTTTTTTGGGTAATCTGTCTTGATATTTGTATATGCTCGTATGGCAGTTTTTGTTACGCATGCCATGGAGGAGCACTGGAAATGGCAGTGGTTCTACAGCATCATGGCATCGAGTTTCGGCTTGCAACTCAGTGTCACACTTATGACCTGTAGTTGTGCATTTGCACTTCGTTGCCGCGGGAGGTAGTTTTGTTCTTGCATTGTGCTTGCATTGTCGTCGCTCGCGTGGCTTGCGGATCAATGACCTGTAGTTGTGCATTATGCGGATCTGTTAAATAGCTTGCGTCGTGTTCAAGGTAGGGAACGTCTGTTCGATCACAGTTGCTGCCATGACCACCGGCGCTTGCGAGTGGAGAGCGGCGCGAGAAGAAGATATCAGGAAGGCTTACGCCGACAAAGAATGCTGGAATGACTTGGACCTTATCAGAATCCAAAAGTGCGTAAACAAGGATTATGCAAAAAAACACTGAAACTCTAAAAATCAGAAATGAACATATGAACGTGCATATAAACTGCAGACCGCGCAATTTGCGCAATCAAGGTGCGCAATGCGCGCGACCCAAGGCGCGCAATGTGCGCAGCCCAAGGTGCGCAATGTGCGGGGTCAAGGCGCGTAATGTGCACAACCAATGTGTTGCCAATTGCACAACAGGATGGCTCAGGATGACAACAAAACATGTTCATTTTAAGAACCAAATATTTTGCAACATATGGTTCAGCGGAAGTCAAGAGCGCGCTATTTTCCAAAACGAAAAATCACTAAGTCATGAACATGTGGGAGTGAACATGTGAGTGATGGGGCGGCTGGTTACCCATACAGGTGGAACGCACAGGTGGGCAAAGGGGTGAACAAACAGTGAACAGATGGAAAGGACACTCTGGCTCTGGTGCTTTTGTTAAGTCTGCCATTGATGGGCAACGGGGTTGGCAAGGGCGTGCCTCTACAACTGTGCAATCCTTCTCGGTCTTCAGAGACTTGCCCTTGAACTGGCTGAACATAGATTGAACACATACATATTTTGTGAATTATATCCGGGACACAACATGCTAGGGGCACCTTTGTAACCGGCCAACATCCTGCATAAATCCTTCAAGTTTCTATATTTCTTGCATCAGCTTAGCTTGACGACCTTTTTTATAATCTACTTCAGGGAAACTCAATGCTGACTTCTCTGAAGAACTTGTGGGAACTTATGTTCTTGCTTTCACGAGGTTCTCCTACGTTACCCAAAAGGAAAGAATGGAAAGGATACTTTGTCTACGTAAGGTTTTCGACAACAAGACATTTATATACTGTATTGGGAAGGGATAATGTTCATCCTGAAGCTCTTGAAACGCTTCTGAAAAAGTTCTTGCTATCTTAGTGTATATCTTGAGACGGGAGATCTTGAAAAAGAAGTTTGTGGAAAATGGTCTTGAAAGAGACATCATAAACGGATTGGACAAACATGATTCTGAAAGGAAAAGTCCTGACTCAGACAAAAAAAGCATCCGAAAAAGGAAACTAACGAGTAAAAATGCTGTTGCTTTCAAAAAGGTTTCCAGGTAGCTGAATTTACGGCAAACATAGAGAAACATGTTTATCTTCACCTGCTGCAAAGGATCGTTCAAAGGATCGTTCTAAGTTTTGAGAAAAAACAATTTGGTTGGAAAAGACAAATACATATCCTGAACACAATTGCTAAAGTAAAAAACTGTCCCTCATTGTCGGTTCTATTAATCAGCTGGATTAAACCCACCCCGTTGCCGTTGTATATATTATTGTTTTTGGTGCTTGGGACATGATGCAGGAACAACACACCAACCATGTTTCGAACAAAAAAAGTAAACTAGGTTGAGTTCACGAGTGTGTCTACCAACAAGACGCGTTTGATCTGGAAACCCTTTCATGTTTTTTTGGCCAATGTGAGTTCTACAAACTGTTGATGTTCTCAAATTGGAGAAGTTCTCTGTTTGAAGGCCCTCAAATTTTGGCACGCAGGTAAAGGTTTGCAACATCTCGAACTTGCTCATTTGAGAATTTCCCCCTTTGTGACAAATTTTGGCAGGTAGCAGTTTTCATCACTTGAGATTCTTGAATGGGAGAAGCTGTTACTTGGAGAAACTCTTAATCTCTGAGGTGTCTGAACTTTGAGATAAGATAAGCTCAACGTTTTGAACTTTTGAAATTGGATAAGCTGTCACTTGCTGAGTTATCAACTTCCTGCAGCAGGCATATACGTTTTCAAGCGTTTATTTTTTAGGCTTGAGATGCTGCCAGTCTCTCAACACTTGACGTTTTGAAACGTTTAAACTGGAGAAGCTGTCAGGTCCTGGAAATTCTCAACTCTTTGCTGGTAGATGCTTTCAAGAGTTTGAACTTGTTAAGCTGGAGGGGCTGTCAAATGCTGAAGCGTGCATTTGTTTGACAAGTATAAGTTCGCATGTTTGGTTTTCTTGAAGTGCACAGGACAAGGACAAGCTTTGAATTTTGGACTGATTTCTTTTTCTAGCCAGGATGCATGTTCAAACCTCTATAATAATCTTTGGAAATTGGAGGAGGCATCACTTTTGAAAATGCCTACCGGCTTGACATCGCCAGCAAACATGTTTGACAAAGTGCGTTTGATGATGTGTTCTACATTTTCTATTTCTATTGGTGTTTTCAATTTCTTCATGTTGTTTTGTTTTTTCATTTCTGGAAAAGGGTTGATTGGAAATTGTCCGAATTGCTTAAACCTTCAGATGACTGGTTTGCCTACAAGGCTGGCTATATATATATATATATATATATATATCAATGAAATACAAGAACCAAATGCTTTCAAACTTTTGAGCTTGGAGGTACATTCAATTTTTGAAATCCGTCACTTGTTGGGAGGTATCAGAGCTCAAAGTGTTGAACTGCACAAGCTGGAGAATCTGTCGATGTCTGTCTAGAGTGTCACCATTTGTGGCGTGTATAAGGGCTCATGTTTGTTCAAGCACATTAGGCGGGAAAAAATATCAAATTACAAAAGCAGACAGTGTTTCACGGGCAAAGGCTGTCAAATTCTTGGCTGCCTCATCTTTTGCCAGGTAAAAAAACATTTTCCAAAATTGGAAAAAACTCTTGAGTTCTGCGTCTCAACATTCAGTAGGGATGAATTTTCAACCCTTTGAATTGCTTTAGTTTGTGAAGATCTCAGTTGGAGAAACTCTCAGCTTTTGGAGTGCCTCAACTCTGGGAAGGGATAAGTTTCAATTTTGTGAGCTTCAGAAACTGGAGACAATTTCAGCGTCACAATTTTTGGCGGGTACAAGGCTTCAAGTTTTTGGAACCCATGAAGCTGGAGAACCTCTCGAATTTTAAAATGTCTCAACTCTTGGCAGGCCTGTGTTTTCAGGTGTTTGAACTTCGTTTACTGGAGAACTTGTCGATAAACTCCTGAAAGGTCTCCACTTTTCACAAGTATGAATTTTATGGTTACACTTCTTGACTTGCAGAAGTTTAGAGACAGTACGCGCATATCCTTCCCCTAGAGATTACGCAGCTGGATTGCACCTTCACAATTTTTCATTTTTTTCATGAAAATTCAATTCCCAAGGTAAGAAAAGTAAGGCTGCATGACATCAAGAGGGGAACGTGGTTCGTACCGTTCTAGTAAATACCTGTTGGGTTGGAATGATATGAATTTTCAAGACTTAGGTGACCCCAGCCGCCCCAGCCTTGCCCACCACCACCTCTTGGTCTATTGACTATTGATAGCAGTTAGGAGTGACACGCCAAACTTTGGGAACTAGCAACGCTTTGTACGGCTTGGAAGCCAAAAAGGTTACTGTAGTTGGACACGTGAGAAATCAAACTGGATGCAGTTTGTTACATGAAAGACACAGTTCATTTTATCTGCCAAGATAAAAACATAGAATCTGAAAAGATCAGCGGCCTGCAAAAACATGACCTGAAAAGACTTTACCTGGCAAAGATACCACCCGAAAAAAAACATGGATGGACACGAAACTGCAAAATGATGGGGAGTATATAATACGTAAAAAGTAAACACACACAAAAAACGGATCTTAACCATGTTTTCCAGTTTGGAAGCAACAAACTAATGAACTTGGAAAAACTCATGTTAACTTAACACTTATGGCTTCAAAGGATATGCAAAGTTAAGTTCCAACACCCAGGGCTGTAATTCACTCTTATTTTGTAAATGTACCTAATGTTCAGTTCAAGCACGCAGTTTCAGTCAAATATGGCTGTCCCAAAACACCATTAAGTATTGCCTGCACATGTCTCAACGCATGTACTTACAACCTGCCTGCTCGCACGTTCACCTGTATGCCAGCCTGTACGCTGCTCACCTGCGCGCTCACCTGTTCACTCACCTGCGCGTTTTCGCTTGCGCGTTTTTAAGGTCATATTTGAGGCCAGAATATGGGAGGGTGAGTGAACAGGTGAGCGCGCAGGTGAACAGGTGAGCGTACAGGTGCACCAGCATGTGCGCATGCGGGTGTGCATGTGAGCGCGCATATGGTTCCACATTCACTCTTTCACAGTTCAACACATGCCACCTCATATCACCATCCCTTTTTGTTTGACGCCATGTCTGCTGCGCTGGGCAGTCCGCTAGTCAAGCCAGAACCACGGCTTGAGTTGGTTCGGAGCATAACTAGGGAGATCACACACTGAACATTGTAATATTACATGCTTGCGTGCGTTATATCTGGGTTACACCTGATGAATTCTTCGTAACCAGTGAGTATCCGGTCTTTTCATTTCTAGAGGAACCTTTCTTGTACATCTGTTTCACCACTTTTATGATTTGTGCGAAGAACTCATGTAAATTCATGTTTGTACTTTTACGAAATTGTACAAAAGAAAATGAGAAATGAGAAGGGCAATATTACATGAGGAATTGTTTAGGATGATGCTGATGCTGATCATGAAGCTCTTGAAACGGACGCTCTTGCAATCTTACTGTATATCTTGAGACGGAAGATCCTGAAAGGGAAGTTTGTGGAAAATGGTCTTGAAAGAGAAATCAAAAACGGATTGGACAAACATGATTCTGAAAGGAAAAGTCCTGACTCAGACAAAAAGAAACATCTGAAAAAGGAAACGCGTAAAATGCTGTTGCTGAGAAAAAGTTTCCAGCTAGCTGAAATTTCTTTCATGGAAAACATGTTCATATACATATTAAATCTTCATCTCCGGCAAAGGATTGTAAAGAAAAAACGGTTTGGTTGGAAAAGGACATTTCCTGAAAATAATGTATCCTGAGCACCATTGCTTAAGTAGAAAACTGTCCCTCACTGTAGGTTCATATTGACCAGCTGGATTAAAACCACCCCTTGCCGTTGTATATATTATTGTTTTTTGTGCTTGGGACATGATGCAGGAACAACACACCAACCATGTTTCGAACCAAAAAAGTAAACTAGGTTGAGTTCACGAGTGTGTCTACCAACAAGACGCGTTTGATCTGGAAACCCTTTCATGTTTTTTTGGCCAATGTGAGTTCTACAAACTGTTGATGTTCTCAAATTGGAGAAATTCTCTGTTTGAAGGCCCTCAATTTTTGGGAGGTAAAGGTTTGGAAATGTTGAACTTGTTTGTTTTGAGAAGTTCCTCATTCCTGCAAATTTTTTATGTTGGTAGGCATAAAATTCACTTTCCTAAGTTTGGACAAACACTCACCTGGATCAGAGAAGCTCTCAGTTCCAAAAGCATGTCGGGTTTTGGCAGGTGACAGTTTTTAAGTGATTGAGGTTCTTGAATGGGAGAAGCTCTCACTGGAGAAGATCTTAATCTCTGAGGTGTCTGAACTTTGGGAGAAGTTAACTTCAACTTTTTGAACTTTTGAAATTGGATAAGCTGTCACTTGCTGAGTTATCAACTTCTGGCAGGCATATACGCTTTCAATATTTTTTTTTGCTTAAGATGCTGCCAGTCTCTCAGCACTTGGCAGGTATAAGTTTTTACATGTTGAAATCTTGGAGCTGGAGAAGCTGCCAGGTTCTGGAAATTCTCAACTCTTTGCTGGTAGATGCTTTCAAGAGTTTGAACTTGTTAAGTTGGAGAGGCTGTCAAATGCTGAAGCGTGCAATTTTTGACAAGTATAGTAAAAGTTTACATGTTTGGTTTTCTTGACGTGATCAGGACAAGCCTTGAATTCTGTTGTTTCTTTTTTCAAACCAGGAAGGTTTCACTTTTGGAACAAGTTAAGGAATTACATTGTTGGTAAATATATCTATGAACATGAATGATTTTTGAGGTTTTCTAGTTGTTCGATGTTTTTCTGTGATCTTGATTGTTTCATGGCTTTAATACTGTCTGCTTTTCTACATATTGCATGTGTTTTTTTGGAAATGCCTTCCTTCGCTGAATTGCCTAAATATTATGATGTTTGCTTTAGTGAAACACATGAGCCAAGTCAAGTGCGTTCGACTGTTTGAGCTTGGAGAGACTATCAAGGTGGGAAGTGTTTCAACTTTTCGGGAAGAAATTATCAATCCTCAACTTGCTGAACTTATTGAATAGGAGAAACGGGCGAAGTGGCCAACTTTTGGCAGGAATAAGTTACAAGCATCAAGCATTCAAAAATAATGAGCTGGAGAAGTTCTCATGTTTCTGAAGTCTCACTTTTTGACAGGTATAAACAGTGACATGTTCGGAAGTCTTTCTTTGATTTTGGAAACTCACAACGTAGCTCAACTTTGGGCAGGTGTGCATCTTCAAACGTCCGAACTTGTTAACTTTGGCGAAGCTCTTCATTGGAGAAGATTTCAACTTGTAAAGTGTTTCAACGTTCGGGAAGGAACAAATCACTGTTTGAATCTCCAAAATTGGAAAAAACTCTTGAGTTCTGCGTCTCAACATTCAGTAGGGATGAGTTTTCAACCCTTTGAATTGCTTTAGTTTGTGAAGATCTCAGTTGGAGAAACTCTCAGCTTTTGGAGTGCCTCAACTCTGGGAAGGGATAAGTTTCAATTTTGTGAGCTTCAGAAACTGGAGACAATTTCAGCGTCACAATTTTTGGCGGGTACAAGGCTTTAAGTTTTTGGAACCCATGAAGCTGGAGAACCTCTCGAATTTTAAAATGTCTCAACTCTTGGCAGGCCTGTGTTTTCAGGTGTTTGAACTTCGTTTACTGGAGAACTTGTCGATAAACTCCTGAAAGGTCTCCACTTTTCACAAGTATGAATTTTATGTTTACACTTTTTGACTTGCAGAAGTTTAGAGACAGTACGCGCACATCCTTCCCCTAGAGATTACGCAGCTGGATTGCACCTTCACATTTTTTCATTTTTTTAATGAAAATTCAATTCCCAAGGTAAGAAAAGTAAGGCTGCATGACATCAAGAGGGGAACGTGGTTCGTACCGTTCTAGTAAATACCTGTTGGGTTGGAATGATATGAATTTTCAAGACTTAGGTGACCCCAGCCGCCCCAGCCTTGCCCACCACCACCTCTTGGTCTATTGACTATTGATAGCAGTTAGGAGTGACACAGCAACCTTTGGGAACTAGCAACGGTATGTGCAGCTTGGAAGCCCAAAAAGGGTACTGTAGTTGGACGCCAGAGAAATCAAACTGGATACAATTTGTTACATGAAAGAAACATGTCATTGTATCTGCCAAGATAGAATCATAGAATCTGAAAAGATCAGCGACCTGAAAAGACTTTACCCAGCAAAGATACCATCTGAAAAGAAAAACTGTCCGGACATAGTCTGAAAAGCGATGATCTGAATAAAACATGCTTGAACACGAAGCTGCAAGATGATGTGAAGTACTGGAAAGGAACAGTTTACCACCACGCACTATGGAAGTTGAAACATGTTTTAATGTTTGTTCGTTTTGGATCAAATGTACATACTCCGCGCTCTCTGCACCACTTGCGCGCTCACTGCGCGCGCGCACCTCTACCCGCAGTACGTTGCCAAATCTTCAAAAGAAACTGTTTACGCATTCCTGGGGCCAACTAAATTAATATATATAGCCGTATCCATTGGCATGTCTGCAGATAAGGCCATATATATTTGGCAAATTGTATGACCTTAAAAACGGAAAAGTGAAAGTTCGCACTTCTGCGGTGATCCGCGCACTCTGCTCGCGCACTTGCGCGTTCACTCCCGCACCCCACTTGCGCATTTGCGCGTTCACCCGCGCGTTGGCACGTTCACTTTTCAAATCCTGCGCGCGCACATGCGCATTCCTCTTGCGCACCCCATTGCGCACCGCGCGTTTGCTACCCGCGCGCTCGTAGGCAAAATCTCAAAAAATTGCTTTTACGTACTTTCCAATCCAGCTAACTTGGACCGCATTACCTCTCGGCACCCTTACAGTTTCGGGTCCATAGAGGAGTGGCCATTGGACGCTGCCGTGATCTGCAAACCTACGGCTCGAGCGTCGGTGCTGCTTGGAAGCATCAAAGCGGCCTGCAGCTTGAAAGACATTTTCGAGACTCTGTCGGTGAAGGTCACCGTGGTGGTGACCATGTGCGCAAATGAAATGGAGATTCGAGGCGCCCCAAAGGATTGGGCGCAGTATTTCCAGCAAGAAAATGTCTATCACGTCAAGTGTCATTTGGAGGACACGACATTGAAGCCGCCGCACCGTTGGCAGGAACGAATCCCTGACTTGGTAGCTTCTTGTTTGGAACAGTGGAAAATTGTTTGTGGCCAACTCTGGAAACAGTCCATGCTGGCAGTGACCAGGGGCGAATCCATGCACGTGCTCTTCCATTGCTTTGGAGGCATCAATCGAAGCGCTGGGGTTTTATGTGCTTGGCTCGTCGTGGGTTACAACTACTCTGCAGAGGATGCCGTCCAGTTGCTGCTTGAGAAAAGACCTGCCTTGCGCCCTTGGCACAATCGCCCCTATGTCTTGGAGGCCTTGTGGCAGCTGGAAGGTTTGCGGGCCAAGTGGCACATGGAACTGAGTGCGGCGGGCAGAAATTAATTTGCACCACTGTTCGCCTGGAGAGACTGTTCGTGGCGAACGTGCTAAATCAGTAGCCAAGTGTTGTTAGTCTGTAAAGATTGTTCGATCCTGTAGAGACATCGGAGAAATGCAGTGAAACAGGTGTCATCCATGCCATCATGATATCGAACTTGTTTTTGTGGAATCATTCACTGCGCTCACAGATTAATGTGCACCACTGTTCGCCTGGAGAAACTGTTCGTGGCAAACGTGCTAAATCAGTAGCCAGGTGTTGTTTGTCTGTAAAGATTGTTCGATCCTGTAGGGACATCGGAGAAATGCAGTGAAACAGGTGTCATCCATGCCATCATGATATCGAACTTGTTATTGTGGAATCATTCACTGCGTTCACTTGTTGTTTTTTGGATACCATGGTACTGAGCCTTTGTTTGTGCACTTGTGCAATTTTGAAGCGTTTCCATTGCAACTATGTTTGCGCACCTTTGTTTGCAACTGAGGTCATCCACGGCATCATGGTAGAGAGCTTATTTGGTATGTCAAACTCAGGAGTCGTGTTTTCAGTTTCGAAATGAAAGAGCAGATGCTTCGCATTGGATTGTGCGTTGTACATTCCTTGGCTCAGATGTGAACGAATGGACAAGATGCGTTTCGCCACAAGAGATGTGACGTTTGTAGGTGAAGCTGTAGTGGACATATCGAAACCTGTCGCTTTCAATTAATACTTCTGTAGCCTGTACTAACAGCATGTCGCGCCTGGCAGCCGATTGCTTTGCAGCTGCGGGGAGATTGCAATATACTTCGTTTCAAACAAATTCAGTTGATTTGAACGATGCGCTGTTGGTATCTATTCATGACTAGAAGGACGCCGGTTCGAGAGAATTGTACATCTACGATCAAGTGCACATGAACGGCCCTCCGGAAATGGGCCGCCATTTCTGGGGCCATTTGCCACTAGCTTGGATGCATGAGCTCATGCTCGATTTCACATTGTATTACATTCTGTTTTCAAATGAAGAAGCAAGAGATGATGCCAACTGATTATGGGTCTTGGTGTTGAAAGATACTCGGCGGCAGCGCCCACATCGTTGGACATGACAGCAGTTAACAACAAACAAAATTTTGGTGCACAAACATGTCGCATAAAGTATTTGGATATGTAAGTGTGTTCTGCCAGAAAGACCGTGGAGGGAATGCATCCGGAATCCGTGCAAGGGCGGATGTCTTTGACGAACAAATTTTACGACACATTCTTTCATTTGTGCCTGGGAGCGCTGAATTGGCTCCAAAATATTCTTTGCAACCAGAAACCGGACACTATCTGGTAGAAGCTGGTTGGCCAGTTGTTTTGAAGAAAATGTGCCATTGGAAGGAGGCAGGCACCACCATCTGTGTTTGCAGCTGCGCAGATGATTTCTTCGATGCCCTGGTGCAAATTAATCTGTAGCACTGTTCGTCTGGAGAGACTGTTCGTGACGAACATGCAAAACCAGTAGCCAACTGTTGTTTGTCTGTAAAGATTTTTTCCACCCTGTAGGGACATCGGAGAATTGCAGTGAAACAGGTGTCATCCTTGCCATCATGATATCGAACTTGTTATTGTGGAATCATTCAAAGCATTCTTGCACGGACTTCTAGATTCTCTTGGATGCCATGGTACGGAGCCTGTGTTTGTGTACTTTTGCATTTTGTAGCATTTCCATTGCAACTATGTTTGCGCACCTTTGTTTGCAACTGAGGTCATCCACGGCATCATGGTGCCGAGCTTATTTTGTATCTCAAAGAGCGGATGCCTTGCATTGGATTGTGCGTTGATCATGGTACTGAGCTTGGTCTTGTGCACTTTTGCGATTTTTTAGCATTTCCATTGCAACTATGTTTGCGCACCTTTGTTTGCAACTGAGGTCACCCAGTGGTGCCGCGCTTTGTGAGCGTCTCTGTGTAATAAAAGTCTCTGTGGAAAAGCGTCTGTGTGTAAAAGTGTCTGAGTGTAAAAGCGTCTGTGTGTAAAAGCGCCTGTATGTAAAAGTGTTTGCGTGTAAAAGCGTCCGTGTGTAAAAGCGTATGTGTGTAAAAGTGTTTGTGTGTAAAAGCGTCTGTGTGTAAAAGGGTCTGTGTGGAAAAGCGTCTGTGTCTGTGTGCAAAAGCGTCTGTGTGTAAAAGCGTTTGTGTGTGAAAGTGTGTGTGCGTCTGTAAAAAGGCATCTGCATGTAAAAGTGTATGTGTGTAAAAGAGTCTGTGTATAAAAGCGTCTGTGTGTTAAAGTATTTTCGTGTAAAAGTCTCTGTGTGGAAATGCGTCTGTGTGTGTGCATGAAAAACGTCTCTGTGTGAAAGCGTCTGTGTGTAAAAGTGTTTATGTGTAAACGATTCTGTGTGTAAAAGCGTCTCTGTATAAAAGCGTCGCGTTTCTTCGCATTCACGGAATGATGGTGCCGCGCCTTTTTCCGCAATGTGTGTGGGAATTACCATAATAAAATGAGATAGCACATGTCATTCGCAGACTCATGGCACTGAGCCTCCTGTGCACTTTTGTTGCTCACATTACATTTCTTCATGTTTTCTTTCTACCTCCCCCTTTCATTCTCTCTCTCTCTCTCTTGCTTTCTCTTTCTCTCTCTCTCTCTCTTTCTCTTTCTCTCTCTCTTTATCTCTGCCCCCTCTTTCTCTCTGTGGTTGCAAGACACATGTCATCTGATGCCCTTTACCAAATATTCTCTTCTTGATCAATCTTACTTTTTCACACCATATCTTTCCATAGCTCATATAAAATTCACCAACTATTCACCGACTATCTTTTACGACTACCATCCTCAGAGCCACGGACAATTCCTACTATGTCACCTTCAACGGGCTCCAAAACAATCGCTTGGAGACAGAGGTTCAAAACTCATTTTGCGCCAAAAAGTATCATCATCCATTTCTGTGCTGGGTCTGCCTTCACAGAGCAATCTCCAAGCTTTCAAATCCCGAAGAATGCACCTCAAATTCGAAACAAATCGGAATGAATGACCACGCGATTCCAGATTCTCCAGCTCATTCTCCAAATAAGGCAATGAAACTTCCTTGCACGTCTTTTCATTGCATCCCAAATTCAGAAGCCGAAGTCTAAACCTTGAGATCAACATGTGCTGTCTGTCCCGGGAATCACACAACTTCCAATCCCCAAACTCCAGCACTAATCCTTGCAGTTCACGCAAATGTTCTTCTTCACTGATGTCCGTGGGAGGCTGTGGATAAGAGGCCATGATATCTCGGGCAGCTTCCTCGACAACTTCCAAGGATGCCTCGTCTGCCACGAGCAGCACCTGAAGCTCATCCATCAAATTCTGATACTTCAATTGCAGGAATTCGTCAGTTTTTGCTGATCGACGGCGTTCACCCTGGGGCTCGACATGTCTTGCAGTTCCACTCTTGAAGCACCATCGCCACCGTCGTCCTCGCCAAGCCTACAGTGCCCTGATTTGCTTCATAACAAAGTGCAGACGGAGACAGAAAACAACGCTTGAAACACAATGAATTTACATGAATTTACTAATAAAATCTAATAAATCAATATATGTTATGATGAATCAATACTCATATACCCAGCTGTTGAGACGGGCCAGGAATGAATTATCGGTTTTCCCGTTGGCAGTTTTTTAAAAATGGTGTTTAACATAGCCATTCTCTCTCTCTCTCTCTTTCTCTCTCTCTCTCTCTCTCTCTTGCTTTCTCTTTCTCTCTCTCTCTCTCTTTCTCTCTCTCTTTCTATCCCCCTCTTTCTCTCTCTCTGGTTGCAAGACACATGTCATCTGATGCCCTTTACCAAATATTCTCTTCTTGATCAATCTTACTTTTTCACATCATATCTTTCCATAGCTCATATAAAATTCTCCAACTATTCACCGACTATCTTTTACGACTACCATCCTCAGAGCTGCTTGAAAAACATCTTTTTCGCTCTCGGGCCAACCGTCGTCTAGTTCAACCGGAAAGCCGGTTGTTTCAGCGGCGAAATCCAGCCTTTAAGCAGGGACTGCAGGATAGTGGGACTGCAGGATAGTGGGACATGGATAGTGGCAATCTGCAGTTCATTCATAATCGTAACATATCGTAACCACAAATGGAGTATGGAGGTGTTCCAAAAAAAAACGGGTGCCCGATTTGAAATCCTCCAAGTCATGATACGATTAAGTCGTGAAAGCCATGACTGCTCCGACTGATCCATGACTTGGGAAATCGCCCGATCTGGCACTGTTTTTCAACACCTGTAATTCATGTTTCCATATGTTCCTTTCCATTCTTGTTACCAATAGATGTGGCCCTTCAAGTTACGGAAAAAAAACATCCGCCTTCACCTGAAATGATTTTTGGAGGGCCCTCGGGGAATCATCCCCTTTTATGACACAATTCTGAGTGAAATATGATCATTTAGCCAGATGATGATCTATGATTACCCTCTGGTTATTTAACATAGCCATGGTATAGGTGACCCATAGAAATAGATGGTTTGCCGTTCTTAAAAATTGTGATTTTCCATGGCTGTGTTAAATAACCAGATGGTATATCCAAATACATATCCATGCCTCGGTTCATTATCATTATTGTAGTATTGAATGAATCATAATAGTTATTGCTCTTAGTTATTACATTTGTTTAGTACTGAGTCATATCAATGATTCGACAGTCATCATCAATTAATTATCGAGCATGCTCCATTATTGTCCTTCAGTCATCCATTGATTACATAGATGTTCCATTGCTATTCATGCATAGTTCGTTGCATTGATAGATGATATTGAATCTTATATTCTATGTCCATGAAATGTGTGCATTGATCATGCATGAAACACATTATCAATGATGAATGTGATGCTCATGTACGGTAGAATGTCAATGACAATCAAGAATCTTCATCTATATCATGTCAATGATACTCTCTTGCAATTCAACATAGCTTTGGAAAACCAACATTTCAAAATAGCTAAATAATCGAACTAAATGGGCCATGGTTTCCCAAACAACTGTTTTATTACCAGTATAGTTGGTTATATATATATATAACATATGTATTTCCGTGTATTCCCTATCAATATCCCATTCAATTACATCTTTTTAGCGGGAATATCCCATGACTTACCGGAGGCTAAACATCTTGAATCCTATTATAATCCCCATGATATTCCCAGTTTTATCCCTACTGTATCCCTATATTGTTGGTCAACCCCCCAATTGTATCCAATTGTTGATGGTTAAATCAGTTAAATCCCTATTCCCTATCCCATATTTACCTACATCATCGGGCCATTCTCAAATGGTAACTATTCCAGCACCATGGAGCATATGTCAATGGTTAAAAGTCAGGTGACACCATTCTCCCCGCAGGCCGCCATGCCTGCGGAAGAGCGTCAGACGCATCGCAATCTCCAGGTCCAAAGGGGTCCTCCGGGGCCGGGGAAGGGCCCGTTCGGTGGTGCCGCTGTGGTCGGAATCGATAGCTAAGTTGGTGCCCCAAAAAAATAACTTCAATTTAACGATATGGTTTGTGTTGGCGATGTATGGTGATATATCTATAGTATTCATGGGGTTTAATAGACCAATTTATAACGCACGATGGTTTTTGTTGGTGATATATCGAACTGACTAGTATTCATGGTTTTTTTGTTAACCAATAAACATACGTCACGTTTGGGGGGCACCACCTTGTGGGTAAATGTCAACCCCAGAATAAATCATGGTTTATTCAGTATGGAGCCCCCAAATAGTGACAATGTAGTACTTAAATGGTACCCCGCCAATTAAACAGCCGTTTGTTTTTTTTCATCCAGGGTTGACATTAAATTAGAATTGCACGTCAGTGGAGATGAGAGTTTTCAGGAGGAATTAACTATCGCAAAGTAGCCGAACTTTTCAGCGTCATCAATGAATTGTAATTTAGTTATCTCTTGCTATGAAGTGGTCACAACTGTAAGATAAGTCAACGATTGATTAAACTATGTGAAACTGTTAAAGAAACCTGCTAAATGACACAACTATGGTAAATCTGGTTGGTGCTTTGGAACCATGGAATTTTATGATTTTCTATATTATATGGGGAATTGTCATCATCCCCACTGACTAATATTTTTCAGAGGGGTGGCGAAAAACCACCAACCAGCTATGATTGGTATTACAACCACTATTATTATATAATCCCATTATTTTTCTGATTATCCCATAACAAAATCCCATGATATAATCCCATGATTCTTCAGTGGGGTGGCTGGCGAAAAACCACCAAGCAGTATTGATCAATTCCATGGAGAGCGTCAGTGGAGCAACCACAGCTTCGATGATTTACCCAAGAAAAAATAAGGTTTGTTTAAGATGTGTTTTTAATGATCCGATTTTTATGGTGTGTTTTTATGTGATATTCTTTAAACAAAAATGTGATAATTAGTCCTAAAAATAGGCCGATTTTTCTATGCTCACTAATATTTTTTAGGAATGGCCAGGATAGCTGCATTGAATAGGTTTCTGGTGACTTTGAATCATGCACTTCTCAAATCTAACATGCACCCCCAAAAAAGACAAGGGGAACGCTGTTTGCGTTGCAAATTGTGTTTTTTTTGGTGGGGATCAAACAGTTTGAACATATCTTGTGTGAACGTAGCTGAAGAAGGTCCTGGGTGTTTCTGAGAATGTGGATATTCCTAAGATCTATGGGATTCTATGGGTTTATCACGGTTTATCATTATTTTCCCTACCTTGATCCTCAAAATACTATTGAAAATGGGGTGCAAACATCAATTGTTGGGGTACTGATTTTCAGTTCGAAACGGTATTGACTATTAACATAACAGAAATCTGTGGTCGAACGTTTTTTGTTCCCACGGGAACCACGGTTTTTTGTGTCGGCCAGGTGTACTTCATGGAGCGAGCCAAAGCTGCAGGTGTGAAGGAACAAAAGGAAGAAGAAGAGGAGATGGGGCCTTCTCCTCTGAACTTCCCCCGGTTGGTTCATGATTAGGTCGGGGGTCAAGCCAGCGAATTGGGGATTGTCACATATGATCACTATCCGGTATGAGAATCCCTAGTTGGGGATTTAACAATCAAACATGGTGGAAACTTGTGATGCAGCAAACATGGAGATTACTAGTTGATATATTTGATAATTTGGATAATATGAAATTAACATGTTAATAACTTGAAATAGTTGGTTCAGCCAAGTAAATATATATATATATATATATACCTAGATAGATAGATAGATAGATAGGTAGGTAGATAGAGATAGATAGAGATAGATAGAGATAGATAGAGATAGATAGAGATAGATAGAGATAGATAGAGAGAGAGATAGAGAGAGATAGAGAGAGATAGAGAGAGATACAGATAGATAGAGATAGATAGAGATAGAGATAGATAGAGATAGAGATAGAGATAGAGATAGAGATAGAGATAAGATAGAGATAGAGATAGAGATAGATAGATAGATAGATAGATAGAGATAGATATAGATATAGATAGAGATAGAGATAGATGGAGATAGATAGAGATAGAGATAGAGATAGAGATAGAGATAGAGATAGAGATAGAGATAGATAGATAGATAGATAGATAGATAGATTTAGATATAGATATAGATATAGATAGAGATAGAGATAGATGGAGATAGATAGAGATAGAGATAAATAGAGATAGAGATAGAGATAGAGATAGAGATAGATAGATAGATAGATAGATAGATAGATAGTATAATCCACTGAGTCACGGCAACAGCCCCTTTGTATATTTTTATACTCACTTTCACAATCTTACGCATAGGCCGGTATCCTGTTAGCCACCGAGAAACATGGATATTTTTCGATCATTCATGGCTACTTCACTCTCTTCCTCTTTATGCACAGACAGACAGACAGACAGGCAGGCAGGCAGGCAGACAGGCAGGCAGGCAGACAGGCAGGCAGACAGGCAGGCAGACAGGCAGACAGGCAGGCAGGCGATCACTAGCCTTTTTCTGGGCTTTACGCTTGCATGTTGCAGGATACCGGGCCTCTGCCCTTCTTGTGCCGAAGTGGTGTAGCCGAATCCCTTGGAAGAGAATCATCGAGCTGATGTCGACGTCCAGTGTGAGACTGTCACTGTGGAACGATTTCACCAGAAATGGGTGAACCATCACCGAATTGGAGGTTTCTTTTTGGGTTCACCACATCCACCTGATTTTTGGGTGGTTTTGCTTTGCCATACTCAAGTGATCTCAAGTGCCAGGAGATGTATTCCATAGTTTTCTCCTAAATCCAATGGTGCTACAGTTGCAGTCCCATTGTTGCTAGTCAAAACTCCTTTGTACGTCTAGGACGGAATCACTTTTTATTACTTATCACCACAGAACTAGTTTGACCATGTGTTCTTAAGATTCTTAAGTCAAAATTCAAGATATCCTTGGTGATTTATCCTTGTTTTGTAGTTTTATTCAACATACGGGGATGTCTCAAAACCATTCAAAACCTATCAACAGCATCAATTTGGGCGTAAAAAAACATCCATATGAAACACCCAATCATCCCATCATTTACATTTATGTATACCAGCATATACCAGCTATTTTGGAGTGAACAGAAGGGTGAGGTTCCTTCAGCTGTAAGTTGGCAAGCACAAACCCTAAAAAAAAAACATGAACGTCCTTCATGGGCATCATGATATACACACACCATCCCAAATAGCTAGTGGAAAACTGTTAAACCATACGTTTGGGTAAATTATAACGACCTCACTGTTCTCCCTAACTATAATCATAGTTAGTAAGGGAAATGATCCCCAAATGGCCGTAATTCAGGTTGGTGAAATATTATAATTCACCCAGATACGTCCATAAGTTATCATGATATCCCTTTTTAATTGCTTGGTATAACGGTATATTTGCCTACATAACTGGGTAAATTTATGGGCAAATGTTGGGATTTATATTCCAGCACCATGGAGCATTTGGGTATACCTTCCACCATCAACTATGAACTGGTCTATAGATTTATAACCCTCATCAACTATAGATATATCACCTATAAACCATAGGGATTGAAAGCCTTGGCATATCACTTACTGTAGCTTATACTATATCATAGTTAATAAACCAATATAGTGATCTATCTATAGTTAATAAACCAACTTAAAATTGATATAGCATATATTTATTGATGGTATACGGTATAAGTGAACTATGATATAAACCAACTTAGCTACTGCTTGGGAGCGCTCATCCTCCAGGAGGAAGACGACCCTGAGATGTTGGCGTTGCTGGGAGACGGCGAAGTGCCAGAAGGAGGTGCTGCGTGCACCGTGCGGCTGTAGAAATGCTGGAGTTCCATGGGGAAAAATGGGGGTTTTCACCGAAAAATGGAGAAAAACCAACAGAAAATAGGTCTTTAATTGATGGTTTTTCTGGATTTTTTTTTCAGCGAAAACATGTTTTTTTCCTTCCATGTATTGATGAAATGAACAGCAGAAATGGATTGACCCCCAAAAAAGTGGAATTGATGAGGAAATGGGTGGGATTTTAACCTCAACGCACATGAAAATTAGAAGTTCGACATCGAAAGCTGGTGAGTCTCGGTGAAAAAACCTGCTTGGAAATCTGCAAAATCCATGAAAATCCCCATGTTCGGTGGGGAAATCATTCATGGATAGAATTCTTGGGATATTCCAGTGTCACCCTACCAGCAGCTATTAGAAAATGACTAAGATGATCCAAGATGTAACTGCTTCGTGTTTTTTTTGAAATGTTTGATTTCAAAAATGTTCAAACGTCCAACCTCAAAATGGATCGGTTTAAAGGTGGGTTGAGACCCAAGCAAGCGAAACATCCAGGCATGGAAAACCGGTCCATTGCCAATGGCCCTGCAGAAGAATTCGGTTCCGACATAGCGGTACTGGTGGTATTTGCTTATAATGTCAACCCCGGATGAATAAACCATGGGGTACTCCTCCAATAGTCATTTCATCTAATATTTTTTTTATGGTACCCTCCCAATTAAACAGGCTAGGAATTTATTAATCCAGGGTTGACATTATTAATGTCTACATTCTCTTGTACTTCCTCTGTTTGATCCTATGACTAGGCTGATAAGTGCAAGCAAACCACGGCAGGTTCATAGGTTGATTTAAGATGCCATGGAGGAAGACTTGCAACCATCCCACCCAAACGTTTGATTGCAACCATCCCCAATTTTACCACAAATGGGCAAGATTGCAACCATCAATCAACCATCCCATTCCTGCAGCCGAAAAAAACGCGTTCATGCGGCAATCGTTTGGTGGTTCTAAGAAACATCATCCCAAATTGATGATCCCAACCATAGACCCTGATTGAGGGTTAAGTTACCATCTGGTAAACGTTTACATAACGAACTGGAAAATCACCATTGTTAATGGACAAATCCACTATAAATCACCATTTTCAATAGCAAACGGGTAAATCTCGTGGTAAGCCAAGCAGTTTGCACATTTTGTTGGTAAATCCTTGCCTCCACCTTTGGGAATACTGAAATATGAATAGGAACTAAAGATGTACCCTCTGGTAAACTAACATATAATTCTTACAAAGGGGAGTCGCCTACTATGGAAAATCACAATTTTTAATGGGTAAATCCACTATAAATGGCCATGTTCAATAGCTATGTTTGTTTACCAGAGGGTAATACTATGATTCTAAATGTAAGTTGGCTTACAGCGTCGATATATCGACAGATGGATGGGTGAACATCAACCAATTTATAACTGGGAAGCTCCACTTTGCAAGTGCTGAATCACGATATGGTTGGTTCGCCCAATTATAGCTGGGTACTATACCCAGTATCTGTTGATTGATTGGCATCTGGGTCCAGGTACAGTTATAAGTTGTTATAAGTTGTACTACTGTATAAGCTACGTCAACATATCTACAAATAAACTATAAACCCAATCGTTCACCTAGTGAAAGGAAGCAACTTAGCGAACTAAATCCCACGGAAAATCCGATCAATCGCTAGGCGACGCGGACAGTGACGCCGAGGAGGATCCCAGAGATGCGCAGCGGAAGAAACAGGACCGGGAGTACTGGGGAAGCATTGGAATGAATGGATATGATTGGTTGAAATAGTTGGAACCATATTTTTTTTGATTTCAACCCGAAATTCAAGCAAGGTGTTTTTTTTCTTTGATCTGATGATCCCTAAGGATACAAATCATGTCCTGAGAATGGCATTCCAAGGTCAATAGCAGGGTTTGTTTCGCGGATGTGATTGGAACCCCCAATCATACTGTCAGAGTGTGATTGGATCCCTAGGGCATTTAACAATTGGAGCAAAAACATGAAAGAAATAGATGTTACTCATAAATTTGAACACGTTGAGTTTATCTTAGTTATAATCGTATATCACATCACTTTTGATGTAAATTGTGTGTTTTAAAGAATGGGACGGAACATGACGGAACATGAACAAACATGTATAGTTTTGGAGTTGTGACTGAACATGTGTTTTGCGATATTAACACCATATCAAGAGGAACAACAATTTATGGTATTGACCACATAACAATTAGTTGATTTGATCCATAAAAATCGAAAAAACGTTGGAAAACAAACATGACCTTACCAATCTCATAGGATCCATGTATGGTATATATGCTAACATTTGGGGTATATTGATGGTAAATGTTACCATATATAGCATATACATGGATCCTATGGGAATAAACATTGTTTTTTTGACGAACAATTTTGGGGTGAGGAATTTCAATAATTGGATGTGATCAAAGGAATAACGTGCTAGGGCATGATCAACAACCACATCGTGTGATGGGCGTATGACAAAAACACCTGTTGTTCTCTGATCGTTGAAACCTGCAGTGGCGAACACATGTAGTGACCCATCCCTCATGAATGGTAAACAGTATTTGATGAAACATAAAACACCTCCCACAAAAAAAGTCGCACGCCATCCTTCAAGTTTTGTAAATCAACCCAAAAAAAAACATCGATTTAATTTAATCGATATTTCTTCATCCAACTGAAGGTTCTCCTTATGTTTCATGGGAATTCCCCTGGTTTTTCTTCCCAACCACCAACTCCCGGCACCACGCCACGCACGCAGGAGGAGGAGGATAAGGAGGCCGTAGGCACCGTGGAGAAATCCAAAAATTGGAGCTCCGTGAACTTGGCCTTCCAGGAGCGATGTCGCTTGGGCTTGGGCTTGGGCTGACCGGGCTGATGGTAGGTAACTGTCAGGAAAATCGATGGAAAAATGTGAGGATTGAGAGTGGGAGTGATTTTTGCTGAACAAAGATCCAGTAAAAAATCTAGGCTGCTTTTTTTTGATGTTTAGGTTGAGTTGAGACATGCTGGGAAAACATAGGGGAGTCACTTAAAATTAATGCATAAAGATGTATATGAAGATGATGATGGAAGAGCAGCGCCCTCAAACACAGAGGTTTTCACCATTTTTCACCACGATGATGAAAAGGGTCTTCAATCACTGCGAGATCAATTAATGATTGTGATATATTGTGAATATGTCGGGATATTTCGGGATATTTAGGGATAATCGTGATGTCAATGTCGATGGCCCTTTACCAACCAAGCTTTACCCGGCCTGGTAAACTAACAGTTTGCTATTGAACATGGCCATTTATAGTGAGTTTTCCCATTAAAAATGGTGATTTTCCATAGTTATGTTAGTTTACCAGAGGGTACACATCTTGATCCTTGGAATTGCGCGAAAACTCTCCGAGTTGAAGGGAAAATCTGCAAGAAATCGCTTGATTTGCCTAACTTTTCTCTAATTTTTCATGCCCTTAAACCAACCCGTGATGAGATCCAATGAGTTACAGTTACACTATTCGGTTGAGAAAATAGGATGGTTCATACAATCAACCGAAAGTTCTTTTCTTTCGGATGCAAATTGTTCCAAGTGGGAAATTATTTTGGTTGTTACTTTCTTGATTGCTTGCAGTAAAACATAACATAATATATATAACATAACTACGTCTTTTGATATAACATCCTTTTTGATAACTACTTCTTTTGGTTGCTAGAAATATTTTCCTCAGTAACTATACTTCCTTTCCAGCGATCTTTTGAGACTCGGCACAGAAGAATGCCCAAATCATGCTCCAGACGCCACTGAAACACGGTTTAAGGCCATTTTGATTTGGAAAAACATCAGCCAACCCCAGCAAACCTTGTTTTTTTTTCGGCAGGGTGCCTATTGTGCCTATATTTCATCTATAAAATAGACATGGATCGCCAATTTTAGATGGTATTTCGGATGTACCTGTTATTTCTTACCAGTTCAATTCATTTGAATGGGAGCAATACGATGAAAAGACACACGATTTGCTCTTATCAAAGGGGTCACCCGTAGCCAGCCAGCAATGCCCAACTGGACGTGGTGATTGAAGCACACGAGTTTGGACATGTCGGGATTAGTTGCAGAAAAATGGGAGTGAAACCAACTAATGCTAGACATATGAGGTTTTAACATGATTTAAGGTGCAAACAATGGATTGAAACTACTTGAAACCAAATATATGCTGGAACATGGATGAAGTAATCCAGGATGTGAATTTCTGATAAGTACTAGGTCGGTCTGGTGATTGTTTATCAAAATCCCGCAAACTGATGCAATGCAAATAGTGTGCAAACATTGGGATACAGGGCATGATGATTGGTTGATGGTTACTGGCACTGGTCAAATTTCTGGTGAACATCGAACATTTTCTTCCACGATTTCCCTATCAAAAACCCACCATTTGGATTCGGTCATGACACGGGAGAGTAGTTTCAGCCATAGTTCATTCATATCACACATTGATATGGCAGTGTGTCAAAACCTTGTACCCCTGGTGAACATCAAAATAGCTGGTAAATGGATGTTCATCCCACTAAAAATGGTATTAATAGGTATTGATCCATACCCATATGTTCATAAACATCACCATTGAATCACCTTGAACTGCCGCGTGCGCGAGTTTGCGCCAGGAGAGCAAACTGAATTACCGCGGCAGTTTTTCAGCCTTGTCCTTCACCAACTGGCTCTGGTTCAGGCCGATCAGTGTGATCACAAACCATGACAGTGGGTGACTGTTCGAATGATAGTTCCTTAAGGCCAGTCTCTGTGGAAATCGCATGAAACAAAATTGAATAAGTGAATGGTAGACATTTATATATTGAATCATATTGATGACGTCTAGACTTGTCTGTCGACATATTATATCATATTATTTTCACCAATCATTTGATTGATTCATATTAAACCCATTAAACCCATTAAACCCATAATAGTGGTAGACATGGTAGACATAGATGGCCTTATGATGGCTCCCTTTATAAATGATGGCTGTTGTTCCGCCGCCTTCAGGGTGGTGCGACCCAAGTTGGAAGAGACAAAGTCCAAGCTGCCGGAACTCAGTGATGAGGCGATCGTTGGTGTGAATAGGGTGGCCTATAAAAAGGAACCGATGAAAATATGGAGGGGCGTCTACCATGGTTTTTTGTTCCTATTTTTTGGCCTATGTTTCAGGGATTTTCAGGGAATATCCCCATTTTTTTTAGTGGTTATATCCCTAGGATTTTTTGGTTTTTGTGGCTATTGAATGGTCTGCAAAAAATAGTCTCAACTAAGCATGGAAAAAACATAGGGCATTGTCTGTTTGTTCTGAAAATAAGCCTCAACTAATCATGGTTTTCAGAAAATAGCCTCAACTTTAATCTATGTCGATGTTCTGAAAACCATGAAATTTCTGCAGATTGAGTGGAGTTCGTTGTGAAAAGAAGCGGGTAAACGGTTGGGACTATTTTGTAGATATACTAGTATCTACAGTTAGATGGGTAAACATAAACCAACAAACACTTTACTGTGGCTCGCACAACCTTCTGGACCATGGTTTTCAAAAACTCTGGTTGGGCTAGGAAAATGGTGAGAACATATTTGGAATCAGGTTATAGGATGATATAGTAGATATATATATATGAAATAGGTTTTTGTTCATCTAATCTAAAGGATATCTAAAGGATATGTTTTTCCAGACAATGACATCTTCATGAGTTATCCCAGCCTTGTAATTGGTCAAGATGCCAAAAAGGGACCGCGGGACCGCTAGGTCGTGACCATATTCAGATCTATGACCGGTGCATATATATATATTCCCTATTTACCTTACCCGTCCTTTTTTTATGCGAAGCATGGTGCTGGTATATTGACCTACAAAACTGGGTGATTTTGGACAAGGGTAAATGTTGGGATTCATCATTTTTAGCACCAGAAGGAGCATTTGGGTATATCTTCCACCATTAACTATAAACTGGACTATAAATTTATATCCCCCATGGATACTAGTTCGATATATCACCAACAAAAACCATAGCTGGTTGGTGGTTTGGAACATTTTTTTATTTCCGATCCGGATGAAGATTCCGTTTGACCAGTCGTGTTTTTGTTGAAGGATCAACCACAGCAACTAGCACAGGAGATGGACAAGTATGGCATCCAAGACGTTGAGGAAACGTCCGGGGATGGCAGTATGGCAGTTTTGTGACGCTAGAAACATAATTACATATAATTACACTGCTTCATGGTTTGGACCATGAATGTTATGACTTTCCGGATCTTGGGAATTTCATCATCCCAACTGGTCCGAAGTCCATGATTTTTCAGAGGGGTGGCGATACCAAACCACCAACCAGATGCAATTATAGAGGCTGTTCCATTGCCAGATTGAGGGTATGATGGGGGATTCACCGAACACAATTTTTGGTAGGATATGGGTCAATCAAAAAAGTATTTTTTTGTCCTAATATACCAGAATTCTGGTTGGTGGTTTGGAACATATTTTATTTTTCCATAATGTATGGGATAATCCTTCCCATTGACTAATATTTTTCAAGATGGTTAAAAACCACCAACCAGAATTGATGTATATAATTCTTTGTTGTTGTCTTCTCAAGCCAAGCTTGACTTTGGGCTATACTATGTCGAGGCAATTTGCCTAAGGGTGAACATCCACCAGCCAGCATTTTGCTTGGTGTTTGACATAACTTCCATGAAACTCTTTATCGATAAATGGTTGATTTTAATGGAGTTACTTATAGACCAATTGACCTCCATTAAATCCATTTATATAGACAACATTATTTTAAATGCAGACTGGTCTTTTGAAACCTATGTCAGGTTTTTAACATCACTTTCATAAAGCATTCACAAAACCGGGTACCGGGGAGGATAACCCTTTTGGGACCCTCCAAAAGGGATCACTTCCGCCACGGGTTGAACTTGATCTCCCAACAAAGGCAGGAATTTGAAGATCAAAAACTGGGTAGACCAGGGGTTGGATTAGGATGGTATGGTGGGATTTATTGGGAGTGTGACATTCTGGTTGGTGGTTTGGAACATTAATTTTATTTTTCCATATATTGGGAATGTCATCATCCCAACTTTTTTCATAGGAGTTGCGAAAAACCACCAACCAGTTTTGTTGAATCTTAACTCATAGATGACGTGGATGATACCGATGTTCTGGCCAGTTTTTCAGGTGCTGGGAATCATTCGAATTCAGCCAGACGTGCTAAACGTAGGGAATGAGGGAATGATCCACAACCCATAGGATCCATGTATGGTATATATGGTAACATTTACCATCAATATACCCCCAATGTTAGCATATATACCATACATGGATCCTATGGGCAATAATAACTATCAATAATAATCCCAGCAACCCCCATTCCCATCCATTGCCTACGTTTAGCACCAGTAAGTAATGGCAACCCCGGATTTTACCCCATGAGTAGGTGATCATTGGGTACGATAGTAGTTCTACTCCCTAATCAACCAGGGTGATTTTATTAATCCGAAGAAATGCACTTCATGTGGACAGATGGGGTCTTGTCATCAACGTATATCCCTTGTAGTTTACAAAAGGGAAGGACTGCATAAGAATCTGGTGATATAAATGTGATGTTTGCGGGATGTTGAGATATTCCTGGGATAATAACTGGCTACACTGTTTTCGGCCTCCTCAGTTTTGTTTGTTGGTTTATAATCCATCTAACTACAGATATACCTACTACCATTTGACAAAACCTAGTTATTTCATGTTATGTCAATGTCACAAAAAACAATCTTTTGCAGGCTCCACTCGATTTTTAAATGTGGGTTTCATTTTCCTTACTAAGATGGCCATTTTAGAGTCTCCCCGCTACATATCTCTACTAATTTGTTGTTTGTTTTATTGGACAACGGTATTTTGGGAACCAATCCTTCATACAGTTCCAGTCTTGAGCCACACCATGCCACGCCCGCAAAGGATCTTCCAACAAAATATGGCCTAATTATGGCAATGGAAAATCCCTTATATACAGTTGAATTTCCCAAAAAGACTTCCATTTCAAAAAGGGGATGTACCCATATTTTCCCACAATTTCCTAGATTTTTTCCATTAAAACATCCATTTATAGGGGATTTTGGGATTTTCAAGCGAGCCATGTTTGATGACACAGAATGATGCATCGTTTTTGTTGGTTCCACCCATCACCGATGGTGATCTCCCAAGTGGCATGGCAGTTATTTCAGTGCTGATAACTTGGTCAGTTCCCCCAACTTCAACTAGAAATAGTTTATACTATCCCATAGGATCCATGTATGGTATATATGCTAACATTTACCATCAATATACCCCAAATGTTAGCATATATACCATACATGGATCCTATGGGTATGGTAACGGCATTTAAATATGTAGAGGGCGGGCCAGACTAGAAAAACAACGGCCCCGGAGGTAGTATTATTTCATACCAGTTCGTAGATTTAAATGTAGTTTTTCCGTAGTTTGTTCAACCATTACCATGAATCAACATCAACATCAACTATAAATATCTATAAATTACATTAACATCAACATATATCAACTATAAATTTTATAAATGGATCAACATCAACAAACCCTGGTGGTTTCAACCATGGCATCTGATGTTTTGTCAAACGCTGAGAGCCGCAGGATGTTCTGGGTGAGTACTCCATGGCTTGTTTGGATGGGAAGATGGTGACGCACCAAGTTGGGTTTTCAAACGTGATGAATCCTTGGATAAGCCGTTAGCTATGGCGTGATGGGTTAGTGATGGGTTAGTCATGGGTTTGATGGGAAAAATGGAACTAAACTTATGGGAAAAATGGGGTAAACATAGAAAAAAATGTGGAACATCATGTAACATCTAGGAAAAGAGTCTACAAAAGGTGGGGTTTTCCACATGTTAGTTTATAGGAGAGTACCCTTGGTAATAAAAACGTGGCTGGCTGGACAATTCCCTATAAATGAAGGTTTCTAGCTGAAAAATCACAGAGAGAGGCCTCCTGGTTCAGTTTTTGGACAGTTTTGTCTGGTAATCAAACATGGAAAATCCACTGAATTTCTAGATGATTTTCCAGTTGCCATGTAACTGTTTACTGGAGGGTTTTTCGACGTATTTTGTGACAAAAAGTGTTGGTGAAATTCCCGAAAAATGACACTAGTTACACCAAGCTTGTTGAAGTTGTGACCCATCACCATGTTTGCTGCCTGGATAGCTTGGATAGATGTTTCCTGAAATGGGGGTACCCATGGGTACCCCCAAATCATCCATTTTAGTAGGATGGATTTTCCCACAAAAAAAACATCCATTTTGGAAACAGACGTTTTCAGGTTAAACCCATATCATTTACTCTACGCTGTGATGAATCTAGGTTTGGAACATTTTTTATTTTCCACAATATATCCTTCCCATGGACTAATATTTTTCAGAGGGGTTGAAACCACCAACCAGTTATTCTTATGCAGGGTGGGATGATGAACGTGCTCATGATTTGTTTCCACAATGGCATGTTTTTGGGATGACATATAGCGTGTCACGTCCGGAAACCGACAGTGATGAGGAAATAACATAGTATATATACGGTATACGTATAACATAGTGTATAACCATATGGAGGGGTTCTTAACCATGGGATTCAATACGTTCCAATACTAAGTCATTAAGTCTAATGGCTTGGATGATTCATTACCTCCAATTTTCGGTTAAACGTCCATATGTTGGATATATTATATTATTTATATATATATATACATATATACATACTGGGTCATTGGGAAATTACATGTAAAACCACACCCCCCCATTGATGTTTTGGGACTCCCATAGCTTGGGGTCAGCGGTGCGGTCACCGGCACGGCACCACGGCCAGGTTTATGCCCGCCATGAAGAAGAAGGAGGAGAAGGCCAGGGAAACACCATGGATTTCCACGACGGGTTTCACGGCGGGGAAACTTGGGACGAAACACGATGGATGACGAAACGTTGGTAGATGAATTGGTTGATGAATAGCCCCATTAATATATGGGTATTATATGGGATTATAATGGGATAATCATCTTTATAATGGGATTATATACCAATAATAGTGATTAATAATGGTTAATAATGGTTGATAATCACTGGTTGGTGGTGACTGGAGCCATGGAATTTTATGACTTTCCAGACTATTGGGAATGTCATCAACCCGACTTTCAGATATGTTTTATTTTTCATAATCTATGGGATAATCCTTCCCATTGACTTTCATATTTTTTCAGAGGTGTGGCTCAACCACCAACCAGATGATTATGGTAGATGAATAACATGATATTACGAACTAGTTAATGGATGTTAATGGATGTTTTTAATGGATGTTTTTAATGGATGTTTTTAATGGATGTTTTTATGGATGTTTTTTTATGGGGTTTATAAAACAACAATACACATAACTGGGGGTCACCATCCTGTAGAAACTTGGAGCCAAGATTCGACAGAGGAATTAGCTGGATCCTGTTGGATTCGACATGTTTCACCAGGAACATATCACTGGGTCTGCTGGTCCACATGCTACGGGCAGTCTTGATAAATTGTTCCTTTTTTTTGGTACCCATCCCGGTTTTAAATGTTAAAAATGAATTCCCAGCGTGGTCCGTGTGTGAAAACCTAGATTCGATATTTTACGCCCCCGACTTGCGGCAACCCGGCAACCCCTCTTCCTTTTTTGTTTTTTATGTTTTTTCGGATCGAAATCGCAGGAAGATAAGAAAGACAAAAAGGATAAGGACAAGGACAAAGATAAAAAGGACAAAAAGGATAAAGAGGACACATCCGCGGAGTTTTTTTGTGGAGAGATCACGAACAATAAACCCCAATATTTGCCCAATGGGTTAAATATTTACCCTCTGGTAAACTAACAGTTTGTTATGGAAAATCATCATTTTCAATGGGCAAATCCACTATAAATGGGCCATGTTCAATAGCTATGTGGCTATGTTAAATTACCAGAGGGTAGTCGCAGATTTTCAGTGGGCAAACCATCCAATTTCAGTTGCGAGATGGTAAACAGCTGGGAGGACGCACGCTGGTGGGAGTTGCGGATAGATGATGGGATATTTATCTAACATGATCTAACCAACCTTATAGCTGGTTGTTAACCAACCATGATGGACAAAAATATGACTGTCCGATTGCAATTGGAATATATCATGAATATCATGGGATATAATTGAAACATAGTGGATTAGTGAGATATGCATACGGGTTAGTGAGATACTCAACCACCTTGATATATGATAGTTGGGTGTGTCTGAAAAAGGGGGGAAGCCGGTACACCCTCCAGATTGCCTTTTGAATAGGGAAGATGATGATGAAGCGGTAGATTCGGAATATGGTCTGAGATAGAATGTTTGAAGGCAAACCCACATGTCATCCTTTGGTCAACTAACATAGCTATCGAAAATCACCATTGTGATAGGTAAACCAACTATAAATGGTCCATTTTCCAGGGCTACTTTGAACAGTTGCAAAATCCTGCGCCAGAAAATCCCATGATAGCCACAGTGTTTCATAGGAATCCCAATAGGCATACCAACTGATGCAGGAGTTCGCAACCATCCATAACTATGTTAAATTATATACCAGAAACGGTAAAAAATCCTCATTGAGACGATATCCCCATGGGATTTGATATTTTTTCGACATCAACGAGCCATGGATAGACGGGCGCCCTGGCAGAAAAATCACCTTTTTGTCCCATGCCATCCTGCTGCTCGCAGGATGATAAGAAAAAGGACAAGAAGGATGATAAGAAGGATGCCGGCTGGGGTGATTCTTTGTCAAATGGGCTGTCAGTGTGCGTCAGTTTTTTTTCTGTGAATGGTTGTTGTTGGTTCTTTTTTCAGGCAAGTTGTCTTATACTTTCTTGATGGTTGGCAATATTGTGATAAGATTTCCGTGTAAAGATATCTAAGAAATTATAAGTTGCTGCATCTTTGAACCAATACCCTCTGGTAAACAAGCATAGATATCAAAATAAATATATCAAAATTGCCGTTCTAATAGGTAAATCAGTTGCATATGTGCCATTTTCCACAGCTATGGTAAATTGCTGGAGGGTATCAACTTGAATTCATAGCACAGCACGCAGAAAAAAAACTGAAATCATTTGGGGCATTGTAAGCCAGAAATAGAGAACGATTCCACCAACAGAAAAGATACCCTCTAGAAATTAAACATGATCAACAATAGCTATGTAAAATCAATATGTTTCATAGATGGGCTATCATACATGGATGGGCTATATATCATATCTGTAAAATCAGTATGTTTCATAGCTATGATGGTAAAGAATCTAAATCTATGGGCTATCTTCCATAGCAACCTCTTAAATTCCCAGTTTCTGTGCCTGGTCGTGACCAGGTCTTTTTCGCCGCTCCGCCACCTTTTCCGCTTCAGGACAGCAAGAAGAAAAAGAAAGACGCCGTTCAGCTGAACGCCAAGGAAAAGGTACAGGCCTGGTCGGTGGTTTGGAACATGACTTTTATGACTTTCCATATATTGATTCAGTTGGGAAGAATCATCATCCCAACTGACGAACTCATATTTTTTCAGACGGGTGGCGAAAAACCACCAACCAGAGGCGGTTAACAGATAGGACCCTGGGACATGGTTTTGGGTGTTTGGGACGGAACAAAACGGTTGTGGAAACTCCACAGGATTTTCCATAGGATTTTCCATAGGAAAATCACAATTTTTTAATGGACAGACCCACCATTTTTCATGGGTAAACTTACCATAACTTTAACGGAAAGATCCCCACCATGGGACCATTTCATGGTCATCCACTGGGATTTTGGGTGATGACAGATGGTCCCAAGAAATATGGTATGACCTTTCCGAGCCTGCAATCCTAAGCATTAGGTGATCCTGAAAATCCTAAGCATTTGGTCCAAAGTCAAAAAGACATGTTTGTTTTTTTTTTTCATAATGTCATAATGCTTAAAGCTTAAATTCCCACCGAGTATTTTTGAGTCTTAAAATCCCCTATTACATCCTAGTCCTAGTCTCATTTTACATGATTTTAACCCTTGGTTACTTTCTGGTAATTTAACATAGCTATTGAAAATATGAACATGGCCATAGAAATAGTCGATTTACCCACTAGAAATGGTGATTTTCAACAGCTATGTTAGTTTAGCAGGCCGGGTATATGTTATATTGATTTCTCATGTCCATCTTTGTTGGTTGCATCCCTGAAGTCGCATCGAAGTCGCATCCTTCCAGTCCTTCCAGGTTCAGAATCTCATCAAGAACATGATCTACGGAGAGTGGCTCAGCTGACATTCGGAAGGGAGGATGCGGATGGACCGGATGGACCGGATGGACCGGATGGATGCACATCCGGTTGGAGTTGAGTTTAGTCTGACTTTTTTTTTGTTCAGCTAATAGATGATATATATATATATATATTATTGATATATTAGCTATTTTTATCAGAACACTTAAAGACACAAAAACAAACTATAGGAGATGCATCCAGCGGCCCTATTTTCAGATTGTCCTCCAAGTTGGGATCCATGCGTTGGCGCGGCAACTCGTGACCTATCCTGACCGAAGTTCCTATCTGATCATTGCGCATCTCATCGTTGATCCTCATTTTTTGGCTCAAAATGATGAGAAACATCGAATATCATGAAATATCATGAATATAACCCCATATAATGTATCACATAATAATATAATATCAATATCATGCAACAAATTCCATATATCCATGCAATTATATACTTTTATATCGTTAATCGCATCGAAGTAAATCACCTACTGGTGACCAGATTCATGGAGGTGATGATGATGACTGGGGGATGGTAAACATGATGACATTGTTTCACCCAATATTAATACACATATAATCATATACGTATGTGTATATATATATATATAGTTAAATTTGAGGTTATAAACCAACACACATCATGTTTATGGGGTTTATTGCCCCCCCTTTGTAGAGTACATACATCAAAAGTAGTACCATGCTACCATCATCTACCATCGCACAACGCGCCACGACACAATGCTATTGAGGTCTGGCAAGAATAAGTCCATCACCACGGGGTGGGTCAATCTGATCGATGAGAAGGACATGCCACGGCTGACTCCTTGGGAGTTTCAGTTGGCGCACATCATGCACCTTGGCGATCACATGGGGAGTTAGGAAAAATGAGGAAGAAACTGTAGAAACTTGAGCTTATCAGCAAAAAGTGGCTGGAAATGGTGTGTTTCACCCCCAAAATCGGGGGCCATTTTGTGGCGGCAAGTTGGGTCATTTCTTCCATGGAAAGAAGTTGGGAAAACTCGTCAGAATTTTGGGTCTGTGAATGAGTTCATCAGCAAACATTGCATATACTCTATATATATACTGGAAACATCTGGAGGCAACGACTGAGATGAACTAGCAAGAACGGTTGAACAAGCCTAGCGGCCCTAGCTGGGGTATCCTTCATTGAAACACCCATTGATATGATAATTATCCCATACATGACCTGGTATGTGGCTTTGTCTGAAAATTGGGGGATGCCCCCAAACTACAATTCCAATAAGGAACATAGGGATTTGGGAGCCCCATTCTAAGAGAACACCGTTTTTACTTGCAAGCTGGTTTACATATCCATCAAATATCATCAAATCATCCATCAATGATATTTTCTAGAATGGAATTTGATAGAAAAATTACCTCCATATTTTCTAGAGGTCTTATAGAAAAAACACCCTCAAATCATATAGAAAATATGGAGGTGTCCTGAAATGGGGGTACCCTCAGTTTTCATCCATCTATTTGATTCTCGGATTTTCCATGAAATAGTCACCATCCAGCCAGCTCGCGGAGGGGGTACCTCCATGACTATGGAAACCCCCCAGTAGTTCGCCCCCACCAAAAGCTATGGCGCCTTGACTTGATCGCACCGCAGGGTGCAATTTTGCTTGTTGATCATGTGGTAAACTCGGAAAGCCAATAACAGTTACTACCCTCTGGTTATGTCATAAAATAGCGAACATGGTGATTTAGTTCCTGGATTTTTCCAATGAATAGCATGGTGATTTTTCTCCATAGTTTTTTGTAAACGTTTACCAGGCCAGGTATCCCCATTTCTTTAACCAGGAATTGGGGCTATACATCGAGGTTTATCGGGCTAGAAGCCATGGCTTTCCTGCAGATGATGGGTTTACAGCCATTGGAAGTTAGATGTTTTTTCCTGCGATCGCTTAGTAAAACTGAACAATCAACAAACATCGATATAAGAAAATGGTTATCACATTGTCAGAATGGGAAATTAGTTAAGGAGAACCACTAGCTTAGCCAGTACCTTACTAGCTTAGCCAAAATATGCTGAACCTCTACACCCACCCCACTAGCGGTGCGCCCGTCAGGCGAACCTCTATGGCGATGGAGTACAGCGCCAAGAAGAAGAAGGCCTGGATGAGCTGGTTGAGACTTAACAGTCAAAAAAAAGTATGAACAACTATTAATTAATGGGTGTTAAGTATCAACTATTAATGGGTGTGTTAACTGTGTTAACCACTATTTTTATGGCCATTAACAGTTACTGGGAGAGTTGATGCTTAAGCAGCTCAGTTTTCGAGACGTGGAATTCTTCATGATTTTTGTCGACCTCTCGCTGGGATGAATCAACATTCAACCGGTAATGTCAACCCCGGATTACCCTCTGGTTATGTCAAAATAGCTATTGAAAATGGCCATTTATAGTGGATTTACCCATGAAAAATTGTGATTTTCCATAGTTATGTTAATTTACCAGAGGGGTAAACCATGGTTTATGAAAATTAGGGGGGTACTCCTCCAATAGTCATGTCATTTGATACTTTTTTATGGTACCCTCCCAATTAAACAGCCGTTTACGGGGTTTATTAATCCAGGGTTGACATTGCTAACTTACTCGTTGATTTCACTAACATGGGGGGTTGGTGCCCAATCCGATGAGTTTTTGCAACAAATAGGTTTTGACGTGACCCAGGGTTAACGTAACGTCGTCGTTGTGGTAATGGGGCTACCCCTTTATCGCTGGATGGTTTCATGGAAAATCCTATAGATGGATGAGAACTGAGGGTAGCCCCATGACTTAGGAAACCTCGATGGTAAATTTTGGGGATATCACTGGGTTTTGCCTATTTCGCGGTCGGTGAAGGGAGCTATGCTTGTATCCATATTTTTGGATATTTAGCCAAAGTTTGGTCATGTTTTTTGTCTTCGAGCTTTGTTTTGATATGTGGTTAGGGCCATTCGTTTTTTTTTGGGGGGGGAAGTGAAAAGTTAGTAGTTTCTGGTTTGGTTTCTTTTCCTCAGTCACATTTAGGATAAACATTAGGACACACGGATCCCCGAGTTTCTCACAATAGTCCCCTTTATTTTCTCAGTATGTTTGGGATGGGTTGAAGGAACCAATCAGATCTTGTTTTAGCCTCACTTACTATGTTATATGATGTTATATGTATATAATTGTGTTTATTATACATATTTATAATAGAGAGACAGACAGAGCTAACTTTAAGCTGTTGTTTCCTTTCATGTTTGCACACCTCCCACTTATTACACGCTTGTTGCACAAATCACCATGATGTGAACGGCTGTGAGTACTACACTTCGGTTGATGGGATCCTGGATCCTGGATGATCCTGGAAGGTGGTACCCCAGCTATGTCAGCAGTTGGCGGAGAAAAATGTACCGACTTTGCCAACCAAATCATACTAGATCCCATTAAATCACTATTAAATTACCATGAAATTCCATAACATCATCATTAAATGCCAGTAAATCCCACTAAATCACTATTATATCACAAGTGAATCCCGTAACATCACCATTAAATCCCATAACATCACCATCCTTGCTGGCAAAACACCCATTCTGGATGCCTTCAGCTGCCTATGCCTCAAGGAAGTGCCCGACTTGAACCTCTACTACGAGATGTGTCAGTCCTTGGCCGATGCCATCGGGCTCATAAAGAAACAGTGGCCTTGACATCGTCAGGGGTCGGTCGGGGTGGTTTCACCATAGCTAGATGGGGACCGAATAGCTATGATATACTGGCTGGTGGTGACTGGAACCATGGAATTTTATGACTTTCCATATATTATTGGGAATGTCATCATCCCAACTGACGAACTCCATGGTTTTTCAGAGGAATTGAAACCACCAACCAGTATAGATATATAGAGTGTAGTAAAAATAGCAATGACTTGGTGGCCCATGGTGGCCCATGGTGGCCCAACGGGGATGTGAACAAGAAAGTGGAACATGGTCTAGCCAGAATTCATGGCGTGCAGCATCCATGGTGCAAGATGTTTTTCCTGGCACATTTGCGAAGCCTTTGCCCAGGTATTTGCATGAGTTCCCGCAGAACTCCTTCGAGGCACGTTGAGTATGGCCATGGTGAATCCCTGGCTCTGCCACTGAACTTGACAAATACGAGGGAATTAGATCATTAATGTCCAACCAGATGATTATTCCCTCATAGATATTCCCTGGTTTAACATCACCTGGTTTAACATCACCAATAGAAGATTAGATCATCACCAATATGAGGGATATTCTATTGCTGATGTTAAACCAGCTGATCTCCAAATAGATAGACAGAGATGGGGTCTCCCTAGGATTTCACATGGGTCTCTCTTGTGACTTGTTTTCTGGGTTTGGAAAATTAAACATCCGTAAAGTCACAGTGCTGTGTATGAATAGTATAAACATAGTATAAACACTATTCACAACCCTGAATAAATTCACAGCACTAAACATCCAGACTCAGTCACTTTTACTGTGTTGGTAGAGTCACATGATGGGAAAGCCGGTCCACGTGGGTGGTGAAAAATTCAGGGTCAAGGAGGGTTGGTGACTAATAGTAATTTACCCATACACATATACACATATAGTTATATAAGTTATAATATATATATATATATCATTGGAATTTCCCCATATACAAATGTGAACATGTGTATATACATACATATATATATATAATATACACATATATACATGTACTAGTAAATATCATTAACCCCGAATTGTGGCTGATGGTGCTTATAATGCGGCCGGATAGATGTTGATCTTGTTCGTGGTACCCATGTGTTGCCCTACCCAGTTGATGACCTGCTACTCTGCTCTACTACATTCCCTTCACAAAGTGATTGAAATGCCAAGTGTTCAAGAGAAAGCAGAAAGACACAAGTGCATTTTGAGGTGACACCATCATATGACAATCATACATTCTAAAATCATATACATAACAGTCATGGTTAATCATAACAACATCCAACATATCAATAGATAATATATAACACAAACATAAATTATGTTTGGTCTTACGTGTTGTTTTCATTTTGATGGTTATTCTTTCTTTTCAAAAAAATCATTGGTTTGATGATGTGCTTATTGTTTGCTGTTTACAATCTGTGATATTGATAACACCTCTATAGTTGACATTATATAACCCTACAAACCTACAAAAAATAAAGGTTTGGTGGCCCCGGCACAACAGGTAGGCAAGTTTGATCAAACAATTTTTGAACACAATATATCCACATTTACCAGCATAATACGGACTGAAAGGTAGAATTTTGGTAGATTTTTTCAGACAATTATGGTGTGGCATTCTAACTTTCAATGGATTTTTTTTGGTGGCCCTGGCAGCATTCTAACTTTCAGTCTTGTGATATAATTGATATTATTATGTTCTGAACTTGCCACCCATCCATCCTTTCCTATCATATAAGTTTTTGTGTTGTCTTATTATTATGCGAGTTTATTTTGTGTTTATGTTTTGAAATATTTTGAATTTTTAACTGGAAAAACAGAAGACTCAAACACTTTTAGCATCTTCAGATTAGATATATAGACTAATAGACTAATACAATGTATGTTGCAGATGTATGTATTTTTTCAGATCTAAAGTGTCTAAACATGAGAATGTATGTATTGCGCAACAAGTGCTATGCAGAACAAATCAGTCTGTGGTGCAGTGGTTTGGCCGACCTTGGACTGGTGATGAAGTTTCCGAGTGTGTTCACGGAGTCATAATATCTCATTTGATATTTCATTGTACATATATATATATATACATAATATACATATACATATACAAAGATATTTATATATAATATATATATAGGTACTTCGGACTCAAATCATTTCGAATCCTCTTAAATTCACATCAAATTCACATCAAACTCACTCATCAAACATCCCTAATATTTCTGCGGCAAATCCTCCACAAACTCGCCGTCGCCAGGACGTGCTTCCCATCCAGGAGGCCCTGGCATTGCAAAGCCGCTTCCGTGAAGGCTCCGTCACAGGTGTCGCTTGGAGATCTCGTCCGGTGTTTTCACGGGAGGGGACGTTGATTGGGACGTAAAGATTGGTGAAACCCCAAAAAGGTGGGGATAACAAAAACATGGATATATATATATAGATAGATAGATAGATAGATAGATAGGTGTATGAATGATATACTATATATATATACTTAGTGAGAATTTGTTTGAAACCTTGATAGTTAGCAGTTTTGGGGATATAAAATGGGAATGATAATGATACAATGGGTAATAAGTGTTATCGATTTTGCAGAGACCCGCCTTTTGAGCATTGCATTTGATGTACTCTGTGTGTATGGAAACTGGACAGTACTTGGTTGGCAACATTGATTGTACCCCATTTATATATGAGATCCCCCCAGCAAAATGGGGACATCGTCGATGTGATTCCCCAACTTAAATCAGTGACTGTGCAGGTCTTACGTATTTTTCATGGTAGATATATAATATTATATATATATAATTATACATCATGATATGTCTATAGTCGTCTATAGCCTTTTTGTTATACTAATGTATTCTACAATGTGGTGCCCCCGTTCGAGCGAAAGCGTTCAGTTGCCTGAGAAAAGCGGCTGAATTAACTATGGTAAAAATAGTAGATATTAAACTACAGTATTCATGGGGTTTATAAACCAACCAACAAACATCACTGGGGGGCAGCACTTTGTATAGTTCATGGGCTTAGCCAACGATCCGCTTGGATGATCCCGCTGAGGCGAAATTCGATCTCTTGTGGTACCTGCAGAATGGCGCCCATCTCTTGGCTGGCAGACCCTTGGAGGAACCGGTGTGGTGGAGACCCGGGTTTTTTCGTCATGCTTGAAAACGATGTTTGTAAACGATAGTCACATATGGTAACACATAGTAATTAGTAACACATAGTAACTATGTCAATATCTCTACTATAAAGCCATATAAAACCTCAACAGTTAGTGGAGTTCTGATAGCAACTGTGCCGCGATGCTTGCGGCACCACCTTGCGGGATAAGCCTTGTCACCACGGGTGGCAAGAGATGCGTCTCGTTTTTTTTTGTAGGGTGGCAAGTGATGACAAGACCATTGAGATATGGGTTGAACATGGGTGAAATACATTGGTTGATCAACAAAAACATGGCTGAATCAACCAATGTTTGAAAACCCATGGCATATGCCAAACTTTTCACCAATGGTTTCACCTATGATAGTACAATCACCTATGGCAAATGGTGAAACTTCATCGTTGACATGGGTGTTTGTAATATCATTTTCCCATTTTCATGGATGAACACCGTTGAAGTTGAAGTAACGTTTGAACATGTTTGACAATGTTGTGAAAAAAATGATATAGATATCAGTCCAATATCATGAAAAACCATGTTGGTATATGGGTATGGATCAATACCTATTAATACCATTTTTAGGGGGATGAACATCCATAAATCCCAGCCATTTTGATGTGAACTACAGGGGTACTATTGGTTTTGACACACTGCCATATCATGACAGTCGACAATGTGGTTTTTTCACCATTCTTTGAACCATTGTTGGTACCTCAAAATCCAATGGTTTGGATCCTATGATTTTCCCATGTCAAAAACCGATTTTTTGGGGATTTGGCCCATTTTCAGACACAAAAATAAAAGGTCAACGAAGCATTTTATAATCTGAGTGTCTCAGACTTGATCTTGGACTATGTCAAAAATTTCGTCCAAAATATGTTCATGAAACATTGACCTTAAGCAAGGCTGACATCAAAGTCTGATTGACTCGGGCGGAAGGGCATGTGGATTTCAGATGATTTCAGGACCATCCAGATCCATTCCATGTTCAATCATTTTATGGATATATACTGATTGGTGGTTTGGAACATGAATTTTATGACTTTCCATACATTGGGAATAATAATGGTTATATATGTAAATTATGAACATTATGAAGTGTTGATATTAGTGTTTCCATCATTTTGTGGTCAATTGAACTTGGTTCCATGCTTCCTTCATGTCTCATATGCCGGCCACCGCGGGATCCCGGTGGAAGTTATCCAACAAAAAACGCCGAGGCAGTTTTGCGAAGAAGCACCGCACCACGGTCTTCAAACCCTTCAAGATCCAGGAGTTGATGATCGATGCAGTGTTGCAGCCAGGAGCAGAGCTCAGAGCTGTCAGGTCATTTCTGGATGATTTAAGCGAGCGGATTTCGGGGACTGGAAAATCCAATTAAGTTCTTTGCAAGCAATGGAAAATAAGCATAACTTAACCATAACTTAACCATAACTTAGATGTTGTTGACTATCAAAGATTGACCATGGTTTCTAGTGACTGAAAACCATCAAGTGATGCCGGGATGCCCCACTCCGAAGCGCGATGGTTTTGTTCACTAGCCATATTGAGGTTTCAGTAAGATATACCCTCTGGTTATGACTAACATAGCCATGAACAATCCCTTATAAATGGAGGTTTCTAGCTGGGAAAATCATCTATAAATGGAGCATTGTCCAGTTCGCTATGTTATAACCAGAGGGTATCTATAAATTACAATATAGATTCTATAGATCAGATTATAACTGGGATTACAACTACAATTACAACTACAATTGCAACCTTTTTTTTGGCTGAGAGCTTCAACGTTACATCGTAGCTTCAACGTCTCTGGCATTTGTCGGATCTTGGGGAAAAATCAAACGGATATCACTGGGATGATCCAAAAATCCCATATCCATCCATATCCATATTATATTCAGGTTGGAAATCAATGTGAATATAATCATCCCAACTGTTAATTATGTGTTATAATCATTGTGAATCAAGTGTTATCATTTACATTTATTAATGTTTATATGCCACAATGTGGTGCCCCCGTTCGAGCGAAAGCGTTCAGTTGCCTGAGAAAAGCGGCTGAATTCTATGGTTTATAAACCAACAAACATCACTGGGGTTTATAAACCAACAAACATCACTGGGGGTCACCACTTTGCAGGATATGGATAAATGATGAAATGTGTTTATATAATTTGATTTAACCTCTAAAAAACCAGCAAACTTCCCCCAAAATCCCCGTAAAAAACCTTGGAGATATGTTTATGATTTCTTTCTACATAGTATACATAGAGCAAAATCACCAGCGGTTCATGGTGAACCAACGGAATTCACCCTGTTTTTTCAGGACCCCAATTGGTCTTTGGCATCGCACCGCCTGGAACGGGGAAAACCGCGGTGGTGTCACATATTCTGCCAGAAGCTCAGGGGGATTTTACAGCGACAAACCAAGGCGAGAAAACGATATGAGATATTGGGGGAAAATCATGACCATGAAATTTCCCATATGCGAACCATGGTGCTGGTATATTTACCTACAAAACTGGGTGATTTTTAGGGCAAATGTTGGGGCAAATGTTGGTAAATATTCCATACATGGAGCATATGGGTTTGGGGGTATACCGGAAAAACCCTATCTTTATAGAAAGCCACCCTCTGGACCCAGGTTGTCACAGAATTTGCCGAAAGGATGATGTTGGACGAATTTTGAATGAACCTTAAATGACCAGATCAAATTCATTGAGCATATCAAGCCGCCATTCTTGGTCCGAAGATAAGTCATTAGCAGATGGAGAATATGGAGAATAGCGGCAATCCAACATAGCCATGGACAATCTACGGAATTTCCTTCGATGTTTTTCCCACCAAACGAAACCCTCCAGGCTTTCCTACCCATCCCCAGGATGTCCCCAGGCTTTCCACGGTTGGTCACCTGTTGAGGCTCTTAAGGTCCATTAGGCGTTCCATTGGGGGTAGCAAATTTTGACCCACCACATGGTGATTTGGCCTGATTTGTTGCCTCCTGGAGATGCCTGGAGATGCCTGTGCCTTTGACATCCTTTGACGATCCAGCGTTTAGGAGCGAGGATAAAAAAAACATCAGCAACTTGAGTCACTTGGAATTTCGATGGATCACTACTTGGTGGCTCATCCCACTTAGTAAATGGGTTAGTTCACCCCAATTATAAGTGGATTAACCCTACTTATTATCCCATGTAAATCACTGGAAATGTTCCATGGGAAATTCCAAGCCATCGCCCGAGGAATCTTTTTCCTGTGCATACGCTCCTTGGTTTCAGTGGGATGGGACCGGGACAGTAACTTTTCTGCAGGCGGCCAGCTTCAACGTCTGGCTTTTTCTGTATGAAATAGCAACCGAAAAGAGACGAACATGTACGAAATAATGGTGAATGGAAGCTTTTCTGAATCTTTGGAGTAATGAGTCAGAGTCGTCTTCATCTGGTTGGTGGTTTGGAACATGAATTTTATGACTTTCCATGTATTGGGAATAGTAACCCCAATTGACGACCTCATATTTTTCAGAGGGGTAGGTATACCACCAACCAGTATTATTGGTAATATAACCACTATTCTTAATATAATCCCATTTTCGATGATTATCCCATAACAAAATCCCATGATATCACAGGAAGTCTTCTATGATTTAGGCAGCCATGTTTTTTTTTTCCGGTTGCAGCGACCTCACCAGAAATGATGATGGGAAAAATTACCGGCTTTTCAATGTCGGTAACTTATGGGCGGCACCTTGATGGCGCAGCTTTTGAATCTTAAAAAAAATATATGGGATGATAGTAATTTAAGATACCCTCTGCTAAACTAACATAGCTATTGAAAATTGCCATTTATAGCTGATTTACTCATTAAAAATGGTGATTTTCAATAGCTATGTTAAATTACCAGAGGGTAATTTAAGCCCATATGCCATGGCTTATGAAGTCTGAAAACAAAGCTGGTGGAAGTCCATGATTTCGATCAAGGTATCCCAAGAATCTGGTGTTTTCGGAGCTCCAAAGCTCTACAGATGTCTACAGGAATCTACAGGATATGGCCCTCTGGCCGACATTTTGATACCGGAGGATGTTTCAATGGTCTCGTCTGGATGATCTGGGCACAACTCGATGGAATACGAGAATTGGAAAAAAAAAACAATCTGTGGTAAATTACCGCAGGAACTCTGGTTTCCTATATATTCCTATATATTCCTATATATTCCTATATGATAACTATGATAATATATTGTTAATCCAGAGATGCATGTCATTGGTGCTGAGAAGTCCTGAGAAGTTTCTTCATCAATCGCAAACCATCCATTGGTTCAAAGAGCTGCCCTTGCTTTTCGATTCGTCCATATTTGGTCAAACTGGACCTGCAACATCCTGCAACAAAGGTCAACAGACTTGTGCATATTGTTGCTCTAGGGTTCAGTAGCAGCGTCAATGCCATCCAGATTTCCGAATTGTTGTTCAATGGTCCAAACATGGGTCCAACAATGCAAAACCTAAGATGCCCAGCAAGGGGGGGCAGTTTCTAAACAGTACCAGTCGACAATGTGTGCCTTGAAGTCGTTGATTAGATATAATCACTCAGACTCATAAACTGCTGCTTCCTGAGGCTATACCCAATAAACATCAAGAAACAAAGATTTCAAGGAATATCAAGGAATTAAATGATTCCGTTACCATCAATTTACCCATTGAACCATCATTTCTGGAGTACATCATTTTTCCACCATCTTGTGGTGAAATCTTTATGTTTTTGTTGACAAGACTCCATTTTCAGTAGCAATTTGTATTGGATGAACCGTGCCCAGGATTAAGTTCAGGGAAACCTACACGAAAAAGCCGAGATTTGAGCTACAACACACCTGCTTTTCTGTAGATTTTCCCGGAAACGCCATGCCGCCACACGCGAAACGCCAAAAAGTGGCCTCGGAAGACAAGGCCGCTTCTGGGACATCACGACGTCAAGACGCAAATGAATGCAAATGATGCGTACTATACAAGGGGAACCACACGAAAAAAGACTTTGTTCCAAGTAGGCGAAAGTCTGTCTTCGTTTTTTTGTTGGTACTTGGTACTCTTTGTTTTTTTTAATATTATGATCAAATGATGTTGTTGCACTTGTTGATAGTTTACTATTGTTTGTTTATTCTATCTATGCCGTACCCAGAAACTCACAAGGCCTTACAAAAGGAGGCCTCTGGACAAAGGCCTTAATGGGGCACAAAGGCCTTAAATCTATATATCCCCAAAAATGGTCTCATATATTATATACCTATCAGATCAACCCTTAACGATTGTTTCAATAAGTTCCAATAGGACACCAACAATAACCCCGTTGGTAATGATCTATATGTACTTCCACTACACTGGGTCTTGAGCACTGTCGATCATGAATCAGAAAATTGCAAATCTGATTCATCTTGTTTTGTTCCGTGATTCCATATCCAGCGCAACCAAAAAACAACTTTTTTGTTGGGAGAACTCCTTCCATGCTTTATTTAGGCCTTTCCATTTTTTAATAATTATACGCTTTATCTGCGGCATTTGAAGGCCTTTCCACCGTTTTTCCACGGCTCATGTTTTTGTTTTTTTCAAACATATACGACACTTACCTGTTTTTTTCTTTTTCAGACATCATGAAATAGCCAAACATCAAATTTCTGACTTTGCAATTTTGTCCATTGATAAATCATTGTTTTCTATTCTACAGTATCATATTGAAATCCAGAAACGCCTAAGAACATCTCTTGATGAAACTTTTGGGCCATCATTGCCACTGGAGGCAAGCATTTTGGTAGGGCTATAGAGGGACCCGATTCTAGGCCTTTCGTTTCAAACAAGGTCGAGGCCTTACAAAAGGAGGCCTCTGATGCATAGGGTGTAGTTTATCTCCGGTGTTGCAGTCTTTTTTTTTCAGTTAAGAGACTTTGGAAAGATAGACCCCATTCGACCCAAGAAGTCTGTCTTTGAAAAGACAGTCATCTGACGGGTGGTCCACCTTCCAAAAATCCACTCCTGTCGCAGCAAACGCTAGAGGCGCGAAGTCCAGATAAGGAGCCGAAGTTCAGCCGTTGGTTTGAAACACCTTTCCATTGTGTTGTCAGACATAAGTTCGAGTTGAGTCTTCAATATGTGCTTGTCATGCAGGACAGTAATTGTCAATTGATAAAGACAAAGATAGGAAAAGCCCCCCAGCATTTGGCTTCGGCAGAATTCCCTGTTGAAAAAGGTAAGGTACCTTTTGTTTTTTTCTAAGCGTAGAAATTCAGAAAACCTGGCTAAACCTTCGTGATTGGCTTGGTTCATGTGTTGTTTTTCCAGGAGATCCCTGCAAAAACCCACTATTCACCAAGCAAAATCTAAAGGAACTCTGGTGATGAGATGATTCATAGGTGTTTGATCCCATCAATTTTAATTAATAGGCTTTCCCATAACAAAAACCATCCAGCGATAAAGGGGTACCCCATGACTGGAAGGAAACCACCATTTATTTATGGTGTCAAATGTCAAGTCATTGGATATGCCTTAGTCCGATCCATGGTTTTTCACTGCCGATCCCCCATCGTGCAAGGCATATGGCAATCCAATCCCGCGGCGCAAGATTAGCCTCTGGTAAACATAGAACAAACTATGGAACATGACCATTTTTGATAGGTAAATCAGCCATATCTATGGCCATTTTCAGTAGCGAACTTTGGTAAACTACCAGAGGGTAGAAAAACTTCAGGACCTGGATCCAGTGGAGAGAATCAGATGTGTGCAGTGCATGGCGACGTTGGTCAATTCAATGTTTACCAGTGGCACCCATTACAATAGCAATTATAGTGATTCAATGGGATATTAATGAGATCACCATTGAATTGCAATTCACAACTTAGGTTTTTTTTGATCCAAGCGTTGTTACATCCAGCCATCACTATCCCACCCGGATTGAATCCAGGTTTTTGAATATCATCGAATGCCACTGTTTTTGAATGGTAAACATGCCACCTATAAAAATGGTGATCTGGGGGATGGCTTAGTTATTGATTAACCAACATTTTTAATGGCTTTAAAATGGTTTGATGTCAAGTTGATATTGTTTAAATGCCAACAACAATCTATAGTTTCTGGTTGGTGGTTTGGAACATGAATTTTATTTTCCATATATTGGGATTTTCATCATCCCAACTGGTCCGAACTCCATCATTTTTCAAGATGGTGGCGAAAAACCAGCAACCAGCTATTATTGGTATTATAACCAGCTATTAGTATATATATATATAATCTCATTGTTGATGGTTATCCCATAAAATAAACCCATTCAAAGCTACTAATGCCATGCCGTGCCATCTCTTGGTGCGCCGTTCCCAGCGCCGTTGCGTTCCCAGATCCCAGATATTCCCAGGACCGCAGCATCAGCATGGCCATCACCCTGAAAGGTAGCGTCATCACCGAGGCCATTCTGCATGGCTACAAGGACCGGTGCGATTCCCCACTTTGGAATCGCAAGATGGTGGGGTTTTCTTAGCAGCAAAATTTGTGTGTTTTATGGGTTGAATGGGGTTTAGTATGATTTTGAGTTTTCTAAGTTGGTATCGGTATAGCTAATATAACTATTAACAACTATTGTAATTACAACTACAGTGACCGGGGTTTATGAACCAACTTATCACCGGGGGACACCACCTTCTAGACCCTCCAAGCACCCATAAATGATGTAATGAGTAAAAGTACCAACATGATGGGATAAACATCGTGAAACATACCATTCTGGTAATGGGTACTTGGAGGGTCTAGGTATACCATATATATATATGCTTGTCTACACCTTGAGCCTCAGTTTGTATCTGGAACACTGGGCCAAAACATGTAAAAACCATACGTTGTTTTTGGTAAACGCCAGCGTATCGAGGGTTAATGAAGCTTATTGAGCCACAATGATAAACATCTACTGGTTGGTGGTTTGGAACATGATTTTTATTTTCCATATATATATATATATTGGGAATTTCATCATCCCAACTGGTCCGAACTCCATGATTTTCAGAGGGGTGGCGAGGTATACCACCAACCAGATATTCGTCAATGCAGCTGATTGGTGGGTTCTTTTTCATGCGTCATGGCTTCAAGATGTCGATGTGGGGTCCAGGCCAGTTGCTGGAAATCCACGACTTCTATGGGGGGCTTTCAATAGGAATGCTTCACCGAAGGAAACAAATCGTGTGTATTTTCCAGCAAGGCATGTTTGACACCGGAGGGTCAAGCAATAATTACCCATCACAAATCCATTAATCATCAACAATCCATGAATCATCCAATAATCCAGTGTATCATAGTGTATCTCTGTTTTGAGGTGAAAACATCAAACAGATTCTGGATGTGCTCTCGTCGGGTCCAAAAAAGGTGAACCCCGCGCACCATCCGAAGAGCGTTTTTCAGATCTGAACCATTTGAGCAGTGTCCAACACACCAAGGAAAGTAGTTTTCTATGCATGATATAATATAATAAAGGATAATAAAGGACATTAATATAGGGTTTCCTGATCTATAAAGATAACTATACAACCCATGAAACAAAAAAGTGGGCCTTCCCAGATACAAGTTTACAGTTTACAGCCCCATTAGTTATTAACTATAGCTAAGAGTATCATAAATGTCAAAAACCATGGATGTTGGAGTTACGCCAACTTAGCTAACATCAATCAGCTATAAATCCCATGGCTCCTCACCATGTTTCTTAAGGTTAAATCACGGCTGCGGAAATGCAGGACGTGGAAAATCGTTCCGTGCGGCTACCGTTGGGTTGGATCGGCTTGCACACTGGCAAGGCGGGGGTTGAAAAAGCGCTGGTTACCCTCTGGTAAACCTACAAAAAACGATGGAACATCACCATTTTTTTATGGGTAAATCAACTATTTCTATGGCCATTTTCAATAGCTATGTTAAATTACCAGAGGGTAAAGAGATTGGGGTTTAGCCGTTTCAGCCACAAAAACATTGATTTTATAGGGGCATTATAGGAATTTTGTAGGATATGGACCATATGGATGTTCATGATGATTGAATGGGATTTCCCTCGGGGAATCTAACATGGCAATAGGAAAATCCCTGATTAGAAGTTTTTTTTTTTTTATGGGGAAACTGTCTACAATGTGAGGCCCCCAAGATATAAGTTGGTTTATAAGCCCCAGTAACTACTGTTATAAGTACCATAAACCATAGTTATAATTGTATGAATGGGGGATTTTTAATTGCCACATTTGATTGCCGAAGCGTATTCACCATTTATCGATTAGATATCGACGACTAGCAGCTGATCTACAAATATGGGCGGACCCCAAATTCTGCTACTTGAGTTTGCTATATATGTAATTAAACCTCCCCAACTGGAGTGGGGTATCTGCAGTATCCCCCATAAACCCAACTATCAAGCTAGTTTGTTGAAGGAAGTTGCACTTTGTCTACAGTTGGGTTGCTTCAAAGCATGTTTATTTGGCCAGACGTTCAGAATAAAAACCCATGCTCATGTATTGTTTCGAACACCGAAAAGCTGTCCCAAACCCATTTTGGGGGCAAATGTCAACACATCCTCAATAAAGCTCCATAGTCAAAACTACATCCAATATTTACCTTTGAATCATCATTGCAGAATGTCATAGTGTTCATTATTGTTTGTCATTGTTTCATAGACCATGATTTTGTAAATGATTTACACATATTTCTGGGTAAATTATAACGACCTCACTGCGACCTCACTGGAAATCATGGTTAATAAGGGGAATCATCCCCAAATGGCCTTAATTCAGGTGAAATATTATGGCCATTACCCAGATATTTGGGTCCATACAATTGCCATTTACCAATAGGGGGATGTGATTATTAGCCCCCCAAAGAAATGGCCATAGACCCAGCTCTCCCAAGGGAAAATGCGATGCTCTACTGGTCCGGAGCTGAGAAAAGGGGCTGTGAGGGTTTAGACGATGGCTAAAAACCATGGGATATACAAGGGGTTTGACCTCAGGAAGAATGGGATATAGTCATGTAGAAAATTATGGTGTATATATATATATAAATATGTATATATTATATTATATTATCTTATATGATATTATATTATATTTTTATTATATTATATTATATATATATACATGTGTCCAACTTGATCGTTGTGGGTTTGATTGAACATGTTTTGAAACACCGGTTGATGTGTTCATACCTTTCTCCATGTTGACCTAACCAGAGCGACCAATCCCCGAATCACCAAGGATTTCAGGATGAATCACTCCCTGGTCACCTGGGTCGGGGGTGAATCCACATTTTCCCATGACTTTTCCAATCCACTTTTTCCAACTTTCCAACCACTCAAATGTGACTTCTTAAGCAAATCCACAGTTCAAAACCAGATTTTGAATGGTTTTTGAGCTGAGTTCTTGAGAAAACCCGAATTTTGTGGGGCCTATCCTTGATGTTGCTAGTGATATACTCACGTTGCTCCTAAAAAATCACAGCTACCTGTGGGACTGAACCATGTTAAACCTCCGTTTTTGTCAGTTCATTGTCGACACTATAACTACGTATGGGTAAAGCCATGGATACAACCATGGGTATAACCATGGATGTAACAATGTATAACCAAAATCAGCGTATGACATGGTATAACCAAGAAATCTCTTGAAAGATCACGGTTCATCATCTTAATTTCATCAATTTTAAGTCTCATTTTCCAGCTTGAACCCCGAAACTCTCGGAAAAAGAATCCATGATTCCCTTGTTTTTCGCAAGGTAAATCAACTGGTTGGTGGTTTGGAACATTTTTTCCATATATTTATAATATGTTATAATCCCATCATATAACCATTAACATCCATTAACATCCATTAACCATCCATTAACATCCATTATCCAGGTATAGTAAATCACCAGATTTCGCTTCCACCTGGCCATGAATTTCAGGATCAGATCGTCCGTCGCCTGGCGCCACCCGACGCACCGCTGCCGCCGGACGCGGAGTGTCCCAAGGGCTGCGTGGTGGGCGCCGCATGGGTGCAACGCACTGTGACCTAGCGGAGTTCATGGGGTTAAATAACCAGAGGGTATATATTAAATCTATATTATATCCATTATCCATTATCCATCTATTGTTAATAGGAAAATCGATCTTTGATTTATGGTACTCCCGAAACAGCTCCAAACACCGAGACTGAGACTGTATTTGGAGTTATTTAAATTGGAGTCTGTTTACACCTTCGATGGTATTTGGAGCACTAGGGATGATGGGTATATGTAATGGGTAAATGGATGTTTTTTAAAGCCATTAACTCATGAACTATGGATATGGTGGGTATATGATGGGTATATGATGGGTATATGATGGGTATATGGGTATAAACCTACTATTTAACCCATAGTTAATAGGTTTTTAAATGGATTTAAAATGGGTAAAACAATACCATAGACAATCCCCCAGTCATCACAATTTTTATAGGTGGTATGTTTACCATTCCCAAATGGCATGAACATCCATTAACTATGGCTAACTTTAACTTTGAGACCCCACTAACTGTGGATTAGTAGGTGTATGTAGCTGTTTAAATCCATATATATATATATATATATTGTTGGTAAAACAATGCCATAAACCACACATGACTGGGGAATGGTAAGTTTAGACAAGCTATTTATGAATGGTGATGACATGTGACTGGGGGATGGTTTATGATTGTTTTACCAACATGAATGGCTTTAAAATCGGTTGATGTTGTTTAAAAACCTCCAAACAATCCCTGGTTTTTCTGGGGTTGAAAGCTACTAAGGCTCAATTCATAGGGATGACATGTGGTGCTTACCTGCCACAACTAGCATGACTGGGGATGGTTTATGGTAAACAAAGCACCCATATTTTTTTGTGATGACTTGCGGATTTATGGTGACCTGGTGTGGATTGTAATTAAATGCTGATATGCTACAGTTATGGCCCAAAAAACAGTTATATATATAACTGAAAAAAACTCCTATAACTAGGGTTAGATATCATTATCAAGCAGCCATTTATTAACTGTTTTTGTTGGGCCATTAAGTGTATGTCCTAAGCAGCAAAAAACAACATTATCCAGGAGCCACATTCGTGCCACATTAAGATCTAAGATGGTGATATCACTGGTGATTTTGATGGTTCATCCCGAAAGTCGGGAAGTTCGGAACTAGGGATGATGGGATAATGGGTTAATGGGTAAATGGATGTTTTTTTTAAAGCCATTAACTCATGAACTATGGATATGATGTGATGGGTATATGGGTATAAACCTACTAATTAACCCATAGTTACCATTGCCATCACGGGATTCACGACGGATTTTTGTAGCACCAAGATTTTGAGCTCCACCTGCTGCAGGAGATCGTGCTTTTTGAGTCACCTGCTTAGGGTAATAACTAATGGTGATTAATGATGGTTATTGATGGTTAATGATGGTGATTAATGGTGACTAAAAAGATGATTTCACTTACTCTCTGGTAAATTTTCACACTTCGACCCTGAATTTTTCGCCATTGTTTATCACCACCTGAGCGGTGCCGAGTTTTTTCGGATGTCAGCCACAACGACCGAAGGTGTTTTTATTTGGGACTACGAAAAACCTATGTCATCACACCAAAGCATAGACACAGACACATTTTTTGCATGCTAGTTTGAACATTTACCCTCTGGTAATTTAATGGGAAAATCCACTATTTCTATGGCCATTTTCAATAGCTATTTTGACATAACCAGAGGGTAACCCTTCTTGAAATGTGCTTGTGGCGCACTACAATATCTTTGGTTAGCCACGTAGAGATATATTCACTATGTCCAATCATTGGCTTAGATGTAAACAAAAACCTATCATAAATCAACCAGACATCTCCATGGATTGCTGAAATATCCCAATTTGCTGCTGTGAAACCCAATTGTGCTGAAATCCTCGTCTTAGCTACTGATATCGTACTTGCTGATTTCAAAAAAAAGGGATAATTCATCCTTCCCATTGACTTTCACTCCATCATTTTCAAGATGGTTAATTATTGCACCACCAACCAGGTTATTATTAACCATCATCAACCATATAATAACATATAATAACCCTATATTAACCATTATTAACAGTATATTAACCACTAACCAGTTTTGGATGGTCAACGATGGTACCGTAGGTGACTTTCGATGAGCTTCGGTCGCAGTTTGGGTGTACTGAGGCGGGGGCGTCTTCAGGGGCCGCCGAAGATTCATCGGTTTTTCTAGGTGTTTTCTCTATGGGGGTTATTAATATGTATGAACCCATGGGTTGATAAATGCTGATAAATTAACCATTGATAATAAACTAAAGATTATTGACGAATCCTTATTACATTTATTATTATTTATTTGTTAACTTAATCATGAATCCTCAAGTCACAAAGTGGTGCCCAATGCCAAGCCCCTTCAACAAAAGCCCAAGTCTCACCAAGCACCTTAGCAAACTGAGCTCATTTGCGGGACGTGGAATAGCCTGGAATATATCGAATACAGTTGTGAATGGGGGCTGAACATACAAAAAGAATCTGGTTGGTGGTTTCAAACATCTTGATTTTTTCATAGTATATGGGATAATAATTCTTCCCATTGACGAACTCCATCATTTTTCAAGATGGTTAAAACCACCAACCAGATATTATTGGTATTCTAACCACTATTATTATATAATCCCACTATTTTTCTGATTATTCCATAACTATTATTGACTACTTTTTTTCAAGATGGTTACAACCACTAACCAGGAACCATGAAACAGCCATTGTTTCAATGGTCATTTTGGGAGGTTGAACCTGGCACTGGTGGAACTTTTAAAGCAAGGCAACCATTTGGGTTGGTTGTTCCAACATGTTTCAACACTTCTTGATATGTTGGAAGTAATATGAAGTAATCAGATCTACGGATCTTCAGCCTATACTTACGTTCGGTGGTACCCCCCAAACGTGAAATGTCTATTGGTTTATAAACCCCCATGAATACTATAGTTTTATATTACCAACAAAAACCATCGTGCGTTATAAAGTGGTTTATTAAACCCCATGAATACTATATCTAGATATATCACCATATATCACCAACAAAAACCATCGTGAAATTGGAGTTACCCTCTTGTAAACTAACATAACAGTGAAAAATCACCATGTTTAAAAGGTAAATCAACTATACATGGGCCATGTTCAATAGCAAACTGTTAAATTACCAGAGGCTATACCATCATATATCCCATTAAATCACATTGAATCCCATTAAATCCCATTGAATCACCATTAAATGAACGCGATTCCGACAAGGGGGGCACCACCGAACAAAAGAAGCATCAAACTCTCCTGGGATCAAAGTTGGCACCACAGAATGCACAAAGCGTTCTTTACGAAGCGACCACGGTACGAAGCCGGTAGAGGTATCTATCCCATATGCGAACCATGGTGCTGGTATATTTACCTACAGAACTGGGTGATTTTGTTGAGGTAAATGTGGGTAAATATTCCAGCACCATGGTTCGCATTTGGGTACTGTATTTCTTAAGTGTGGTAAAGCCAGTTTGCCACAAACCATCAACGAAAGGTTTATGATTCCGGTATAGCTTTTCAGGATGATGATTGCTATGACGAACAGTCATGGTGAAAGGGATGGTGACGACAATGCATTGGCTTCACTACATCAACATACATTCATCATTAATATTGTGTGATTCTCGATGATGAATATCTCCATGTAAGGAAGATTATCCATTACTATCCCCATTTAGTGATTATCCATTAACAGTTATTGTCCATGATCCACTGACTGATTATCCATTAATGATTATAGATCCCATCCGAAAATCATCACTCAATGATGGCTTTTATTTATGGAACTGGATCAGGATAATCACATAAACATGGGAGAACCCTGAACAAGAATATCCCATTGAGTGATAGATCCCATCATATCCCGTTTCATTACCCTCTGGTAAACGTTTACATAACTATGGAACATCACCATTTTTAATGGGAAAACTCACTATTTCAATGGCCATTTTCAATAGCAAACTGTTGACATGAGAAACCCACAGCAGTGCATGATTTTCCCTCCGGAACCTCCGTTGATAAGCTGGCCAGGCATGCCACGGCTGCTCGGCGAAAGAGCGGTTAAACGTACGTTGTTTCGGAACGGCAGATCCCAGCTGGGGTTTGTAAAAAAAACGGACAAAAAAGGACACCATGAATGGTTGATCACCGATATATATATATAAATAATTACATATATATATATAATTATAGTATATATATATATATATTGGTGAATATGCGTTATATTATAACCATGATATATCTGGTTTTAATTGGTTTTATATTGGTTATTTAAATGTTACCCTTTTGTTATTTAACATAGCCATGGAAAATAGCCCATTTATAGATGGTTTACCTATCAAAAATTGTGATTTTCCATGGCTATGTTAAATAACCAGAGGGTATTTCCGTTTTCCGGAAATCACATGGATTTCGGCGTGTCCACGTGTTTTTTTTCGGCAAAACCTATGCAAGAAAAACTGCGGGGTTGGAAATCTTTACTCTCAGATGTTCACCAAACACAGGGATAACCAACGACATCGACATTTTACTGCTTGGTGCTTTGGAACCGTGGAATTTTATGATTTTATGTCCTTTTTCTCTATTTAGTTGGGAATGTCATCATCCCAACTGACGGTTCGTCATATTTTGCAGAGGGCTGGCGAGCTCAACCACCAAGCAGTATCCCATTGAGTGATCCCATCATCATCATCCCAGCAACCCCCATTCCCTACTAAGCAACATCAACATTTTATGAAGATTTATGATCGAATATGAGGAAAAGTCAAATCATGAATCGAGTAGGGTTGTCATGAATATTCACCATATAAGATGAATTATATGGTGACATCCCTAAGTCATGAATCGAACATCCCATATTTTATGGTGAACACCCATGAATCGAATTAAAGATATCATCGAATCAAAGATGTTATCGATTGCAGCAGTGCGTTTCAGAACTGGCGAGATCAATCGCGACCGATTGGATCCATAAACGGAAAAAGACGGGTGTTGGCGCCTCCCATTTCATAATTTTTATGGCATAAGATGTGCGTCCCAGGTATGCGAAATGGCTCATAATCATGGTTATAACATGTTATAACCCAGTCAAATCCAGCTATAGAGGGGTTAGGAACCAGTTAATGACTGGGATGTTCATCGTCATATTCCCATCCAAGGAAAATTGTTGTTTTGGGCTATATCCGGTA